>OZ038491.1:64587705-64620205 GCA_964036315.1 Acanthosepion esculentum
TAGTTTCTTATGTCATAGTAGATATGTTCATTAAAACACAGCCAGTGAGATTTCCTCTCTATTGAATGCCTGAGATCATCTCTTGCTATTATTTCGTTAAATATTTAGAAAAAAAATCATTGTTTTAACATTAATTATGTTACCATTTCTGCCTATGGAATATCTTCTTTTTTAAATCTATTTCACTCCAAGAAAGGTGGGAATGCCACTAACACGCAGAGGGTTAAAGAAAGTGAAAGTGAAAGTAAAAGAAAAGACTGAGTATGGGGAGGATTGATGAAAGAAAAAAGATGAACAGGATTCAAGAAGATAGAAGGTGATGAGTGAAAATGTCTGAGAATTGGAGATATCAGAGAAGAAAGTAAATGGGAGAGATTTCCACCAGCGATAAGTGCGAGAAAAATAACTGGTGGAGTAGAAGTGGCGGTTGCATTTAACTATTTCAACATTAAAATGGTGGTACCTAGATGTCATTCTAGTAGCACGCTGAAATTCATGTAGTTCGTAAACCAGGGAAAAAAGCTCGTCAGATCAGTTGCCATTTGTAGAAAAGACAGAGGTAAGTCACGTCACATCGCTGACGAAGTGACTGACGTCGAGATGCTAAGTTAGGATCGATTACATTGCAGATATTTCTTCGAATTTTGTTAAGATGGCTGGTTGAAATTCTAGATTAAAGTATAAGCGAAAACAATTTTCATGCGTTTAACTCATGCAGGAATTTATTAGATGAGGAAATGCCATCAATAATTAATTGGAAGGTTTGATCTTTGTAACATAGCGCGGAAAGGCCTAGGTGATCCTTGTTAATTGGAAAATATTCAAATAACCTCTGACAAAAATTAATGCATGCATGCATAAGACGTGGGTGTAGTTAGGTAGCAGTTGATAAATTAATTTTTTTGTCAAATTCCATTTACAAGGCTACCAAAATATACTTCCGTGTAGAAAGAAATGATCACTGACACGCAAATGATTACGCTGTGCGCCGGGAAATCGGGATGTGGGGGCATTTTTCTAGAGCAATGCAAGTGCGTTGCGCGCAAATACCAGTCATAGCTCGAGTAGTGGCGATGAAACATGGCGATATCGAAGCAACACGATCAGGGATGCCTGATTTATGACATTAAGTTTAACTTGTCCACCGCTACATCTAGTTTTCGAATACGTCAAGTATTTTGGAGATAACGCTTGTAACCGCAAGGAATTTGTTTCGGTAATTCATGTCGCGAGATCTGTCTTTTTGTGATGAACCGAGCAGTGACCAGTCGCATGTCCTGGATGATGAGGCTCTAAAGGTAGCCATAGAGAAGGGCCACAGCCAAACCGGTGGTGAGATTTCCAGGTTTCGAATGAAACAAACTTCACCTGAATCACATAGGGAAAGTCTACAAGTTGAGCAAGTGGGCACACAACACACTGTCGGAGCCCAACAAGCAACAACGAGTGACACTCTTAAGCGTACCAGGCATTAGTTGTCACAACTGACCTCACACCACAAGACCCCCCACGACCACTACACCCACGAAAAATCAAGCCCTCCATCTGGTGGAAATGTTGACAAGTGTTGCACTATGAGCTGCTACAAACGGACATAATTGCATACCTGTGCTTGCAGCAGCTGAAACGTGTATAGCATGCACTGTAGGAATATGAGCCAGCATTGGTTAATCGCAAAGGCGTATTGTTCCTCTATGAAACTGCCATGTCTCCTGTTTCGCCGGTGCCCAGGGATTCCATCCAGTGGGAGACACGCTGCCATTCACATTACTGCCAGTACCCTGCGCCAAAAGATTATCATCTATTCCATCCCCTGAATAACAGCATGGGTATGAAATCCTTGGCAAATGATGCAAACGTGTAATAGGCACTCACATAATTCTTTGCTTCCAAGACACATGATTTTAACCACCAGGACAGTGCGGAACTGAAGGCCCGTAGGAAAATGGTATTGGATGCCGATGGGTATTGCTATGATGATTAACGTTATGGTGGAGTAATAGATAGCAGCTCAATTTAAAGAATCGGAGAGTCGAGTTCAAATCCCAGTCTGATCCGTTACATTTACGTACGTGCTGATAAAAACTTGGGAAAGCTATGGGTAAATAGCAGGACAGGCCGGGTTCTTTAGTCTTGGTGGCAAACAGTATCACTGAATTCAAAACTCTACGTAGCCCTGGCGTAGTAAATATTATACAGCTAAAGAAAGGATCGTTGGCATTAGCTCGATGACGCCGACTACGTTCGAATGATGATAAAATTTATGTCAAATTTGCTGTACAACACGGTATGTTAGGGGATTAAAATATCATTGAATAAAGACATATACATTAAAATGACAAATTGTCTCCACTAAATGCAAAATAAAAAAAAGAAACTGTTTCACATGGATTTTTCTACAATTTTCTCGTTAATTTTATAATTTGTTAAATCGAGACAACGTCAAGAATTAAATTATTAGCGAATGCCTTTAAGGTGTTCAGAGTTTTGTCAGTCACGGTTGGGCCTTATTTCTAATGTTCGGAATGTAAATCGACATCATATATATTATAAACATTATGTGAATATATAAATTCTTATCAATATCTTTGTTGTGGGGCAGACACATTTTACACGAGATGGACTCGTCCAAACTATACTTATACTGACAGGGGAATACCTGAAGTTTGAGATACGTTGAGTCAGGGTGAGAGATACGGAGACGGTACACAGGGGGTTCACAGAGAGTTATACGAGAGTCCAGAGAGTGAGAGATAATTACGGCTTCACTTACAGAGACTTGTTTATATACTTTCTTCTAACCCGCATTCCGGGACTACTAATCTTCACTTCAAGTCTGTATTCTTACGTTTAATTCACTTATTTTTCTATCTCAATTACTGTTTATTTATTTGTGCAGGATTCTATTCCCGGAATCCACAACAATCTTCATTATTTTACTCGTTACATTTCAAAAGGTGCAATTCCCCACGTTCTGAAGTTCTGAGAAATCTATTGGTATTTATTGTTTGAAGACTTATTAATAATAACATCTTTATTGCTTTGTACGACTCATTTCTGACAGTTGGCACTGTGACGATTAATCTCATTCTGTTGGAATTCTGAAACGTTATTTGTCATTAACTTATAAATGATTGGGACGAACATACGCAGAAGATATTTTTGCAGGATTTCATATTAGAATAGACAGTTTCAAGATTAATGAATTTGATTATTTGTCAAGCGAATGAACACGAAACAGAGGAAAGTATAGAAAAATATGGAGAACATTGGTAAAAAAGATTAAAGGTTTGACAATGACGTCAATTACGAAATGTTCTTCGGTGTTCAAATATGTTTTTTCTTTCCGATAAAAGTCAAAATCGTGAATCGTTCTAATACTGCTTATGCTCCGGGAAATAAAGGTTTATTTTATAATTTAATTTCACTTATTATTATTTGTACTAGTACTATTATTGTTCTTTTATTATCACGTATCGGTCAATGTACTCTTTTAATTATGTATATTTGTCAAACTGGATACCAACTGTAAAGTTAATGTTTACTGATCGAAAGATACAATTGAATATTGTTGCCAAGCAATTCGCTTGAGTTTTTTTCTATGAAATTACCAAATTTTTTGCAATTTACTTCTAATTCAGTGTCGATAAACTAGAGACCAGACGTTGAATCCAGTCAGCCATGACATTTCATCGGGTTTGCAAATCATTATGAACATATGATATGATGAAAAAAACAATTTATAAGTTCTTAGATTTAACATTGCGGGTTAACAAACTTTACTTCAGAAAGAAATGTAAAAATTAAGATTATTAGGGCTTGGCTAAAAATGTTATGTCTCATATCTACCTTAAACACAGGTACATACAAACAAGAACACACGGGCACACGTACACACAGCATATATGTGTTTGTTCATGTAACGACCTTAAGTAACACGCATCAATTTATCACCCTACTGATTGTTATTTGTGTAGGAAACAATCTTAAGTTAGTGAAGATGATACACTTTTGTTTAGTAGGTCAACACTATTTATTTCTCTTTGTCTCTCTATTTCTCTCTCCCTACACACGCATACACACACATATGTATATATATATATATATATATATATATATATATATATATATATATATATATATATATATATGAGGTCTTTATGTTTTATATTGTGCACAATATCCTTTCACCATACCCCCATACCGTGTGGATGTTTAGCTCTTTATTTTAACTAAGCTATGGTAACCTTCCTTCAGCTAAAATGTATTTCATTTGAAAGAATAAGAATTAATATTGCGCGCGCCCCCACATACACACACGTAAAGAAAGAGAGTGAGAGAGAGAAACACATACACGCAGAAGCACATGCACTTTATTTTTCTTTCACATGTACACCTGATTATATATATATATATATATATATATGTATATATATATATATATATATATATATATATATATATATATATATATATATATGTATGTATGTATGTATATGTATATAGGAATGGGTAGGATAAAAAAGACCACAAATACCTGCCTGTACGTAAGTATATTTATTAATAATGTATTATAAATACAATTTTCAATGTTACAAAACAGCGCTATATAATAACAACGGTCAGAATGCACATCTGCATAGTGCCTTAACTACATGGATCTTCCAGTAGTGTTATCGACGTTGGATATTATGTATATTCACTAACATTTATATGTCAGGTCATCCCATAAGTGCTGTCCGAATTTTGAATAAAGAAAACAAGTGACCAAATGTTACATTTAATTACAGACTCAATCAACAATGTATTTTCCCTGATTATCTATGATTCCTTCCATCTATTAACAAGCTTACTAATTCCATTACTCTAAAATTATTTTGGCTTTGATTCGAAGAACTCACAAATGTCAGTTTTAACCTCTTCCTGTGTTACAAAATCTGTTTATTCCAAATGATTCTGTAAGCTACGAAACAAATGGTAGTCTGAAGGAGCAAGGTCGGGAGAATAAGGTAGATGAGGAATTTTCTCCCAACTAAGTTCTTCGATCTTTTGTGACGTGATTCTTGCTGTGTGTGGTCGCGCAATGTCCTGATGAAACATCATCCGTTTTCGATTCATTAGAGCATTTTTTTTAATCCTCAAAGCTTGGTTCAAACGCTCTAATTACTGACAGTATATTTGAACATTAATTGTTGCATTAGGTGGTAAGAATTCAAAGTGGATTATTCATTGTCAATCCCACCAGATTGAAAGAAGAACATTTTGCCCATGAAGTTCCCTTCTCGGCTGTGGCTGGGGTCATTCCCCATTACCAAGCCACTGTCTACGACGCTTAACATTTCGATAAAAGATCCATTTTTTTGTCGCCAGTCAGAAGTCTATCCAAAAAAGGTGAAATAAGTTGGCAAGAATGGAGAGAAGAGCAGATGTCAACTCGGGATTTGAGGTTGTTTTCAGACAATTCATGAGGCACCCATTTTCCAAGTTTCGGAACAGTTGTATGGTTTGAACTGAGAACCACTGCCATTTCCACAACTGATAAAGCAGGATTTTCTTCAAGGGCTGCTTCAAGAAGCTTTTCATCTAACTCAACTGGACATCTGGTTAAATCTTCATATTCAAGGGTGAAATCACCACCTCTGAATTTTGCAAACCATCTCCTGCAAGTTCTTTCATTCACACATTCCTCTCCATAAACTGAGTGAATGTTTCTAGCCGCTTCGACTGCTGAGTTTCCTTTCTTGAACTCATAAAGCATTATGTGCCTCAAATGATTCTTGGGTACTTCCATATTAGCAGGGATTTAATCAAACAAAATTTAATTTTATTGTTCTCTGAAATAAAATTTGATCAGTTTAAATGCATCTCAACATAAAAATAATGTTCATTTACATTAGACATTATAAAATACTCTTTAAATTTCGTTCATTTTAACAAAAAGTTAAAATTCGGACAGAACTTATGGGATAACCGAATACACACACACACACACACACACATACATATATATATATATATATATATATATATATATATATATAGAGAGAGAGAGAGAGAGAGAGAGAGAGAGAGAGAGAGAGAGAGAGAGCAATTAAAATGGTGGGAGGAAAACTAATATGAGGAAAGAAAATGTGAGCAAAAAGACAAAAGAAATTGAACTAAGTTAGAGGAAGAAAGGAAAAAAGAAACGTATAAAAAGAAATAAAGATAGATAGAAATTTGGTGAAATTCAAATGAGGTTAAATTTCGTTGATATTAATTTCCGCATTGTGACACTGTCAATAGCGTACATTATATAAGTAACCATTTTGAAATAAATCGGATAAATATATTAGCAAAATTTTAGGCGTAAGTACAAAAAATATTTTTCTGCCTACAGATCTTCTCCCAAACATTACCTCAACTTATGCGTTATTTAAAAAATATTTCTTGAATTAAAAATGTACGTTACAACCTTTAGATCAGTTATTCGGCTCTATATAGCTTATTTATTGCTCTATATCCATCACTGAAATAAATATTGATAAATCAGTTTTCATATAGTTCTCCCAACCAATACTTTTCTCTTTGCGACATGCAACTTATGAATTTACTTTCATATCTTTAGATAAACTTCTAAAATGTTTGTTTTGTTATGTTTCTTCACATTCGCAATATCAGCCAGACATTTTTTTTGCTAGTCAATCAATTTTTATTGGCTATTACTTGTTTATTTTTAGGTCTATTATTATGGCGATTTTCATAAAGTCAAATTATCTTTCATGGCCGTAATTTCAATTTATTTTATGATTGCTTCCTGATCAATATTAAAGGTTTTTGTCATTTACAACACTATTTTTTCTCAACCAGGCGAAAAATTCAAAAATATCTTGTTTCTCTTCTTTAGTTATTCGTTTTTTTACAGCAATAGTAAATATAATACTTCTAAAATCAATGAAACAATCACTAAATCTACACCTATACATGTTTATTTAAAATCTGTTAAATTCCCTTGCGTTTCATAAGAAAAACACAAGACACAAACATCTCATCACCATCATCATCTTCTATGACATTGTCTAGTGACCGAGACGTTGCGTCATTGAGCATTTGTCTAGTTTCCTCTATATATCTGTATGGAACATCGGACAGGTATTCATCCTTGTCTAGCGTGTTTTGGGGCATAAACAGACCAAGCAGAGCACATCGCTCTCCAGGATTGTCCAGAGCTGAATTTTTTCACGCTTTGGTTAGGTATAAGAGGCAATGATTTCATGGATGTGAGCCTCTGCCTTTATCACTGAATTCCGTCTATACAATTCCCTGTGAGGCTCTATCATTGCCACATTGGATGCATACACATCTACGGTGTCAGGCCACCTTTATGTCTAGAAACAAAAGAAAATTGATTCAGTCGTCGATGACTTGACTGTGTTCTGTATAATATTCATATGCATTATGCATATTACCTAAATATTCTTACCACGTGTAGAATGGCCCGACAGAAAGAAAAATGTTATGGGGTATATTTATAATGAAAATATAATCTGAAATTCACATGATACGTTTATTTTATAAATTAAGGTCACTCCAAAATGATGAGGATACATGTTGGTTAATAATTAATTTATCGTGAATATAATGACTTGTATAATACAATCGCGCATAAAGTTGAACTGGATTGAAATATCGAAATTAGTTTATATATAAAACGATTTTAATATTTTGACCTAGTTCATTTCTTATCTGATCATCGAATTCAAATTTCTCATGTCATCATTATTTTCCGCACATTCAAGTAAAATTCGATCTCGGCAGAGATGGTAATTCTATTAGTTGCCGAGATAAAGCAAGGCTTTATAAAGATGTTTTTTTATTAGTTGAATATGAGATCATGTTCAAATACACCCCCTCTCTACCTCACACTCGTTTACAATCTTGCCATTATCGATTATACACATTCAGTTAATGTCTCTGAAATAATTAATTAAGTGGAGAGAAAATAAGATACCAAACACACACTTGTAACGGACTTCACCACATTAATTTAACTTTAGATTAGTAAACAGGGCTGACGTAGAAAAGGGTAAGCCAAAGACATATATAAAAATATGTATTTAACAAGATGTACAATATCAAACAACGATGTGAAAGAAAACATGCATTTAAGTAAGAAAAGGTTGAAATAAACAAGATTTGTCTCTCTTTAACAATTATTTTACTATTCCAAAGTTCAGTGGAAGTATGTTCATGAGAGTTTCTTGTAATAATAGTTCTTGAAAGAATTGCTGTGTAATAAAAGATTATGAGAGTATATACAAGGTATGTTCAGCACGTGAGTGGTGTGTGTGAGTGAGAATGTTGGCGCATGGTTTCAACTGTCGTGGATTCGTTTGGCAGCTGAATTCTCACTAATTAGCTAAGAAAAATTATTGCTTAAATAAGTGATTATAGGCTCCAGATCGGTGCGCGGGAAGAATTATTCCTCACGTGCAGACGATCTGATTGGTTTGCATAGGCCAATCACCGAGTGAACTTTGGGGTGACCTAAGAAAGCTTCTGTGATCCGTTTCTCCCAAAAGTTCACAAAGCTAACTACATAAAAATAGAGCGATTACAAAATTGTCGCATCGCTGCGATTTGTAAATTGTCTATAGTAATGTAGTGGTGATTAATTAACCAATGAATGCTTGGCGTTGTATGTGATTTGTATTTTTGTATGTATGTATGTATGTGCGTAATAGATTCGCACACACTCATATAAACATATATACATTCAGACGATTTTAATTTGTAAGAGTAGGTGTGTCTTCTTTTATTTTATTACATCTTGGTGTTTAATAAAAATTATCCTAAATCCCGATCTAAAATTAGCTAGGGTTTATAAAATCCTTGTTTCAGTATATCCAAACAACACTCGATATTACCAGGAGAATTAAAAACAGGAAATAATTCTTAGCCTTATCCTTGGCTTTGAAGTAATTATTCATTTCTTATTCAAATATACATGCATAGATTATCAGTTATAAAATATGGAGCATGTTTCTGTCTATATTTCTGAGATGAGGTATTATGTACACTATTTACAAGGACACATGGCACAGTTGATAAAGGTGTTGGTTAGATCCAGTGAGAGGAGTGTGTGTTCAATACCCGGTTAAGTCAGTGGGAAACATGGAGAGAGGGAATTAACAGGAGATAACTGATAACTGAAATCCATTAAACATGGCACATGGAACTAGAACAGTCTATCCCAGTGAGCTAAATAAAGGGTTCAGTTCAACTTTCCAACCACCTGAAGAAGGCTAGAGTGTACAACAGCAGAAACGTTGAAATACATATGGCGACAACGATGAGGACAATAGTGCAAATAAGTAAATAATGGAGCATGTTTTCTTAATCTTGCGATAGGGATAATTAAATACGGGAGAAAATGGCTACGAAGATGTTATCATTGTTTTTCTTTTAAAAAAAGAAAAGGTTTTAAATGCGGCGTTGACTGTGTGAGAATTTGGGTTTTAGAAGACTAATATAGAGGATTTTAGTCATATCCATTACTACTTCGTTCACGTTATACTCATATAACGGTTGTTTGTGACGTTTTATGAAACATTCGAAGATTCATTACAACTGTATTTAACAGTTAATTTTGCTTTAGAATTTGATGATGAAGTTAGAAATAAAAACTTTCATCACATCCACACACTCAGACGCGCGCATGCACGCACACACCCACACACACTCAAATATATATATATATATATATATATATATATATATATATATATATATATATATATATATATATATATATATATATAAATAAATGCATTAAAGTCAAAGAATATTAACCACATCTGCTATCATGGTTTATTCCGGTAAGATTTCTTTAGGCAGAATAGGTTAATTGTATTTCTCAAAGACTCTGAGTAGCGGAAATATAAAGGAGGAGGAGAGGGTTCATATTAAAGTATCCATAGCAAAACAAGTTGTTAAAGGTGATGTCAGACTGTAAGCACATTAGAAAATACATTTTGGGTTCATAAAAACCTGGATGAAAATACATGGATTTTTTTCAAACCCCTTCCCTCATATTCCCTATACACTTGTATTTTCGTTCCCCTTATTATTAACATATTTTCTTCCTCCCGCTAAATTAAATCCCTTCTATCTTTGACTCACGACTCATTTTAAATTATTTTTAATTTAATTTTTTCCTCCTACTTCTTTATATTGCCTGATATCTTGAGTTACCACACACCTTATTATTAACCTTTCTCTTCCTCGCCTTCCCTTAAATTACATATACTCTTAATTTGCCTCTCCCTTATTATTAAATATCCCGCCTTTTCCACTGAAATTTCCTGTACCGTTATTTAACTTACATTTCCTCCAATATTGATTTGCTCTCCCCTTCATCCTCCTTCTTCTTCTTCTTCTTCTTCTTCTTCTTCTTCTTCTTCTTCTTCTTCTTCTTCTTCTTCTTCTTCTTCTTCTTCTTCTTCTACTTCTTCTCCTTCTCCTTCTCCTTCTCCTTCTCCTCCTCCTCCTCCTTCTTCTTCTTCTTCTTCATCTTCATAATAATAATAATAATAATAATAATATATTTTCCCTCACACTCCCTTACATTCTCTATATCATTGCCTCTCTCCTTAGTTTAAAAAAATATTAATTATTATTGATATCAATATTCCCTTCTTCTAATATTTAATATATTTTTAAAATGTAATTTAATTATTAATATTAATTTCTACCTTCTTTACATTCGAACTACTCTTGACTTGACCCTCCTCTTCAGCTCTAATTCCCGTTGAGAATGTTCAACTGAATATACAATGCATTTGGAAAACACAATTAACCTCTACTTACTGAAGAAACCATACCGGTGGTTAGTGATCTTTGACTTTAATATTTAATAGCTCTGTACATTCGGTTATTTGTTTTGGAATTGTGTATTGGGCATTCCTTATTACAACCGTTTTCTTGACATGTCTAACTTTGGTCGGTAGAAAAACTGATTTATATATTTTTTTCTTTTGAAAGAATGTATTTCAATCTAACCAAATTTATCTGTATTCTTTTTCTTTTTCTCTCCATCACTTTGTGCCTGAATACCCATTATTACGACAACAGAAAATTTACTAAAAATGGTGTTATACGATACTGAACGTAAATTTACCGTGGCTGATCTCGAGATCAAGCCAATTTCCAGACTTTTTCGTATTATTGGATTATTTTCTCTTTGAATCAAAGCAGCATATCAAAATTATAGTTCGTTTCCTTTTGGCACACAACCAATGAGTCTGGTGTGTAGTTTTTAAAATGTTACCTTTTGGGGCCATATGGTTTTTTGTTTGAATTCCTTGAAGTTTCTCCCAAGTATTCATTCTGCCAACTCAAATATTCATAGCGTAAATTCATCCTTCAATTTTTTTGTTTGCCGTTTTGTTTCTTATTGATTAAAACTTGATTGTTTTCCATGTAGTTGAGACAAATTTTGTGTTGAGTTTAGATAAATTATTTTCGGTTGTAGATGTGATAGAGTTAGTATTTATTGGGTTTGTCAGGAAAGACAGTTCTTCTATTTTGGAATATTTTATGAAACTTTTGTTTCGTTTTCGGTGGGCAGTTTTAGGCTGTTGTCTATGCGGAGCAAGATGTTGTCTACGGAAGGTAAAGTATTGTTTTTTCCATTTCGTATGTATATTTTAATGTTTTTTCCGACTTTCTTTAGATTATCTACAAAATGGGTTTTTCGTATAACGGGGATACATTAATAGACCATCATCAAATGTTTTTGAATATATATATATATATATATATATATATATATATATATATATATATATATATATATATATGTACACCAATGCGGATAATATTTACTTTCTATCGTATATATATATATATATATATATATATATATATATATATGTAAGTATGTATGTATGTATAAATATATATATATATATATATATATACATAAATATTTTAGACATTTTATATGTTGCATTGATTCTGGTATATAATCGATATCTGTGAAAATAACAGGTATCAGAAAAGCCATTATATATATATATATATATATATATATATATATATATATATATTAGTTACGTTAACACTTAGAGTCGACAGTCTGTTTCATGCTAGACGCAATCGCCTGACAACCCGACGATTGCGTCTAGCATGAAACAGACTTTCGCCTCTAAGTGTTGACTTCAATGTTAACTTTCAAATTTACACACGCTCTATCTCTGATATTGAGCACTTTATCCCATAAATATAGCACACCTTAAGACTATATATCTCCATATATATATATATATATATATATATATATATATATATATATATATATATATATATATATACATATATATATATATATATACAGATTGATAGATAGATAGATAGATAGATAAATATACTTACACACACAGACACGCACACACCTATATAATATGTAAAAATGATAATATGGTCAGCACCTAGTGGCGACA
Organism: Acanthosepion esculentum; assembly: GCA_964036315.1. Lineage (NCBI taxonomy): Eukaryota > Metazoa > Mollusca > Cephalopoda > Sepiida > Sepiidae > Acanthosepion > Acanthosepion esculentum. The sequence goes on from OZ038491.1 coordinate 64,600,188, forward strand.
GTCTGTTTCTAATCAAGTTATCAGAACTGAAAATTGCGTTCATGAATTTTCATCATAAACATACCGTAACTTTAAAAAAGCACATTTATTTAACTTTTGATATTAATATATATATATATATATATATATATATATATATATATATATATATATATATATATATATATATATATATATATATATATATATACTGTTACATTAGCACATGTAAGTTACTACTACAAAATTGTACATATTGTTTTGACGATTAATAAACAATATTCAATTTTGTACTTGTAACCTACATATACTAATGTAAAAGTGTATACTAAATATATACTCCTCTACTCTTCTGTTGTATTCTGTTTTAAATTAATGTTTTGAACGTTATCCTGTTACATTTGTGTGTGTATATATATATATATATATATATATATATATATATATATATATATATATATATATATATGTGTGTGTGTGTGTGTGTGTGTGTGTGTGTGTGTGTGTGTGTTTCTGCATAATATTTCCAGTATTTGAATATTAGATTATTTTACTCCAAATATTCGGATTTTTTATTATTTGGCTTTGTTTCCAAATCACTTTTGTTTTAATATGATCTATTTCATACCACCAATGCGACAAATAATGACTTAACCGACAAACAAATTTTGTAAAAGCCAGTGAGACGAAAGAACGAAATCTTCCATAAATTTAATGCACGCTACTCGAAACATTTACTAAGAATTTCGTTTTTGGGTCGTTCTTTTACTTTCTCCTGTCTCACTGCAATCAATTCAGGTCGCTTCGACGGATTTTCCACTCTCATCTCGTTATCTCTTGAACCGCTTTGTCTATGGTAAATTTTACGTTTCAGGTCACACCAGAAACAAATTGCATTGAACTCGAATAGAAATATAAATAAAATGTAGATTGGAACAGTTTATTCGAGACTTGCCGAAGGTATTAACGCGTCAAATTCATTGGGATTTTATTTTTCATTAATAATAATTTATAAAGTTTTCTAATAATTATATTTGTTTCGTACTTGCTGAAAATAAATAGAAAACAGATATCTGTTACATCTTTCTAGATTCCCATTTCCCAAGGAAATGAGTTTGTATTATAATACAGTATATCTTAAAACGTTAAATGGCAAACTTAAGAAAATGTGTTTAACCAGAACAGTAGATATTTGGCCCAACGTCGGGAGCTTAAAGCACTAAACGTAGATTGAATTCAGATGATTCTCTAGAAACGGCTTCTTAACCGATACAAAATGACGGGTCACTTATTACAAATACCAAGCAGCCACTCATAATTAAACTTATTACGAAGCCATAATGCATTGCTGTACTCTAGTTACCTGTCAGACGAGAGTGTAGTGACACCTCCCCTTGGTGAAATTTTCAGTAAGCTTGTCTCACTAGAACAATTATGACTGTGTAGTGAGTTCGATCCACAATCGTTACCCCACACTTTAGGCCTTGTGCCAAACCTAAGCTACACTTACAAAATAACCATTTGGGCATCTCGGAGCGGTGTTATGTCCAGCAAGCTTGTCTCTGTAGAACAATTATGACTGAGTACTAAGTTTGATCCTCAATGAGTGCCCTATACTCTCGGCCTTGTGCCACATCTAAACTATGCTTAGATAAGATAATCGCCAGACTAGAGTGTGTTATACGAACACAATGATTTTGTCTCTATTCAATATTTTGTTTCATAAGAATTCTCCCTTTTTTGATGGTTTAACAATTTTTTGTTTCCGACATTTCTTATGCGTCAGGGTAATTTGATAATTTTACCGTAACTTCCAAAGAAATACTCTATTTGATTTAAGACAATTTGCTTTTCTTATTTTTTTTACAGCCACATTCGGAGATTTTTCAAAGGAAATTCAAAAATCGAAACCTCTGTTCTTCCTTGCGAGAGCAGTCGGAATTACTCAGCGGCTGTACACACACACACACACACACACACACACACACACACACACACACACACACACACACACACAGGAACAGAGACACACACACACACACACGCACAAACACACACACAGAGGCACAGACACAGACACGCACACACACAGTCACAGACAAACACACACACTCAAACACACACACACACAGAGGCACAGATACACACACACATACACAAACACACACACAAACACACACACACAGAGGCACAGACCCACACACGCACACACACAGTCACAGACAAACACACACACTCAAACACACACACACACACACATATATATATATAGATATATATACACACATATATGTGTGTGTGTGTGTGTATATATATATATATATATATATATATATATATATATATATTATCCACCTTTTGGAATCAGGCGTTTCAAATGAATATCAACTGCGCTATTTATCGACTATCCCATGTTACATACAAAAACATATATTTCTTTAACATTAATTAATAAGAAAATGGTATTTTGCAAAGAATTAATATATTTATGTAAACAGGTGATATGTATTACTGATTGCACGCCAAACCAGAAAAGCAATATAATCATGTCGTTGTATCTGACAAGGGAATACCGGACACATGCATCGTAGACAAATGTGCACAATATATTGATAAAAGCAGCGTATGCCCTGGCAGGTAGAGGAGAGTTAGAAATGTTTTTAAGGTGGATGTCCCGATTCAGTTAGGACGTGCTGTAATAGATGCTGTACTTTCATACACAGATACGATCCCCTAGCCGCCTTGGCTGCCTCATACATTCAAATGAGAAAAATAACTCCTTAAAGACGTCTTTTCTGCATCTAGTACGACTACTACTACTACTACTGCTACTGATACTACTACTACTACTACTACTACTACTAATGATAATAATAATAATAATTACACTATTTACTATTAAATTTATTTCTGGGGGGGGGGAATTTCTGTTGTATATAAATTTCCTTCAGGGTTCCAACCAGAGACGTAAGTTGAGAAAGGGCTTCATTACATCTTCCACTGATCGTTTTTTTGTAAAAGAAACATCTAATAGTATATACAGTTGACATAGATAAAGTTCTACGTAATGTGTGATTTGTACTTGTGAGTAAAATCTTTTCTAATTCTTTAAGGGATGGATTACCAGTAATCCATACCATGAGCCTATAGGAAAATTTCTCAATCAATCCGAGTGCTCCAGCTACAGCTGGAATTACTGATGCCTTCATGCGCCACAGATTCAAACTCAAAGTCCAAGGCTATCATAATTTTATTGATTTAATTCCTTAAAAATTCTGTTCTGGTGTAGAAACCATTGATCTGAAAAAACAGTTCTGAGTCACTCTACACGGTTGACATGCGATCTGAATCAACACTCAGTCGTGACTACTTATTCATATTAGAATTGTTTTAATATTGCTATTTTATTTTCACATTTACTCGGATGAGAAAGACTACAGTTGGAGTGACAGCAGAACTCTCAAATAGAACCCCCTTGCTATTTTGAATAAACGCTAGGCACCGATCCTCCCTCCAATTTATTTATTATCCTGTGCTATTCTAGACTGTCTTCGGTGATTATTAATATATTATCATTATATATATATATATATATATATATATATATATATATATATATATATATATCAGTGATCATTACAAATATCATTATAATTACTATCATTAACCTTCACCTTCACCTACCTACACTTTCGTTCCTATCAGTGATATCATGTAATAATATTCTACAATGAATGGATCTTGATAAGAGGAAATTTCGTGCCGAATTAAAAACATGCCATCCCACATATAATCCTACTGAATTTATATTTTAGCATAACACAATATCTTAACCCACCAAGAAATCGCGATTTATTAAGCATAGCTGATATATGGCACAAAGCTACATCCCAGCATGCCGTATGTACATCAGGCAATCATTATAGGAATTCACAACATATAGAAAAACTCAATAAAAGCCTTGTTTGATAAATGTCCTAAGTATTGACAGAAAATATCGAATTAAGACATCGGTACAGGGGCCAACACTGACACATGTCTAACAACTATTGCTTATCGAAGAATTATTAATACTTCTTTCGCCTGTATTGAAATCATTTCCTTCCGCTTTTAGTTTTTCTCAAATCGGTCATATTTCAAGAAAATCACAGAACTTAATATACTGTTTTTGTAGTATCAAATAGATAACTAAACAGTGTAGGAGACTGGAATATTTATTCTGGCTGACAACTTCTGAGAGAAATGTTAACGCGCTTGCAGTGTTAAGAGATCAGAGTTCTATAGTTGGCGATTTTGAAATGGCCTTGCGTTTCCTGCTGACACGGTTGGCCTTAACAGGATTGAGGTCAAAATAATAGACGCGGAAAAAGATGGGAAGCCCGAAAGGTGACAGATGCCACGTATATGAAGTTGGTGAAAAATGATTGCCTCAGCAAAAAGAATACAGATTATAAAAACATATTGAAACTTGTGCCCAGCAAATTAATTATAACATGTCCTGTAAAGCAGGAGTTGTGGTTCATGAAACTGTTACCAGGGCAAAGAGAAATAAGTGGAACTGAGTTAAAATTTCGGCGTAGTCGATGGCGTTAACTTTCTCACTAATATCTTTAGTGAAGCCATGGCACCACCCTAGATATTTTAACACTGAATTGCAGCCAGTATAAGGACGAAATTTTTTGAATGCAAAACCCTGAAATAAGCAATGGAGAAGGTTTCGATGCCACGGCGTATATATATATATATATATATATATATATATATATATATATATATATATATATATATATATAAATATATATATATATATGTGTGTGTGTGTGTGTGTGTGTGTGTGTGTGTGTGTGTAGCCGGTTTGAAGGGAGATTTCAGTTTAAATCATTGGAAATATTTACCGATTTAAAAAAAAATTATCGTTTAATAAGGGAAAATAAATATTTAAAATCACAAAAGTGTTTACTCCTGAACTGGCTATTGCCCTCTCCAAATTATGTAACTACTGCCTCAGTGAATCTTGCTTTCCAGCTTGTTGGAAGCCTTCATCTATTGTACCTGTCTTTAAGAACTCTGGAGACCTTTAGACGCATCTAACTGCCGTCGTATCAGCCTCCTACCACTCTTCGGCAAAGTCTTTGAAGCTTTACTCAAGACCGAAGTGGTTAATCACCTGATAACCCATAATCTGCCGTCTGATAAACAATATGGATTCGTTTTGCCCGTTCTACAGTAGATGTGCTCACGGCCATAACTGAATTTGTTTACCGAGTACTCCACAATAACGGAGAAGCTCACGCCGTGTCCCTAGATATATATAAAGCGTTTGATAGTGTCTGGCATGCCGGCTTCCTTTGTGAGATTAAGGGATAGGGAATTTCATGTCGATTATTTTACTTAATATGATCATTCCTGTCAAACCGTGTAATGAAGGTTGTCCTTAACAGATTCTCCTCCAGTTCATTTCCCACGAACGCAGATGTTTCCCAAGGCTCTATCCTAGGCCCTACTCTGTTCTTTATCTTCATTATCGATCTTCCCGATGTCATCAGTTCCCAAGTAGGCATCTATGCTGACGACTCTACTATTTACTCCTGCCTCGATTGCAAGTTTGGTATCGCTGACAAAACTAACCTGGCCGTTAGTCTATAAAATGACCTCCAGTTGACTGGGGCAGGAATTGGTTGTCTAAATTTAATGCTTCTAAAGCAAAACTGTTTTCTATTACTCACCACAAGGAACCATCCCTGCCACCCATTAGAATGTCTAATGCTCAACTCCACGAGAGCACCTTTTTGCGACTGCTTGGTCTCACATTGTCCGCTGACCTGACATGGAATAATTACATTGAATCAATAGCTTTCATCCATCGCAAGGAAAGTTGGTTCCCTGTGTGGCACAAAAAAGTTTTTCTCGCTCGAGTGCATCCTTCATATCTATAAATCAACAATTCTCCCTTGCGTGGGATACTGCTGCCATATATAGTCTGGTGCTCCCATTGTTCGCCTTAAGGTCTTCAACAAGATCCAGAGACTGATAAGCAATGTGGTTGATCCTGATCTGTCATCTCGTCTACAGTCACTCTCTCACAGACATGCCGTCACCTCCCTCTTTCTTTTCTACAAATATTTCCACGGCAACTGATTCGACGAGCTACTTTCGCCAGTTTCCAGTCTACATGAATTTAAGCGTGCTACTAGGCAGATATCACGGCCCGACCTTTTCAATTGTCGAAGCGGTTAAATGTGGCCGTCTCTCCTACTCCAATACCTTCATGTCTCGCACCTCCCGTCTGTGGAATTTCCTTCCTATTACTTGTTTCTCTGATAGCTATAATCTCCAACTATTCAAATGTAATGTCAATCGACATCTCCAGATGGTCTGACCTATTCCCTGTCCTTCTCTTCATCCTTTCCTTCATCACGACTCTTTACTCACGCTCCCACTTGGGTACTAGTGGCATCCCGCCTCGCTTTGGGTGAAATGCTTAGATTTAAAAAAAAATGAATACCCGTGTTAAACAATATGAATGTTAAAATACCTTTTGCAAATACTGTTTAAATGTTGCTCACTTTAAGAAACCTATCGCTCTAAAATGTTTTGGTTCAACAGACATATTCAAAATAAAATATGTTTACTTTAAGAAATACATCATTCTAAAATATTTCTTTCAACATATATGCTCACGTGAAGAAATATGTGTATCGTAAATATTGTGTTTAGTCAAATAAATATGTAGAAGAGAAAATATATAATTGAAAATGCAAATAGTATATGTCGATTAATTTTAATCATAATATTCCACAAATTACGAATGATTCTTCTCCAAACAAAGAGAGGATTGCGCCAAGATTTGCCTGAATGGATACTCTCCAAGCTTTAGATGTTCTTAAGTCATTATTGGGTAGGTAGAGACATATTTGCCTTTAATTTCTTTTTACAAAAGGTGACATGACGCAATTTGTCTTTACGTACCCTGATGATGACTTCAGAAGCTGAAAAGCTCAGAGAAGTTAATTTTTACTTTTTCTTCCAAAATGAAATTTGGACAATTCATAACGGTATTTCCTCCTTCTCTGACAAGGGTCACTCGTAATTTGGAAAAGATGATCAGTAAAATTAATCAACCCAAAATATTTGTGGTTTTCTAAAGTATCTTCCTTGAACAACTTTTGCTGCCAAAATAAACCGTTGTATTGTAGGACTGATTAAAGATATTTTACTGGAATTCTTCGTGGTTTTTATAACCCTATTGAACTCTGTTTTGAGCAATAACAATGTATAATTACTCTCCACGCTTAAGTGTCAAATCGTGATAAAATAAATCATAAACGACAATTCGCCATCTCTAGTCATCTAACGTGGTGTAAGAAGTTGCCTCACAAGATTTCCGTACGATTAAATTTTCATGTTTTTTTCATTGCTCTTAGGACTGTCATAACTGACACTCACGTGCCAAACGTCTAATGAATTAAGTTGGATCTTTTCTAATAGATTTCTTTAGCTCTAAGTTGAAATGATGATCCCTCATCTGTTGTGATATCCTGATCCAGATTTCCTCTCTACTGTTACTTCTTTTAAAACTTATTCACCGTTCTCTTCATGGTTATTGAAAGGACTTTGAACATAAAAGCCAGAGTATGAATCTTCGTACCATTAGTGAAGGCCTGAATGATCTTTATATGTATGTCCGCCATGGAAATACAAAATTTATTTTCATTAACACTCATGATGATAATAGATAAAAAGTAAAACTGAAATCAGGCTAGCTAACCGGTTTCGAACATCGCTCAACAGGGCTAAATCGAGGTTAATTAATTATAATAGAATTATAATTAAAAAGATGGACAATAAGTATTGGGTTGGAATATATTGCTCAGATGGAAATTAGTTCAAGGCCCAGTACGAAGTCTTTTTTTTACACAGGGAGGGCTTCAACGATAACATATAAATGGCCTCTAAAACTTTCAAGTCGTAATTCGAGTGGCGCTTTCTAAGAATAGTAAATGAGTCAACACTGAAAACACTAGCACAATCATGGGTATTTATTGGGTGCTCTGCGATGGAAAACCCATAGGTATTGGTCATAATATCTGAAGGAATGTACTTAAGATTGCGGATTTTCGTTGGATCGTGTTGCTTTATTCTGACATCCAGCGTTTGAGTAGATTTCCCTATGTAGTGTGAGCCACAAGTACATTTAAAAGAATAAATTAAAGAACCATTACGATGTGGAGGAAGAACGTCCTTCTTCATGATATATATATATATATATATATATATATATATATATATATATATATATATATATATATATGTAAAATTGAACATAGAAGTCAAGACTTAGAGGCGACAGTCTGTTTCATGCTTGATGCAATCGACAGGCAGTTGCATGACGATTGCATCTAGCATGAAACAGACTGTCGCCTCTAAGTGTTGACTTCTATGTTCACTTTTATATATACACACGCTCTATCTCTGATATTGACCAATTTATCCCATAAATATAGCACACTTTAAGACTATATTTCTTCATTCATATATATATATATATATATATATATATATATATATATATATATATATATATATATGTATATATATATGTAATTTAAATAAAAACAGACCACTTTAAGGTTCCATGTATTATTAGCTCTGATTTACATTGAGCTCTCTGGACTTGATTTTGTCCTCTTTGGGTCTAACCATACGGATTACCTATTTTTTCATAAACTAAATATACATATATATATATATATATATATATATATATATATATATATATATATATATATATATATAAGGACACATGATTTATGACAGATCCCCGAGACATGTATGTATATCCCCAATACCTAACCTATATTTTTTAACTTTTCTGATTTACCATTGATCTTTCTTTTGATTAGTTAAATGAGACATACACATGAGATTTAAAAATCTGGATCCCCCTCCATCTTAACTCTTTAGTAATCAAATATATTGTTTTCTATTTTCAAATGTAAATCATTTTCCTCAAAAAGTCAACAAATATTACCCGATGACGAGATAACATTTTAAGTCTCGAAACAGAAATGTCCGTGTCGCAATGTAAAATATTTTCCTAAAAAAAATGATTAATATATATATAAGTTGTCATCCACAGGTAGACTCTTTCGCTGTATCACAGTTCATCAGTGTGGCTAGACGTCCGGTTGCTTCAAGCTTGGATCAAAAACCGGGTGAATTGGCATCAGTTGGATATTTTACCTCTAAGCCGTTGGCGCACGGCAGGGATTAAGGCGAATTTAAGTGTATTTATTTTTAACTAAACACACAGTGACTGAGAGAACTGGATTCGCTTTACCGAATAGTCTTACATTATCAGCAATAATAGTCACTGTTTACAAACTCTAACTTCCTCCCCAGAGAGCTCAACCGAAACAAAATTTATATATATGGTAGAAAGCTGATATCCACTGAAGGCCAATTCTGTAGTGTTGGTTGAAGGTAATAGAGGTGAAGTTCATGGTGTTATGTAGAAAATAAAACATTTAATCTTATACGTGATGAGATCAAGATTGTAGTGACCTGAAATATATCCTGCCAGGAATCTGTAAAACAAAGAAGCAGACCTTGGGAACAAACTGTGCGTGTGGAACTTATTTCTTAATGGAATACGAATAGAGTAGGGTCTGATTAAACATTGTGTACGTGTCTTGATGCATCACCGCTGTAAATATCCTGGCCGGTGCAACCAAAGAATGTAGCTCGTGAGAACACAGGCCATTGGAATAGCGATAGAATAACGAGAACCTTTCACCCTTTCCTCTCTATGAAATGGGTTGTAGGTTGAAATATATTTCATCACCGACGTGTTTGCGTAGACGATTTTGAACTCTATCAGTACAGGCAAGTGAGGAGTGGGCATCGACAGCATAGATATAGAAGTAATAAAATTAATTCACCATTCACTTCATTATTATGTATACTCATCGACTACCAAATTTTGGCAAACTTTTGCCTTTCGAAACGGCTCACAATTTTTGTTTGAGATGATTCAATATATTATAGAACCGCCCTTTCGAAATATGATCATTATGGTTATTATGGCTCCCCCGGAATTATTCTAGAATTGATTGTTCTTCTAGAATTCGAATCTCAATTTCCACAAGATTATAAATTTACTCTATATAATTGATATCCGGTGATTGCGGAGGTTATTATAAAAAAGAGCCCTTGCTGCATTCCATAAAACAATAAAAGTGATTATTTTAGCTATCAGCCTGAGCTTATTTAACATTCTTTTCTGAGAATTTACATCTAAAAGGAATTTCCTGCAAGACAATTGTCGGACTCTGATTGTTTTTCTTTTTCTGGACATTCTTTGTAACAGCTAGAGATCGTTATGCGTGAAAATGTTAGTGACAGAGTGTCAACCTTTAGATGTTTAACTACACGCACACACACACACACACACACACACACACACATACACATATACATATATATATATATATATATATATATATATATATATATATATATATATATATTATACCCTACATTAATGCCACAACTCCAAGTTTCATCCCAAAGAAATTGTCAAGTGAATTATATTTATTTTGAGTTGATACGAGTTTTTTTTAAAACAAGGTTTCTGGTTCACGCGAGATATTTATTGTTGGGGTGGAATATTACTGTTGTTAAAATGTTTAAATAAATTATAGTTGAATCCTGTATATGATTTTAGACCAAGATTAACATTTAAGATTGAAAAGAAGGTTGTAAATGAGAAAAATAAATTAAAATTTACAGAGACGCTGATGCAGAAAATTAAGAAAACAAGAAGGGACATTGGACAAAATAAGGGTGGCAAACGCCGATATACGCAACCATATATAAATCCAAAATTTAAAAATTAATCAGTTTGTCTGAAGATCCCAGATATTGTGAAACCCAGGGTCTCAAACTTGAATCAATATAACTAATTATGTTAGCTCTATCACTGTTATTGAGCGCTTTCCAATAAGTATCGCGCATATATAATATATAGATAATATATATAAAAATGACACACACATATATATATATATATATATTCATATACATTCACATTATATTATATGTATATGTTTTAATAATAATAATAATAATAATAATAATAATAATAATAATAATAATAATAATAATAATAATAATAAATATACACTTTTTACACCGTTGTAGCACAATTTTAAGTTTTAATGTAGAAACCGAAGATTGCATTGTACATGAAAATCCTGGATATATGTTTATTAATAATATAGATTATAGCACTGTTAATATACATCGAGCAGGGTTTCCTTAGCACCTGCACACAATGTGCGATACATACATACATACATACATATATATATATATATATATATATATATATATATATATATATATATATATATATATATATATATATATATATGTATGTATATATATATATATACATAAAATTAGCAAAATAAAACGGATAATAGAATTTGTAAATAAAAAAATATTTGAACTAAAGGAAATCGGGGTAAAAATTCAGTAGAAAATAATAAACTAAAGACATGTGTGTTGTTGGAAAATAATCAAACATGACCGCTATGGTTAGTCAAAAGAAAAACACTAACAGTGTAAAGTAAATAAAAACGTAAAAGTGCTCAATACACTAAGCAGTACAAATCTACAAAAAACCCTAGTGAGCCAGAACCTTCCTACAAGTGTTTCACCTAACGGATCTTCAATAGTACCCTGAAGATCCGTTAGCTGAAACGGTGCTAGGTAGTTTCTAGCTCACTAGCTTTTATATATATATGAGTGTGTGTATGTGTTCTTCTGTGAGTATATATGTGTCCATTTGTGCGTATATAGGCACGGTGGACTAATGGATAACGGCTTGGATTGAGCCGAATTCGAATTCCAGTCGAATCCATTACATTCACTTAAGTGCTAACACCCCTGGGAAAGGTGTGAATCCTCTTCTTCTCCCTCCAAATAGCAGGACAGACTGGGTTCTATAGCCTTGGACGGCAACTGGTCTAGGAGAAGGACAACTCTGAATTCAAAACCTGCGGAGGGTCGTTTGCACCAGGTCCCTGTATTCGTCCCTCCAAAAAGTGTGGATGGCCCTACACAAAGCCTTCACCACTATAATCAAATCTTGTGTGGGTGTCCGGCTTTCAGTTTCTGGGAACTGATCTGTCTGGCCCTCATACGTCGAGTTCGACGGGAGAGTCCATCATATATATATATATATATATATATATATATATATATATATATATATATATATATATATATATATATATATATATATATATATATATATCATACGTTTAAATTATACTGAATGAAGTGTGTTTCAGTTCTTGTTCGGTAATAAGCAATACGTCGATCCTGTTGAATTAACTAACTGAAATAATGTAGAAATAAAATGAGACATATAAAAACTAACAAATGTCTCTACGTTGTATATTGAATCAGGTTGAATTATAGGCTTTTTTAAACACTTGATAACCATATTTGTAGCTTTATTTTCAATAAAATCTTTTTCTGACATTTATCTTCTAATTGGAGACGCATGTTCAGCCGAAAAGATATATATTTGGGTTCATCAGAAAAAAAACACACCAGAAAAGCAATAGTGAAAGAACTGGAAAATATTAACTGATGTATTGTAATCACTAGATATGGTAACCGAAACGAGAATAATCTGCTCTTATTGAATAAAGAGTTCTACATTGGCCTGTTGTAATGCTTTCAGTAGTATAGCCTTCAACGCAGACACTCATTTCGCTGTGTAGGTGGCCATTGGTAACTGCTGTATACTTTCTCAATATACTTATTAGTTAGAGTTCAATTCAAAAGAATAATAATAAATAAATCACATTATTATTTAGTCTATGTTCGCGCAATTTTCTACCAGCATTTCAATCAGCAATTTCATATTTGCTCAACTCATTACTTGGTCACACAATTTTGTCGACCGCCGACACCAACCTATTTGCCCAGCGATCTTAACTTTTACCTTTTATATTTCGTTTTATATCAAGATGTTAGATGTTCCGTCAATCAGTTGCAAGCAAGCAAATATATTATTGAATTACACTTTATTCTGGAATAGGTCAAAGTGGAATTCTCTCTCTTTTCATTGTTTATCCGTTTGCTTTGTCAAGTTAAATCATTTTGTATTAGACTAATAACAATTATTAGCGATATTTATATTTTCATCGCTTACCTGATATCAATTGTTTTTATCTTTATCTATCTCTCTTTCTCTCTCTCTCTCTCTCTTTCTCTATATCTATCTGTCTGTTCATTTATTATTATTATTATTATTATTATTATTATTATTATTATTAAAACTCATGTCTATTTAGTTAAAATTTGTTGGACTTAATTTTCATTCATGCTGATAAAACCTCAGTAGATATAAAAAGTGTGTACACAGAAATCAACATTAAAGACTTAATCTTAGCTTCACGCTGCAATCGATTGTCTGATAAGATGGCACTGTCGATATGGTTTCTAATATATCTCTTCTTGGAATACCAGGTGCTGTAGGTTTGAATGTGCAGGTGCTGTCATTACAGTTCTGTTTTCAATTCTGGTTTGAATTCACTTACGCGCAAATACCCTCGAGAAAGGTATAAACCCGCCCCTTCCCACAATCCATGGGTTAATCAGACTTATATCACTTAACCTTTACTATCTTATATCGATAAGCCGTAAAATAACAATCAATCAATCACTCTATCTATCCTGAATCTTGTAAAGAGAGAGCATAGGAATTAGTTGCTTTCTTCAGCTGTATAAGAATTATTTAATTTCCTGAGTATCACAACAATTTCTAATGGTGTGAGCATCCAGTAAATGAAAGACAGTAATGATCATAATAATCATGGTGAGATTTAAATATTTGGGGAGAGTTTTAACGGAGGTAAGAAAGTGCGACACTGAAATCCGAAGTAACACTGGGATAGCGAAAGTTGCCTTTCAAAGACTGTGCAGAGTATTAAGAAACAGGAATATTTCATTAGAAAAGAAAGGAAAGAGTACTGAACTGTGACGTTATATAAGTCCTCTTACATGGCAGGGAATGCTGGGCCATTTCCTCACAGATGAGTAACAGACGTGAACTGTTTTTACTACAGAGAAATTATGAGGGTACCATAGACTGAATTTGCGAACATAGACGAAGAAAATGGTAACGAAATTTACAGTTATATTTAACACCAGAAAGAGACAGTAGAAATTTTCTTTCATCTGCTTTGTATTGTTGTTGTTGCCCTTATTTCTTCTTCTTCTTCTTCTTCTTCTTCTTCTTCTTCTTCTTCTTCTTCTTCTTCTTCTTCTTCTTCTTCTTCTTCTTCTTCTTCTTCTATTATTATTATTAGTAGTAGCAGTTTTAGGATTTGTAGTATTATTAATATTATTAGTATCTTCCTGTACAGTGTGTAGGCTATTATGGCTCTTCAAAGCGCTCTATCCCATGTAGCTATTTGCAACGTTTGTACTTTGTTAACCGTGCCACACCCTGTTCCGGGATTTATTTAAGCAAACCCGGCAGATTTGTGGCCAGCTGCATACCCTATATCTTTTACGTTCAATAATTATTGTGAGTTTCAAATTCTCCAAGCCTCCCTGCCACATTATATGTCCTAGAATTTTTTTTCCTTCTGATTCTGAGTATACGTGCCCTATTCTGGACGGAAACAGCGACGAAATCTTAAGCCTTCTAATAGAACCACAGAAAGTACAAAAAAATCGTTAATTTCTATTTATCTATAAAATCAGATGAAAAAACCTGACCTAGATAAAATAGGAAAATAAAAAAAAAGATCTCTATCATATTTTAAATGTGGCATTTTAAAACACAGTTCATGTTGTGACAATATCTCACAGAAGTAACGGAGTGTGAATAGTCATAATGGCGAGAGATCGTATAATGGTCGGGCTTTCTTGTAAATACGTGGTCGGAATCATGATGAATATGGAAGAGAAACTGATACGAATTTACGATAATTTATACGCAAACTCGAACAATGTAATTACAATTTTCACCTTAGCAAATTACATCCTATCTATCTATCTATCTATCTATCTATCTATCTATCTATCTATCTATCTATCTATTAGTCCTTGCCTTATCGACTAAGTCTTCCGTAGCTTAAAATGTTCTGGATCAAACGGAAACTTCCTCTGGACAAAGTGGTCGCAGATTCGAACCCTGACGGAGAGCGGCTACTTTTCTTTAATAAGATTTCTCGAATGTAAGTCCGGTAGATGAAAATAAATTAATATACTGTCTAATCAAATAACAGAAAATACCTATCTAGGTTTCACCTAAATGGATCTTCAGGTTAAGAGGCAGCTTAGCCTGAAGATCCATTTAGGTTAAACCTAGGTAAGTAGTTTCTGGCTCACTAGGATTTTCTTATACTCTGGTCTACTTAGTGTATTGAGCAGTTTACGTCTTTTCTTATTTTACACGATTGTTATTTTCTTTGGACTAGAATTTACGACACTCGGCGATTTTTTCGGCCTACTCGAATGTTTTTAGTCTCTTCTTTTTTTCCCCAAATTTTTCCTCAGATACTTATTTGTTTTAATATATTTTAAATTTCATGTTGTACTCTTCATATTTATTGACACCAGTCGAGTATAGATATTAATTATATATCATATATATATATATATATATATATATATATATATATATATATATATATATATATATATATATATATATATATATATATATATATATATATATATATATATATATATTCGGTATTTACTTTCTTATGTCTGTAAATCTCTGCCTGTCTGTTGTATTCATCGATTTACTTTTTCTTTTCTTCCTTCCTTCACTTTCCTGCACTCTGTTTCAACTTCTGCAACTGTCCTGTTATCATTGCTTTTTTCTTTATACTTGTTTTCTCTTTTTAATGTCTATTTATTTCCGCGTTCTTTCCATGCCTTTTCTTTTTTTCATTGTATAATTCTTTTACATTCTTTCTTGATCCATTTATTCATAAGTTATATATTTCTAACTTTACTTCCTTTTTTTCTTCTCATTATTTATTTTTTCAAATTTTCAAATGTTTATTTTATTTATTTGTTTTTTTTAATTCCTTGAACGTTTCAAATTTACTTATTTCTTTATCCATTTTTCTTGATTTCTTCTTTCAAATCCTCTCCTTCGATCTTCATTCAAATTGTTTTCTGCTGTTTTACCGCTTTTCGCTTTGTCTTTCATTCATTATTTCAATATAATATCTCGTCTGTTGTGATTTTTATTAGTTTTTATTGTTTTCCATTATGTTTTCTTTCCCCCCTTTCCTGGCCTTATCATTTTCTCTAAATTTGGTTGCCATTCCTGTTTATTATATTTTTATTTTCCGTTTTTTCTCTTTTTTAATTCTCCCTTTTGTTCCTTTATCTTTTCTATTATTTTTCTCTCTGCTGTTCTTCGTACATTTTCTATTATACAGTATTTTATGTACTGTGACATTCATTTTTTCTCTTTTTTTCTCCATACCTCTCTTTCTCTCTCTATCTCTCTGTATCACTTTCTTTCTTTCTTTCTTTCTTTCTTTCATTTTTTCTTTCTTTCTTTCATTTCTGTTTTTCTTTTGGAAATAGTCCTTACGTCTCATTTTTTTCTTTCTTTCTTTCTTTCTTTCTTTCTTTCTTTCTTTCTTTCATTTCTGTTTTTCTTTTGGAAATAGTCCTTACGTCTCATTTTTTTCTTTCTTTCTTTCTTTCTTTCTTTCTTTCATTTCTGTTTTTCTTTTGGAAATAGTCCTTACGTCTCACTTTTTTCTTTCTTTCTTTCTTTCTTTCATTTCTGTTTTTCTTTTGGAAATAGTCCTTACGTCTAACTTTTTTCTTTCTTTCTTTCTTTCTTTCTTTCTTTCTTTCTTTTGATGACGTCTATTTTTCATTCATACTTTACATTATTTCAGTATGTTTTCATTCATTTTTTGGCTTTACTTTCTTTTTTGAGGAACGCTTATATCAACTTTCACAAAAATATATATTTCTTTTTTCTTCTGAAAATTGTATTTTACCCCCCCCCCCTTTTATTTGTCTTTCGTACTTTCTTTCTTTCTTTCTTTCTTTCTTTTGGAAATTTCCGTTACGTTATGCCGCCCATTTTCTTTCTTTCTTTCTTTCTTTCTTTCTTTCTTTCTTTCGTCTACCGTTAGCACCCAGCAATTAACGAACAAAAAAGTTAGCTGTTCATCAAATCATTAGCCTGTCGCGCACGCATGCGCGTACACTCTCTGCCTCGGAACGCCTAATTAAAAGCCATTCACTATTTTCTGTACGCGTTAATGACTGGAGGCAATGCAATGAATCTAAAATCGATTCATATCGATTCATAATGATTGATTATTATTGCTTCATATGAGAATAAAGTGCGATATTTATTTGGCGGAGAGCAATATCTGTGTACCCACCCACCCCGAAATACAGGTATTTTCTCTCCTGATTAAATGACTAGATAGATACGAACAGACTGAAATACGGAGAAAATATTTAAAAGAGACATGGGTAAACGGAAATAGATTGTTGAAATAACGAAGAGACTTGTAAGTGCCTTAAATAATTCTGATCAAAAACACACATAGCACAAATAGTTTTTTTTTTAAATGATGCATATATTAAAGTATACACTCCGTCAAGTGTATCTACTTGCTGGGTTAGGGAGAAGTCTGTTGTTAGCACGTAGCTGACGTTATTTCCAGACTAGTGAAAATTCATGAATTCGGATGCTGATTCCTGTGCAGCTGACTTAACATAATCTTCCTTTATCTTTCTTTAAAAACTAAGCAACAAATGTACAGTGCTTTGATGAACAAAGATATCCTACCGTCATTTGAGTAGATGTTATGAAATGTGATTTTCGTCATATTATCTGTATCAATCGGTAGTCGTTAATCTTGGGTATCATATTCGGTATTTTGACGCACGCCAAAGATTTAAACGTAAAGTTACACATGGTCAAGTAAAATGTGTGTTTATCGGCAGGATCATAGAAAATTATCAATAACCTTTGACACTTACCTATTTTAAAAACGCCTCGAGCTTTGGGCAATAAATCCAGACCCCTCCTGATAGAGAAGTACTGTCTGGGTGGATGCCACCCACAAGACTTGAGCTAACATTTTTGGCAAAGGAGTTGGCTCTTGCTAGAATGCAGTACTTGTGTATAGTATTCGATACATACTTGCCGCCCCACACACGAAGGAAGCGACAGAAAGCAAGTTTAATGTGGGAAGCCCGAGCGTAGGCACACGGACAAGGTCCAAAATTAGCCCTGCTCTCGCAACCGTCGGTTTCAATGGTATCATTATTACTACCGTTCCTCTCTAATGCAAATCCCATAACAGCTGTTCCCCGGGACCGGAACCAATCAGTTTTTGGTTGCGCTCTGTCCAAATACAGATACAGAAATTTAAGATGATAAACGGGATGCGACATGCCAATATCGTAATTCCAACTCGCAAGATTCGCGTGTTGTATTCTGCCGTTCCCTCACTGCTTGGACACTTATATACCCTGACTGTGCCAATTAGACAGTCATTTACATATCAATACATAGATATTTGAGAGTAAGTAAAGAGCTTGGAATTTGAATGCAGAGGTTCAAGCCTATCAGAATTCTCTTCTAGAAGTTTGACAGAGCATAACATTTGCGTATCTGATGCCGCTAAAATTCTTACAAAGATTAGTAATTTCGGGTAGGACGTGTCGCTTTCTTTTTTGTGTACTTATTCAATTTTCTATCCGGATGCAGACGATTTGCTCCAACATAGATTTATTGATTATTCTAACATCATTTCAATTTAGATCAAGTTTTCCATTCAGTTTAGAGTGTAGGGTTAAGTATTACTCAAGTTCATTTAATCTACAATCCTTGGCAAACCTGAGATTAAAAAGTTATCTAATTGGTTTCTATGTAAACATTCGAAGTGTTCACTTGATATGGAATAGGACACATACCACTGCTGCCCGAGGAGAATATACAAATATATAATACACAAATAAGGGCCTATATTTTCGTACTAGATATTTAAGAAATATTGCATATCAAGCTAAGAGGAAATATATGAATAAGAAAACTATGTGGTCAACAAAATTTAAAAAAAATATTTCCTTCTTAGAAAATTAGCATTCGAATATATATATATATATATATATATATATATATATATATATATATATATATATATATATATATATAGAGGTTGGACAAAATAATTGAAACACTTGTTAAATTCAAAGAAAATTTATTTAATATGGAGTTAGTCCTCCTTTAGCTTCACATACAGCTTTAATACGTCTAAGAATGGAATCATACAGATTCATGATTTCATCCAGAGGAATTTTCAGTCATTCTTTCATTATAACCTTCTCCAGCTCCTTACGACACGACGATGGAGGATAGTGGCTCCTAAATTGTTGCTCCAAAATGCATCACACATGTTTAATAATATTGATATCTTGAGATTGCAAGGCCACTCCATGTGTTCTAGCTCAATTTCATGCTCTTCATATTAATTCTTAACCACACGAGCGTTATTTATTAGATCATTATCGTCTTGGAAGATGCAGTCACCATCAGGGTATAATGTCTTGGCTATTGGATGAACATGATCTCCCAAAATGTTCAGGTAATCTTTGCTGTAGATTCTACCATGCAGGGCAACTATTGGACTGAAACATTTCCATGATATGGCGGCCCAAACTATCACTGATCCACCTCCAACGCTTCACTGATATGTTCTTGATATGGTAGCTCTAGAAAAACCAAACAGTTCAGCAACCTTAGTGATCGAGGCCCCTGCCATGTGAGCTCCAACAATTTGCTCTTTTTCGAACACGGAGAGGTCAAGCATTTAGCTTAAATTTTACTAAATTCTAAAAATAAATGAGACAAAGTCAGTAACTTAAATAAACAAACGTATTTACAATAGATATAACCTGCAATTATGATATTTTAGTTAAAGTTCTTAATATAATAGGTCTTTGAA
>OZ038491.1:64625205-64642705 GCA_964036315.1 Acanthosepion esculentum
CACACATACACGCACACACACACACACACACACACACATATATATATATATATATATATATATATGATAAAATAAAAGGACAAAGAATTAGCAAACGTATCGCAATATAACATGTTTCACTTTTAATAACGCTTCGTCAGAGATTGAGGTAGAAATGAAAAAAGCTAAGAAGCAGAAAACAGCATACAGTTATCTTAGGATTTTTGGTTAGTTCTTATTGTTCAGATACGTATCCCGTGTATAAACGCAATAGATAATATATAAATATCCGTGAGGAATATTTTGGACATTAAAATGTGTGTTAGTGTAAGTTGGTGCATGCCAGTACTCAGCATCTCTTTGCTTTTATTCATTTTTATCTCGATTTCTGACGAAACCTGAATAAAGATACGTTTCCTACTTTTTCTTCATTTTTCATTTATCATCTTGTTCGATTGCTATAAAGATCTGATCTACATTTGATAACAGCAAAATTGCAAGATGAGCACTAAAAATGGTTGCTGAAGACGTTTATAATACCCAGAATTTCCCACACAGGTGTCCTCAAGGAAACATGGCACATTGGTTAGATCTAGTGACAGGACCCAAAGAGTGTGAGTTCAATACTGGTTTAAGGCGGTGGAGAACTTGGAGAGGAGATAACTATTATAAATGGGACGTGGAACTAGAACAGTCTACTCCAGTGATCAAAATAAAGTATTCACTTCGACATTCCAAACACATGAAGAAGGCCGGAGCGTACAATGGCGGAAACCTTGTAATAAATATGGCGACAAAGTTGAGGAAAATATTTCGAATAATGTAAATACAAGGTAACGAAAAAAAGTTCTGTCCGTTTTTAAAGGAAACAAACGCTTCACAGCATGTGTAACTTATATTTAGTCTTCGAAGTAATCGCTCTCGGCATCCAGTACCTTCTGCCAACGTGTCTCCAGCTGTTCAATGACCTTGCGGTAGAACTCGGGTGGTTTTGACACAAAGAAGTCCGTAAGGGCTTTGCGCAAGACTGCTTCATTGGTGAAGGATTTCCAACGAAGATGATTATCCAGTGAATAGAAGAGGTGGTAATCGCATGGCGCAAGGTCAGGTGAATAAGGTGGATGGCACAAAGTCTCCCGCCCAAGTTGCTGACTACTCACGCGACCAGTGCTGGCTCCTTCTGGCGCAATGCCTGTTGCACACGTTTCAATTGCTGCGAGTATAGGTCTCCAGTGACCGTTTGGCCCGTTGGTAGCAGTTCATAATGAACCACTTGACGCCCTGTCCACCAGACACAAATCATAATCTTGCGTGGGTAGATAGGCGGTCTTGCGGTGTGAGGGACAGCATCCTGAGGAGACAACCAATGTCTGGAACGCTTGTGAGTTTCGTACAGAACCCACTTTTCATCACTGGTAAGCACTCGATTGAATAAAGATGCGGTACGGTGGCGAGAAAGCAGCGATACGCTGGCTCCCACTCGTTGTCCTTTGTTCAGTTTGTACGTCTTACCTAGGCGGTCCAGGTGAAGTCTGTTTCATCGGACGTTGAACTGCCTTGCAAGTTCACCACATGTTAGACTACTGTCTTCTTCAATGGCCGCCTTCAGGACATTCAAGACCTGTGGTCGTCCACTGAGAGGCTCATCATGGAGAGACAAATCT
Organism: Acanthosepion esculentum; assembly: GCA_964036315.1. Lineage (NCBI taxonomy): Eukaryota > Metazoa > Mollusca > Cephalopoda > Sepiida > Sepiidae > Acanthosepion > Acanthosepion esculentum. The sequence continues at coordinate 64,626,849 of OZ038491.1, forward strand.
CCCATATTTAATTTTCGAAACTAACGCCTTGCAGTACGTTCATCCACAGCACTATCCCCAAACGCTTGACATATGCGGCGACTTGATGCAGCAGCTGCTAAGCCCACTTTGAAGTCGTAAAGCAAACAGCCCCGAACGAGATATCTAGACACTTCTATCCTTCTCACAACTGTCCGGTTTATAACTGATGGCCGGGCACGGAGCGTGTGTTTATTATAACGTCTAATTTTCCTACTTCCGGCTGTCCGAATTTTAAAACAATTGCTATACGCATTTCGTATATATTTCAACTTCATTCAATGACTAATCAAAAAACGGACAGAACTTTTTTTGTTACCTTGTAGTATATATATATATATATATATATATATATATATATATATATATGTGTGTGTGTGTGTGTGTGTGTGTATGCGTGTGTGTGTGCGTGTGTGTGTAAGTATATATATATATGTATATATATATGTATATATATATATATATATATATATATATATATATATATATATATATATATATCAGGAATGTGAGACACTCAAATTAGAGGGTTGTTGAATAGTCATGTTTCAAAGTACGTGTGAAGTTTAGATTATCAGAAAATATAGAAGAGCTATTTGAAGAAATTAATATTGTAGCATTCGGGGAAACATGATCTCATGAGTATATTCCACAATACAGCGGTTTTAGGGAAGGAGTTATCCAAATAGTACTTCTTTATGAGAAATGAGATGAATGTGTACGATTCGCCCCTGTGAAAATGACTTGTTTTAGCTGTAGATGTTAGAACTGGTGGAATTAAGTAATCTAGTTCGTCTGAACACTTTTAATGGAAGTCACGATAGAGTAGCAATTGGACTGTGACTTTGTCTGCGGGAAAGGGCTTGTACCATAGGAAATATTTAATTCTCTGCAAGGCCGTGTCGATATTTTGGACCGCAGTGGAGGATGGAATGAGAGAACTGATCAGCTTAGATCAAGTTATGGCACGCACACAAACACGCCTACAGATACACACATATTTCTACATATACATACATGAACGCACACGAAAACACACACACACACAAACATATGTGTGTGAGTGTGTGTGTATGTGTGTGTGTGTGGTGTGTATATATACATGAAGATTGAAAAATTAGTCAAATAATATGTATTTATAAAATCTTTTCATTTTGTATTGTTATGTTCCATTACAGGACAATAACTTCAATCAAAATAATTTGATGCCAGAATAAAATACAAAAAAAAATCTCTAAAACCAAAAACAGACAATAGAGTCGGCCATATTTTTTTCACTTCGTCTAATTTCAACTCAATGTGAGTCGTTTTCTGTTTCCTTTCATTATCGCCTTTTAATCCATTTTAAATAAGAAAAACATCATGTTTCATTTAAAAAATCTACCAAAATTCTATTCCGATACTTCCGCTTTGACTAAAAGCATTTATTTGTGAACAACAGATTATTGCTACGTGGGAAGTTTTTTTTTTTTGTTATATCATGGCTCTCTTTGCTTGTATATTTTATGTTATATAGTCACTTGTGACAATTTCATTACAAGATTTTCGGTACTGTACTTTCCATTTTAAATCATAATTGGAAGTTGATCTGCCATCCGAACTAAATTCTCAGTGGAGGAAAAACTGGCTGTTTGTATTCAGTGCCACGAAAACCTAAATTCTTTGCATCATCGTCGGTCGAACACAGAGCTACCACCAGTCACGATGAATAGATGACCACTCGTGTTGACTCCGTGAAAGAATATTGGGTCTTAACCTCACCGATGACCTCATGTAGAATTTGCAGATAAGATCTATCGCTAAAGATACAGAAAAATGTTTTGGATCCTTCTACCGATCCAGTAAGTACATGACTCCTAATTCTATTCTCTACCTTGATAAGAGCCAGATTTGGCCTAACCGGGAGCATGGTAGCTGCTCAGCCACCGCATTCCATTCTCGATAGAATGCAAAAGTGTTTAAGAGCCCTTGTGGGTTGCAAATTATTTTCCACCGTCCAACCTCTCTCCCACAGGCGGGATGTGGAAAGCCTCTCACTGCTCTATCGTTATTTCCATGGAAAGTGCTCGGACGAACTACATTCTTGGTCCCGCTTGTTCTAACATTCACGATCAGGACCCACCATGCCACGCATATTGTAACGAACAACCTACACTCCCTTCATATTCCATCGGTGAGAAGTAAGTTCCACTCGAACAGCTTCTTCCTGCGAACCACTGCTCTCTGGAACCGATGTTTCCCCGGTCACTACAATCTTGACCTCTTCAGGTCTAGGGTTAACAATTATTATCCCAATCTATCCGCGTAAACTGCCTCTTACTGTAAGCCTCTACATCGAGGGGCCTCTGGACTTTTTACATGGTGAATCTCATTGTAAATTATATAAAATAAAGTAACCCGAAAAACTTTAGCCTTCGCTTTTTATTCGTCACTCGTCTGATAGATTTTATATTTAATCGTTGTAAATGAGAATATGTAAAACTTCTATCAGTTTATTATAAAGAAAACTACAAATCTATGCAGATAATCTATATATATCGTAATCAAATTGATTAAATGAAATAATTATGAATTATAGAATAAATAATTAATAAGCCAATATAAATAAACTATTAGTTTAACTTCAGTGTGTTTGTAGATTTCAAATATTTTATCATGATTTACATATTTCGCTGCAGTTTATAACTTACCCTGCGACATTTGCATTGCTATAGTGGTTTACTAAGCGATGCTTAGATGTGACACAAGACTGAAAATCTTGATCACCTAGTGAGGATCGAACGCACTACACAAAAGTAATTGATAAAACGATACACGATTTCTCACGATTAAATCACGTCGAAATGCTCACACTTTAGTAAGTGCAGCTTATATACGAAAAGAAGCCGAAACTATAAAGCCCGCAGTGAGAATCGAACCCATTATTTGGTCATAATTATACCACGTCGAAGTGTTCTTTGCGTTGCGAGATTATTAGGACCATTTTCTATGTTCTTCTATGTGCCGTGTCTCTTTGAAACGTGGGCGATCATGACTCTCCACAGGTTACTATCCGTTGTAGGACTTATTAAGTTTTTTTTTTATCGCTCTGAGTTCCTATCCCGCCAAATATATACACAATGTCGTTAAGTAGGTTAGTCTTTGCTTATCTGTGTTACCTCTTGTAACTGTAGAAAATTCAATCTCTACAGATGCGAAAGTTTTACTTATGAGCATAAAAAACAATAAGATAACGCTAGTCCAAATAGAAATGCATATATGATAGCTACTCATCTCTAAAGTTCGATTTAAAGCAGCTAAGTTTGTTGCCTGCTTATTTATTTATTCTTGTACACAGTATTCATGTTCAAGGCAAGGACAGCGCTTTCACTTGGAATTTTAATGCGTAAGCTCGGCCACTGCTATGAGAATATTGGCTCATTAAAGCTTCTTATTGTTTTGTCAATAGCGCTGAGATGAGGTATGATGAATACGTACATTATTCGGATTGTTATCCTCATCTTCAATGTCATATTAACAACGTTTCAATGAAAATATTCGCATGTTTTATTTCTCCTAATTTCTTTCCTATCTAAATTATATAACTATCTGGAAAAATCCTTATCAATATTAGACGTAAAGCAAAAAGAAAAACAGTGTTCTCCATATCATATATGACAGAAGATCGGCTAAGTAATATAATTGATGCCCCATGGCATTTGTCAGCGTAGTGAAGCATTAATGTCTCTCCATTGTGAGAGTCGGATTCATGCCTTTCTTGAAAGGTAATCAATCTGAAATGAATACAAATAAATTTACTCAGAATTTGAACATGCACTTCCAATTATAATTTTTTGTCGCCTCATCGTATATTTCCACGTATAAAGAAACGTTTAGATAAGACGAAGTAGAAGATACAGTAAATATTCATGAATTTATAATATACCTGGAGTATAACACGATGGCTTTTTGATTACATAAAGGTGATGCTATTGGAAAAGTTCTCACATCCTGAGGAATTTAAAATAAACGAAATAACAAATCCAGTTCTATATCATTTTCCCTACACACGACCCTAAAACGAAAACCACTGTTTTGTTTAGGTTTCATCACGTGATCTCTTTCGAATACCTATTATTATTATTATTATTATTATTATTATTATTGAAAGTTTAGCAAAAGATAAAGGTTGCTATGAACGCAATCACAACTCGATGTTTGCATTTTCTCGCCTGAGCTTTCATGGATACAAGTAGATTTCATTGCTAATGAATTCTTCTTCGAATAGGCAATTTATCTATAAAGTTAGGCCACAAATATATTAGGTAGGAATGGTTTATTACTTATTGTTATGGTCCAATATCCTCGCACCACGGTTATGATCCAAGGTTAGGACAAAGGAAGAACAATACGACCACAAGAATAGAAAATAACAAATATATATTACAACAGAAATATAATACCAGACATTGCATGTGTTAGTATTAGCTGTCAGTCTGGTTTAGAGTGAACTAATATTGTCTTGACTTGTTCCGATATTTAACAGTCCCCCCACGAGGAAAGTATGTGGCACAACGCCCAGTTTAACGTGGGTTTCTCCGAGCCCGTAAGCTCGGCCAAAAATACTCCCTTAAGAACCCGTATAAACGGGTTCAGAGCTTGTCTACCAACCCGGACGAAACTTTGTCCTTCGCCAAAGCCTCGTCCGGCTTCCTCTCTGCCAAAGCAGAGAGTTCGACAGGAGTCGCGCAAAGTCAGAGACTGCGGCTCGACTCGTTCATCGATATTTAACAACCCTCCCACGTGGGTCGAATGTGGCACAAGGCCGGTTTAATGTGGGCTCCCCGAGCCCGTAGGCTCGGCCAAAAATATGCCCATTTAGAACCCGTATAAACGGGTTCAGGGACTGTCTACCTCCCCGGACGACACTTTGCCCTGCGGCAAAGCCTCGTCCGGGTTCCTCTGTGCCAAAGCAGGGAGTTCGACAAGAATCGCGCACAGTCGGAGACTGCAACTCGACTCGTTCATCTCCTCTCTCTCAGAGAGGCGCAGAATTTATAGAGTCAGGAAGATTCCATTATCATTATAGGTAAGTTCTCATAACACTTATATTATCAGTTTATTCGATAATGTGACTCTTTTCATGTACATTATTGTTTCTCGTCCCGAGTCCGAGTTTGGCTTACTGACAAAGCTTTTAACTTTTATTTTTTAGAATTATAGTAAAAGAGAATATCGCAATTTTAACGGTGATTATTTGGGATTTAAAGGTCGTCTTATATGCGGAAATATACAGTCAATTTCCTTCGCATCTCTTTGACATAATCATAACATATATTAAAATTTAGACCGTTTAAATTGAAGAATATCAGAGTTGAGAGCCTTGGTATTTATGTCTAGGTCAGGATTTGTAATACTGATTAAAGACAGGCTGAGAAATCTTCAGTTCCTTATAGCATTCCAGAATGTATCTGTTTCCTCCTGATATGCTATATCTGTTCAAGTGACATCAGACCAAACATTATTGCCACATCTGGGCTGCAGACGCAAAGTTCATACTTTCCAGCTTGATAGAGTTCAATAACATCTACGTGACCCTGTGAGTGTTGAATTAATTTTCAATATAAAACCCCATTCCCACAGAGGAAACGTCGATAGCCTGTAGTTAATCTACCACTATTTCCATGGCAAATGTTCTGATGAAATTCATGGATTTGTTCAGGCAGTTCTGACCTAGACAGCTAAGATCCGCCATGCCGTATAAACGACGGTGAATGATTTCCGTTCCAGTTGTATTTCATTAGTAAGATAGAATCGCCATTACTGCAATCCGAAAATACTTCAAGCGTAGGTTAATCTTTTCTATGATGTTCTACTTACACTCGTCTCTTGCGTTCGTCCAAAAAATCTCATTCAGTCACCCTTTACATTGAGTGGCTCTTGAGTATTGCATTATCTGTCTACGTAATGTAATCGCTCTCTCTCTCTCTCTCTCTCTCTCTCTCTATATATATATATATATATATATATATATAAATATATATATATATATATATAGAGAGAGAGAGAGAGAGAGAGAGACGTAGGAATGAGTTAAAGTGATATGTAGGTATATGTGTAATTATGTAGTTATATATATATATATATATATATATATATATATATATATATATATATATATATATATATATATATATATAGAGTACGGTAATGAAGGGTTTGGTAATCCGTGTGGATAATTCCAAAGGGGATGTAATCCAGAGAGTTCAATATAACAAAGGTGTAAATGTTAATTAAATAATTAAGAAAGAGACAACCTTAAGTTTCCATGACTATAATTTATCTCCCCAGAAAATAAACTTTATCCTGGTTCATCCTGTCACATCTCTAGTCATAAAGGAATTTTGTTTCTTTTATTTTTAATAAAATTTGGGAGGGAAAATTTTAGATTGATATAAGGTGAGAGAGGGGGTGCAGGGGGAGGACTATAGAATGATCTAAATCAGAAATGAAATAATCATATATATATATATATATATATATATATATATATATATATATATATATATATATATATATATATATATATATATATATGAATATTAATTTTGGAGATATGTTATAGAATCCTATGACAAATGTAGCTTCTAATGCTCTCGATGGAGCGGCTTGCTGAAGAAAGTCATTGTTCTTGGGGCCAGTTTTGTGTATACCTAGATAAGTAACATCACCGGAAATAGAATTCGGTGCGCTATATTGTGCCTAATTACTTAGTTTGATCTTCATCACCGAGGCAATCAGGCCCAATGGAATTACGCTTGCACTCTATCGTAACCGTCCGAGTTCGATTCTCGGTAGTGGATCTGCACTTTAAACCCTATCCAAAATAAGACAAAACGGCCGTCCAATGACTTTCTGCATTCTGTTGAGCTTTCTAGGTCTGGACCAGATGAATTATATATATATATATATATATATGTGTGTGTGTGTGTGTGTGTGTGTGTGTGTGTGTGAAATGTAAGGCAAATCGAAGCGCCATTGGAATAATTTATTAAACGTGCATTTACACAGGAAAATTCTTTTTATTTGTTATACATGCTGTTCAAAATTTACCCCTTCATTTTCAAAATACATTTCTCAGTCAATTTTCTCCATTTATATTAAATTCTTTCCTAAGTTCTCGTGATACACCACTCATTTCAAATGGCCCCTAAGAAAATATCCAAGTATGAACTCGGTGGCCGCTCAACATAACTTTTTCTACCTATTTATTAAACCCCATGGTGCGCGAAATTTGCCTCGCCGCTTTTATATATAATTGTTTTATCAGTAGAATAAAATAAGCATGCAATAAAATATTACTTTACTATCTATTATAATCAGACTTGCCATAACTCGTTATGGTCCTAAAGACATCATGAAAAGTAGTGGGTTTGACTTGACCAAGAAGACGTGAGAGAAGTCATACCTCTTCAGGGAGATTTAGCATTGAAAGATTCTACGTAAGTCTTTCCCACGCAAAGCAATATAACAGTGTTAGCCTTATTATTTAATCCATAGCTAGAGAAAGACAGATTCATGGCTTTTATTAAACGTATACTTCAAAGTAAATGAAAATAAATGAGAAAGAAAAGCAATTTCGGTCAGAATGATTGACCTCGAAAGACACACTAATAAATTTTAACTTGTTCGCCTATAAATATAATGCAAAAACAATTGAGAAATATACAACATTCATTCAAACATTCTGCATCAAAGCATGTCTTTAGTGTTGTTCATTCTGTAGTTGTTTTTTTTATTCAGAGGCTATTAAAATATGTAATCCTTTGTAAAAAATGTCTTCATTGCGTGTATAAACGGTATTTCATATTTAGACCTCAGTGCTATATTTTAAATCATTTTTGTCCTTTTAAAATTTCTTTTTACTTTCTAATCTATAACTTGTTCGCCAATACAAATTTTTCAGTGTAAATTTCAGACAACTATATAGACTAAATACCTACTTTCTTAAACGTAATTTTCAACGGCAATATATGTCTATAATAGCGTTACATTGGAGGCTCGTATTCGTAATCATTTGCTGATGTACTTGAAACAAAAACACCTTCATAACATCCTAATATAATAAATGTAATATATAAAAATGTTTACAAATATTTTTGTTTTATTATTTAAACACGCATGAAATAAGTTAACCATTGCATATATATTCTTTACTATGTCCCGCGGCCCTTCAGAACGTGGGTGGTCATAGCTCTCCACAATTTCTTGTCCTTTATAGCTTTTAATAACTGTCTTTTTGCCAACTCTCATAGAACCTCCTTCGCCATCCATTTCATTCAAGCTAGGCAGGTAAGCTGTGCGTTGAATTCTTTTGTCTCTTTTATCATGTCTTTCATCTTCATTGGTCCTGTAAGTATTAATTTTTTTCACGTACAACTAATATGGTACCTATCATTTCTTGACGTTAATTATAGGAATACTTTTCGTTTTCATTGATTCTAAACCTTCATCATTGCACCCATTTATTGGTATTCTCAGCACCTATCAGTAGGAACCCATTTCTGTTGCTTCAAGTCTCTTCATTGGTGCGGAAAATATTCTGCATTTACACTGACATATAGGAGGACTGATAATGCATAACAGGTCAGTATTCTTCTCTTTGTTTCGAAAGGAATTTCTACAGTTTCTTAATACTTTTACTCACCATTATTCCCTATTCCAATGCACCTTCATATTCACCATTTCTCATATCATCAAAGTTCTTGTTTGAACAAACAGATGCTGCCAATTTCTGAAAGAATAACACACGTTGTTAAATATTTAATCCTATCGGTTCTACTAAATAGCAGGCTGAGAAAAGTTATCTCTAGATAGCATTAAGCTGTTTACTACCTGGGATTTGTTATCTTTTCTATGGTATTGAAATGACAATTTTCTGAAGCGAGTTATATCGTGCATGTTACTAAATTGTCAACCTATTATTTTTAAATAATCTTCAGAGAAAATACCATATAAAATTTTCATCTTTGTACATTTATTATGTACTGTTGTATCCTTAAAGAGGCTACAAACAGACAAAGGTCGTACACAAGTGAAGAAACAGTAACATACGCGTAGATGAAAGAAAAGAGGTTTATAGCAAAAGATAAGACAATAACGAAAGCGGGGGAATCGGGTGGTAGGCTGGCAGTTCAGGAAGCAAGTATATTTAGCTTAACTTACCGCGAGGGAGGACGTGCCACGAGGACTTTTTTAAATGCGGGGCAAATCCGAGTCCGTAATCCAAGGAAGAAATTCCACGAAGACGCCGTATTGACGTGGTCGAGAGGCTGTCTACCACCCCAGACGAAACTCTGCCCATCGACATAGATTCGTCTGTGTTCCTGTCTGTCCGAAGGCAGACTGTTCGACCAGCACAGCTGGAAACGAATCTCCAACGAATTGGCGGATCAAGGTTATTTACCTTACCTCCCCGTGAGGCAAGATGTGACACAAGGCCGTTTTTAATGCCGGGTAAAAACGAGCTCGTAGGCTGGGGCAAACATTCCCCGTAAACACCGTAAAAAACAGGGTGGAGTAGCTGTGTACCAACCCAGACGAGACTCTGTCCTTCGTCACAGGCTCGTCTGGGTTTATCTCATTCCGAAGGCAGAGAGTTCGACAAGCTTAGTTGGAGACGAATCTCCAATTAATTGGCGGATCATGGATATTTGCCAACTGCTCCACGTGGTCAGATGTGGCAAAAGGCCGACTTTAACGTGGGGTATCCGAGCCCGTACGCTCGGGTAAAATTTCCCCGTAGATACCGTAAAAACAGGGGTCAGGTAGCTGTCTACCACCCCAGTTGAGACTCTGCCCTTCAGCATAGCTTCGTCTGGGTTCCTCTCCGCCTGAAACTGAGAGTTCGACTAGCTTAGCTGGAGACGAATCTCCAACTAATTGCCGAAGCAAGCACTAATTGGCGGAGCAAGGATATTTGCCAACCGCCCCACGCGGTTCGTTGTGGCACAAGCCCGAATTTAACGTGGGCTATCCGATCCCGTGGGCTCGCGTAAAAATTCGCCGTAGACCCCGTAAAAATCGTGGTTGGCTAGCTGTCTACCTCCCCAGACGAGACTCTGCCCTTCGGCATAGCCTCGTATGGGTTCCTTTCTGTCCGAAGTTAGAGAGTTCGATCAGCATAGCTGGAGACAAATATCCAACTAATTGCCGAAGCAAGCCCTAATTGGTGGAGCAAGACACAGGTATATCCTGTGCTCACCATATATAGCTACTGATATAGTCAGTCCACATAGGCGTTAGGGGGAGTAAATTAAAACACTTCTACCTGAGGTAATTTTCCCATTAAATTTTTCTCAATATCTCTTCTTTTTGAGGTCAGGACAATTTTTAAATTTTTTTTACCTCTTCATAGTACATCCCTGTCTCACCAGATTTTGTGTTGGTGAGATTTGATGCATTAGACGTTTTCGGGGTGAATTAATTCCGGCACTGGCGGGGTTGGTGATACTTCAATCGGTACAGGTGGAGATATGAGAACTGGTATTTCGAATGCGTAATATATTAAATCCATTGGTAATATGTACAATCAAACACATTGTACATTTCGAAGATATTTCGAAGTGCAGTATAAATGTATTTGCTAAATATATGACAATTTGAAAAACACTTATGTTGATATGTCTCCCAAACACTGATGAAGCCGTTTCACTGTTGAAACACTTTTAAAAATATGAGTTTTCCACAATATCTTTTACGAGGTGACATAAAAAAATGTACCGGGGCTGTTGCTATAGTCAGTCAATTATGTGACATGCGCAATACACGCTTAGGCGATCATGTATCTTTCGATACATGACTGACGAGGCAGATTATTTTCCCGTATTAGGTTGTCATTTCTTTCTCCGGTAGACCAGTTGTCATCCAAGGTTATAGAACCCGGACCTTCCTGCTATTTACTCCTAGCTGGGGGAGGGGGAGGAAGAAAGGGATTCATAACTTTCCCAGCGGTATTTGCACGTATATGAATGTAATGGATTTGACTGGAATTCGAACTCGCTTCTCCGATTCCACAATCCGAACCGCTATCCATTACTCCACCCTGCCTTACGTGCTAATACCGTTGAGAAAGGTATGGATCCTCTTCTTCTCCCCCTATCGGAGAATAGCAGGACAGACCGAGTTCTCTAGTTTTGGATGGCAACTGGTCTACCGCAGAAAGAAATGGCAACCTACTGCGGGGGAAAAAAACATCGTCTGTCAGGTATCGAAAGATACATGATCGCCTAAGCGTGTATCACGCATGGCACATAACTGACTGTTGCTATAGTAACAGAGCTAAAGTTTGCAGAATAAAACCACTTGGCACAGACTGACTTTGTACTCCGTCGCGCATACACGCTAACTTATAAAGCCCTCGCTCACTTTCATTGTTTATAGCAGTGATTGGAAAGAAAATATTAACAGTTAGGTTTTCTCAACACACCCCAGATTTTCAATCAGTGACCATGGCTTGTACATCAGTTTCGGATCTAGTAAGACATTGCCCAATTCTGATAAACACCATATTCCCCAGATCATGTATCTTCCGACTTTTTCGTCTTTCCAAACATCATATCGCGCTGAAAGGGAACAATATTTCAACGTCGAGGAAATCCAAGAGAATACGGCAAGGCAGCTGCTCGCTATCACGAAAAGGAGTTCCAGGAATGCGTCTATCAATTGAAACGACGATGGATGAAGGGTGCGACTTCGGTCGGGAACACCTTCGAAGGAGAATAAATAAGTTATGTGTTGAAGTTTTCTTTTTACAGCACATATCCCCATACTTTTTGATCAGCCCTCCTATATTTTTTATTCCGTCGAATTCTCATCTAAAATGTATATCTAAATTTGTAGGTTTCCTATGGCTGTTGTAAAGAGTTCCACATTAACACTAAGGATTTATTTTCGAATCTAGAATAAAAACACAGGATTTAGAATGCCGACGTTCCAATTTCTACATACTTAAAAGATTAGAGCTTAATTATTTTTTTAATTAATTTATATACGGACATAGTTCATTACCTAATGTTAGTAAGTTTATATCTAAATGTAATTTTGACGCTCGACTAGAGTTGACTGTAAAATACAGAAAATATGTTTGATATTATTATAGACAAGTCAGTATGCGAGCAAGGTGTTGGAGATGTCAACAAGTTGGATTAATTTTAACATCTCGGAATGGAAAACGCTATACAGAAAATCCGAACGTGTATCGGAACAATGAAATATGTCTTACAAAAGATAAATGATGTTATAAGGAACAATATCATTACAAATAAAAAGAAGAAAAGAATGCTGACTTTCTGTGTATTAGCAGTACCCGTATATGGAAATAAACGCTAACAAGCTTCCTGGGAGATGAAGAGGCTAAATGAGGCAAAAGTGATCTACATCTATATAATCGGAAAGATACATGGATAACAAGGTGTGCCTTTCATAAAAAAATGACATCTCATTTTAACATATATAAATATTATGTTACCCAAAAATACATTGAAATACTAAGAAAAAAAATTATTTATTAAAATCATCATTGGCTTCAACCACGGACTGCAGATGAATTCTGAGTTTCCTACAATTCTTCTGGACACTCTACTTGATTAAGTTGGTGAATATTGCCATAATCCTTGCTTTCCGTTCATCTTTACTGTTACAAAGAGATTTACTGATCTCTTGCTCAATTCCACCCTACACTTAATAATGTAAGGTATTGAATTTTGGTGTGATAGGTAGTCATATCTGAGGGGTAATGTCGCGAAAATTGCCTGACAGCCATGTCTGAGTTCTCCTGCTTGTGTGACATGGAGCAGATTACTGTTGACAGACACAGGGTTTCCATCAACCAGCCTCTTGACCCAAGGCTCCATTAACTCGCCAAGGCCCTTGATGTAGGCCTTCATGTTGAGTTCTAGGCCCTCACTAACAAATTCGGGAGTTATTTTCTTATCAGAACGAACAGACTAAGTTTTCTGGTTTGCCGTACCTTCATAATCACCATTAAACATCCAAATCTTTCGCAATCCTCCGCACTGCTCTGAGATTGCACAAAAACACTTTGAAATCACCGTATTAGAGCTCCCGATTGGAATGCCAAGCAGTACACCATGTCGGTTTCAAATTTCTGTCGGAGGGAATTGCGTCATGGTGTTCTTTTTTCTAAAAGACGGTGCCCAACTTAACCTACACTACTGTGCAGTCGACAAAATAATAATAAAAAAACAAAGAAAAACACAGTACATGCGCGAAACTAAAAATATAATATTGCCTATCGCACCCTGTATATAATTTCTTTTAAATTCGCCCAAAACAATGCGATATCTCTACTAAGTGTCAAATGGCGTTTAGGAGTGAAATAATATGTGAAGACTATAGAAGGAACCGGAAATCCAATCCTAAACTGATAAAAAGTGATAGACTTTTACTCCTCAAAATACTGGGAGGAGTGTGAACCGTACGATGGACAAAACTATATATATATATTGATGAAAAATAAATAATAAATAGTAAATAAAATTTCAGAGTTTTGGTGGAGACATTAGAATGAACTAGAAACCCAATCCTAAACTGTAAACAAGACTTAAACATCTAAACCTTGTTCAAAAGTACTGGTAGAAGCTTGAACTGGACAATAAATGCACCTATCTACTCCTATTGAGAAAAACATAAAATAAATAAATTATCAATAAAATTTCAAACTTTCATGCGGAGTGGTTAGAAGTATAGATTTGTAGTAGATTTTAGAAGGAATGGAATGAGCCTCTACTCTATTTCAAAGGAATGGGTAGTTCTGTGAACTGGACAAAATGCAAAACTATCTACCATTATTGCGGAAAAAAATCAAAATACATATAGTCAGATACTGTTGAAATATAATGAGGAAAATGTACTTGGAAAATCTGGTCCTTATAATAATCATCATTACCCCATTCACTTTTGTAATAGAAGCGTGAATCAGAATGCAGAAGACACACTAAATCTCCTCTACAACGGTCTATCAACGGTAGTCATCAGCAATTCTGGTATAGCTATACCTGCCCATTATTTGACATTGCCCAACCAGTTTTTTACGTTGGGGGTTCTCTCCTGCGTCCAGCTTCAACGGTACCTTGCATGACGGTCCTGCACAGGCTGTCGTTCCTTGTAATGTGTCCAAACAACGTTATTTTCCTCTGTTTGACAGTGGCGAGAAGAGGTTCCACATGGCCCACAAAATGTTCAAGCCTTTCACGCACAAACCCATTTGTTTTATGCGTTTTATTCTCATGGGAAATATTAGAGACACAAATAAATAGAATGTCAGCTTAACGATATTGTGCAATTATAGAACGTAGACTGGAAGAGAGAGTAAGATGACATTGCTTCGAGCTACAAAGGATAGAATGATCCGGAGAGCCATGATCGTCTACGTCATGAGGAAGAATCTATATGTGAGTTGAATGTGAGCGTATCATCTAGTCCGAGTATTATTCTATTGTAGATGAACTTGTGATATATAGCAAGGTATTCAGTGTCTTTGAAAGTATATGTTTAAGAAAACTAGATTGATTGATTGCCTACTATCTTAAATGTAATTTCCGAAGGCAATGTGTGCCTGTCATTTTGAAGTAACTATTTGCTGATGTACGCTTAGCTAAGAACACTGATATAACATCAGGATAGAAGTAATATAATTTAACCGCTTTAGCTCAGTTACAGATAAAACGAAAGAAGATACAATATTGATCTAAGCATCCGTAATAATTAAGAAGTCGAAACAAAATCGAAAATACCTTTTCCCCTTTCGTTTCCGCCATCTTTTTTACACTATTTCACCAGTATCTTTGCATTGGTTTCTTTTTGCCGACCCTATATGCTATTCTAATATACGTCTGACACGGTTGTCGATCTTGTAACCCCAGAGGGATATGTAAGCCGCGACCTAACTGTTTTTGTTTCTTTCTTCTTTTTTTAATCATTTTTGTCTTTTCTTGTCTTTTAATTTTCTTTCTGCATTCTAATCTCGCTGCTGTTCGTTCGTAAATCAATGGTGACGCGCTTTGCTACAAGTCTCGTGATACTTCGTTGCCACGAGATGGTGTTGACGATTCCTCGTGAGTTGAAGACGGATGACTAAACACTGTCCTCACCATTCCCACCGGTGTGTTATTCTGGATATTTAGCGAGATGTCAATGGCGAAGGATGTTTAGTTTACAATATAAAAAAAGTGAATTAAAAAAAGAAGATTAAATATAAAACATACACACTATTCGTAATAGTTGAATACACAACTTCAACAGAAACTGTCCGAGCGTTGTATGTTTTTATTAGGCAATCCTGGTCGACTGTACACGTGTATACATTTTGTAAGTAATTGGGTGAAATGTTAGATATAATGTTTATTTCTAGTTATTTATGTCAGGAAGAGATTTTCTTTCGTATATCTTGTCTCAATTTAATACTGTTGGTTATTTATCGTGTTTTTTTTTTGTTTCTCTTTTCAAATAAAACTGTTTAGATTGATTTTTTTATCTAGGCATTTGTATTGAGGTGTTGAGCTTACATTAGACCCTTGCTTAGTAATAGTAAGCGGCCGTGTACAATTCTTTTCAGAATTAAGCATACAGTATGGCACAGGGATAAGAAACAGAATAATAATTATTTATACATGTAGTCCAAGATTGTACAAAATAGCGTATCATATTAATTGCATTCGATAAAAACATTAAGATAAATAAAGGAAATTAACTGAAACCAAGATATCGAGAAAAGACATGGCACGTGGAACTAGAACAAACTACCCCGGTGAACGAAATAAAGGGTTCGAAATTCAAAC
>OZ038491.1:64647705-64687705 GCA_964036315.1 Acanthosepion esculentum
ATTCATGTTGCCCTTTTCTTTCTATATTTTGTGGGTTTTTTTTACTAATTATGCACTGTAGAGAAGACCCAAGATCCAGTCACAGTCACAGTTAATGAAAGCGAACGTTGTATTAACTTAAGATGAAGATTGGCTTGGTTTATTTTGTTTTACGGATTATCAACCTCAATAGGTTATTTAGTATTTCAGGATAGCTTCGTATGAAAAGAATATGTATTCATTGGAGGAAATCAGTTTGTAGACCAGGTTTCATTGAGGTATTTTTGTAAAGCGGTTGATTATCGAGAGTTAAATGTATTGATATCATCTTACTTTCCCAAAATGTATTGCTGGTTACATTTTTCTTCAAAAATGTATTGCTGGTATTTTTAATATCAAATTTTATTTGTATATTCTCATAATGTTCTGAACTCAGTTTTTGTGGTTATCTATTTACCCATAGCTGATACCCTAACATGTGCTTCCAGTACGGTTCAGAGTGGACCTGGGAACAAGAGCAATTAAGATCTCATTGCATACGCCTGACACCTCTCGATCATAGGCCTTGATGGCAGATGCAGTTTATCTTTATACCCAGGATGATAAGATGAAGTAATGGGATTTTAGAACGGATAACATCGTGATAGTCACAAATTCATAGCCTCTACGGTGGGGATGCATTGACAGCAATTTGACTACAGAGTTGCATTCACACATATTTTCTCATTCCAAACATATCACAATTTAAATAAACCTTCAGAAATTTCAATGGCACCATATACAAGACGATATTATAAAACACAAAAAGGCCCCCTCGCTCTCTCTCTCTATTGTTAATGTTAATTATGTTTTCTTATTTTCTTTTTTCATATTTCAATACATTTCAAGCATATGTAACTTATTTTTATATTATTTCTTTTAATGAATTTTGATAACCCACTATTTTTAGTGAAATGTGTTTCGGTTAATTTGAAGTATGTTTACCTTTGTTTTGTTTTTGATCATTCTTTCTCCAAACTCTATATTTCGCACACACACACACACACACACACACACACACACACACACACACACACACACACACACACACACACACACACACACACACACACACACACATCCCACTGTCTCTCTCTCACACACAGCTACATACACTTACCCTCTCTCACGCACACACATACACACACCCTGTCACTCTTCCAAACACACACGCACACATACACACACTCTCTCTCGCACATACCCTCTCTTTCAGACAAATACACACACTACATCTCTCCGATACACTATCTCTCTCAGTCACACACACACTCCGCCTCTATATCTCTCATGCACACACATACACACACACACACACACACACACACACACACACACACACACACACACACAATCTATATCTTTCTCACACTCACACATACATACATTCAAACACTTATTTTCTGCCGCCATGTTTGACAACAACTGCAATAATCTGTTGAAACTTGACTAATGCATGGAATAATAATGCAACACAAAATGTACTTAGAACAAAATGTATTTAAACAAGAAAGTGTACACAATATTTACATATAGTCTTTTGTATATTCCTTGGAAAACCGTTCCTGGAGAATGTGTTGACTAAGTCGCAGTCGGGCAGAGTCTCTAGTTGAATCTCTTGATTCGCCTCCCCGTCTTCCCGGTACCAACCATATTTATATAGTCGGTACTCCACTATGCAAATTAGGTGGATCCTACCACAACATAATCTGTGACATTTCTTACGGTGGAACCTATCAAGACGATAATGATAATGATAATAACGCAAACTGTATAGATTTTACAATTTCCTTAACGCTATGCTCTTTTCCTCTTATTGCAACCTAATCGAAGAGAAGGTAATATTTTCGGCTTAACAATACTGCTCTACTACTAGAATATTGATATATATGTTCATTTTACTGTGTGACATATGTCTTCCTTATATTCTTTGCCACCTTTGGTTATATACTAAATTCACTAAATATTTAATGCCGAAATTGTTCATATGTTTCTGTGCAAGTTGATGTAATTCTGTTTAACTTATCTGTTTCTCTATTTATTTCAGTCATTGATTTCTTGCCCGCAGATAGATATTCGTCGAGATTTTTCCAGTTTTTATATCCTTCTAACAGACCATTGAATCAATGCCAAAAAACAACTTCGAACATGGAGACAAAAACATTCTTTTGTTAAATTTTAATGTACAAATTTAATTAAATGCTCAATCCAAAATCGAAACTATCTGTCTGAATATTCTAGCACAGTAAAGTACGTTCAACGAAATAAATGGACAGGATATGGTCTCGAAATAAAATAATAGCCTATGTTCAGCAAAAAATGAAAAAAAGAAGAGATACACGTCCAATTTGACGGGGGCCATGATTGTGAATAGTCATAAGTTTTGCATTTACTAAAGTGCCTAAAACATTAAACTGTAATAAGTCCCTGCGCTCATTTTCAGAAAGGCACAAGTTTATATATATATATATATATATATATATATATATATATATATATATATATATATATATATATTTATATATATATATATATATATATATATATATATATATATATATATATATATATATATATATATATATATAACTGAGCACTGTTGAATGACAAGCTAATTCTAAAAACAACGGCCACCTCCGTAAATGCGAATCTCTTCAGTAAAATGAATGGAGCACTATGGCTTTTTGTCGTTTATTTACGTTTGTACAAAACAATACACTAGATTTGTCTGACTCATTTTGTCGAGTGAAGTGGTAGAATGTTTGACTGATACCAAATCGGTTGGGTTCCGATCCGGGCTTGGGGCATTCGGTTGTCTAGTCGCAATGATCAGCTGTGATACAGCGAAACAGTACTGTCTGTGAATGACATATATATATATATATACACGTTACTCTGGTTTTGTTGCAGTGGCACATATATATATATATATATATATATATATATATATATATATATATATATATATATATATATATACATATATATATATATATATATATATATATGTATATATATATATATATATATATATATATATATACACATACATACATATATATATGTGTGTGTGTGTGTGTGTGCGCGCGCGCGTGTGTCCCACGACAACAAAACCAATGTAACATAAATGATTTCACTCTCACACTAAACATAACCGAATCATACAGACATGAATAAAAAAAGGCCCGCACACACACACACCAAGACTGGGATACACATTTTCAGCCAAATCCCGCGTAGAAGAACTAGTAATTTGATACTCAACACATAAAAATTATACAAGCTAATGTTGCTTTAAAGGAAAAATAAGATCTGCTTAACCAATAATAATCAAGGAAAACACAAAACATCGTATATTAGTTAAATTAAAAAACAAACTTCATGGTCCATAGATCATATTTTGCAAAATTGAACCTTCTGAATACCACCATCTCATTCTAAATAAGATCTCTATCTCCTAGAAAAAAAACCCCCAGGAACAGTAATTCCTTATCATCTATAAATAGAGAAACTGCTAAATTCGCTTATAAATAGGATATTGCCGATAGGGTTGGTACAACTAACATGAAAAATTCCTACCTACATTTTAAGGACCATAAACATAAGTTTCCAAATATTCTTGTCTCTCTTGATAGATCCGTCCAAGTCTGAGTTAGATCTGATTTACAAACATATCCTTTAAAGAATAACCACATCTACACTAGAAAAATACCTTCTGGAAAGATTTCTCGGATACTATTATATGGATTCAGAATATAGACTAAAAGTTTCATTTATTCAGTTTGATAAAATAGATTTCTACCCCTCCATGTCTGAGAACCTATTAAAAAATAGCTTAAATTTTGCAAAAAAATATATTGAATTTACCGACGACGAAGTAAAAATTAAATGGCTTCCAGACAGTCTGTATTGATATTTAATGATTCCACTTGTGTTACAGAGAATAATGAAAAGTTCGATATTCCTATATAAGCGTATGATTCAGCTCAAATAGCAGATTTCGTATGAATATATATATTTTAAATAGTCTAAGTAGATTCTCGCACCCCGGAAATGTAGGGCTATACAGAGATTATCGCACATTGTTATACCTAATAGCAATGGTCCTCTAATTCTAAGTTGTAGAAAAAAAACATTAACATCTTCCAATTTCTGGCATTTAAAATTGATATATAATCTAACCAAAAATCGTTAATTTCCTGGATGTTACGTTTATTTTCTCACATATCACTTTCAACCCGTCCAAAAAGAAAAAAAACAACCACCCCATATACATCAACATCAACTCGAACCAAATCAGTTATAAACCAGATTGCCAACACAATCAGCGCCAGAATCAACAAACTGTCATCTAGCTGCAAAATATTTAATGAAAGTAAATTTAGATATAATTAAGCCCTCAAAAAGAGTAAATTCTAACAAACATTAACTTACCAAGAAAAAGCGACTGACAATACATCCCATAAATCCAAGAACAGAAAATGAAAAGTTATATAGTTTGACCCTCAATTCTGCAAATTATCCAACATTAATATAGAAAATCCTTCTTAAAGTTAATAGATGAATATTTAGTAATAACAATACACGGAATAATATTTTTAATAACATGAACTTGAAAATTAATTACTCATCTGTGAACAATGTGGAGACAATTATAAATTCCCACAATAATAATCATATTACAGAATTTCATATTAATTAATTACAGAAAATACTTCTACCTGTAATTGCAGGGTAAAAACTGAATGCCAAATGGGAGGATTGTATATGATAGAAAATGAGGTGTATGAAGCCATGATCTTCACCAAAGAAAATATGAAGCAGACAAAAAGGTTAATATTGGAAAATCCGCTGTTAATCGGAAGAACCGCTTTTATAACCATCGACACTCATTCAGTAATCCATCCCTTAAACATGCTGTCGAAATATTATTGGAATTTTGTGGCAAACGGCTTCCCACCGCAGTTGAAATAGAGAATTATCTCAAGGGCTCGAACTCCTAGAAATTTCTAGAGATAGATGTGAAGGAGATATTCTTAATTATCAAAGATGATAATGCAGGCACAAGTATCGACTCAAAATACAAACTACATCTAATCTTTGGGAAGCTTGTTCAGGGAAACTCAGGAATTTTAAATGATCAAGTCATAAAATCATACCTGACGTATTTATGTAAGATTAATTGCTTACGTTAAACTCTATATGTGAAAAGATATTTCTGTATGTGTGTATTTGTGTAAATATGCGTTCATATATGAGATTTTTAATTTATGTTCCTATATAAGTATGTGTGAGTGTAGGCCTGCTTTTATATGTAATTAGATTATCATTACAGTATTTGTACGTGATAATTTGGTATTTATAAATATAAGCATATATATATATATATATATATATATATATATATATATATATATATATATATATATATATATGTATATATATATGTATATATATATATATATATGTGTGTGTGCGTGCGTGTATGAGAGTATATATATATCCATTGATAAAGGTGTATTTACTTGCATTTAAATGTATGTGCCGATACTTATGTAAATGCGTATAACTGTGTATGTGTATGTATGTATGCATATATATATATATATATATATATATATATATATATATATATATATATATATATATATGCATTTGTCGGTATATGTATAGATGTATATATGTGTATGTGCATATATATGTATGTGTGTGGATGGGTGTATGTATATGTATTTTTGTGTGTATATATATATATATGAACATATGTGTACTGGTATATATGGTTAAACTGGTCTAATATTACCTTTTTATCTTTATTACCGCTCTAATGTTATTCGTCTCATTTGAATTATTATTATTGTTATTATTACCCGTACCTCAGAAAAATTATATTTTATTTTAATTAATTTTTAAGATTCTCTCTGTTTCTGTCAACCTCTCTGTCTCTGTATCTGTCTCTGTCTCTGTCTCTGTCTCTCTCTCTCTCTCTCTCTCTATATATATATATATATATATATATATATATATATATATATATATATATATATATATATAGAATATATCGTCTCTACTTCTATTCTCTTTCAAAAGGAAAGGTGTATTTTGCTGTTGAAATTAAAAATAATTTTTTACTCACCAGTTATTTAGCATCGCTTGGAGAGGCAAGTGTATAGCGATTTTAAACACGTTTTTATTTTATTTTACTATCCTGCATTATATATATATATATATATATATATATATATATATATATATATATATATATATATATAATTGTATGTGTGTGTGTGTGTTTTTGTGTATGTGTACATATGTATGATTTCGATTGAAAAGAATTATACACACAGACACCATAATGATTTTTGATAATTAGTGAGATAATGGAAAGTACTTGAATAAAAATAATAAAATATGAACTTCCTACCATTAATCACGAAATCGAGCACAATAATCAAAATAAATAAATTATTCGAAAATTGGAAAATATGATGAAACTAATCTGACAGTTCTTGTTTCTTTTTAATCAGATTTGTTTAGATGAATATATATAATATACTGACGCTATTTAATAACGACCCATGCCAACTCAACCATTGGTAAATACTTAATATTAAGTTCACAATAATAAGGGTTACATATGCAATCATAGTACAAATACATAGATATATGTAAGTATGTTTTCTCTCACTGTATTTCTCAATGTCTATATAATAGATATGTCTGTGTATGTTATAGCAAAGGTAATGAATCCATTAGTATACAATCCAAGTGGATCCTAGTAATATAAAATATTGAAACTGATCAGCAAAAAGAACTCAATGAAATTATTAATACAAAGTAAACAATTAATACGCAATAAAATAAAAAATCACCTCTCATGGGGAATAAGCTTATTTCGACAGACGAAAAAAAATTATATACACAAACACACACCCACACACACACACACACACACACACACACAAACACACACACACACACACACACATATATATATATATATATATATATATATATATATATATATATATATATATGTATGTATGTATATAGGGAGAGAGAGATAATGAGAGAGAGAAAGATATATATATATATATATATATATATATATATATATATATATATATAAATAGATAGATAGATAAATAGATAGATAGATAGATAGATAGATAGATAGATAGATGGAGAAGTGTGTCTGTGTGTGTATTTACTTTGAAGTCACTTTTCAAAGAGATAACATCGACAATATATATTCTGCAAGATTCCAGTGACTGATCCTTGGCCAAACCAAAATAACGAATTAGTTTCTGCCATGCCCTGCGGTGAAAATCCATAATTCATTGGTCATTGGCAGAGTCTCGAGGACCTAAGCAGTTCACAATACTACGCATTTGAAGCTGCCAATTAGTTTTTCGCGGTACCATTCTATGAAGGATTTTGACTTTCAGAGCTCAAAGAAATTTACAACAACAACAACGTCAACTAATACATATACGTGTTCTATTGAAAGAAAATATTGCTGTCATTGACACTTGAATCTCCGTCTAAGATTGTGTATGTGTCATGGAAGAAAATTGATAGAACACATTCTTATTTTTACTGAACCTATGTCCCTATGAAAGAATCTAGATTTTGACCGCTAATCGAAACATAAATTGTGCATAATGCTTTTGACTCTCGCTGCTTTCATAGATTGAATTTGCCTTCTTTGAAGTCAATGTGGCTTACATTTTATAAAGACACAGATTGTAATGCTATTATAATTCTTTTCAGTACGAACATTTGTCAGGCTGCTGTGTTAATAAAACCCATTGACGTAGGCTAATATTTCACAGATCTTTAACTGATGAATTATCGCTATTACCGAATTTAAGACAAATTATACAGTCCAAACCCGCTTTGGTCATTATTCTTTAAGTTATAAGATTGAACTCACTTTGGCATAATTATTCACCTTCGACCGATTATGAGTTTCGGTACAAGAGGTTTTAGGCGTCACAAACAGCGCACATTGGTTGCGTGGGAAGTTGCATAGCAAATATATTCTCATTAATATCTTGCTGCAGGAGAATGAGTCCCCGCTGACCAGATCCTATAATTCATTGGTGCATTGGTTATTGTGAATATTTCGAGGATCTGACCGATTTTTAAATCTACGCTTTCAAAACTGCCAATTAATTTTTAATGGTGCCATTCTCCGATCTCGAATAATGATAACAGCAGATTCCTCTGAAGATTCTAATTTAGTGTAATGTGAGGTTCTGTTTCGAAACGGATTCCAAAGAACCAGGCCTCAAGGCTCTCCTTTCGAGGAACAATCAAAGACAGTACAAAGTGTGTCAGTACGACAACTTATTTTGAAAAGCATCAGCCATCAACTATTATGTGCTGGGTGACTGAATAACAGTTAACGTTCGTGTATAGACGAGCGGACAATTACTACTGGGTATTTTTCTTTTTTTAAAAATCGGTATCATCTCATCAAAGCAGAACATGCACTAAAAGACAATGGGTTAAATTGTGTTGAGGAATTAGTAAGAGAAACATTAATAATGAGAGGAGAGAAAAAAAGGGTAATTTGAGGTCAGGAAGTAGCGATTGACATTGCATTTAATTTTTTTCAGATTAAAGTTGACTGGAAGCGTGAAGGTGGGAGAGAGTTCCGCAAGAGAGATTTGCGAGAAAAGAAAAATGATAGCACAGAATTTACGGCTACATCTAGCCAGCTTAAATGTCAAGTGATTAGATCTTGATGCCACTCTTGTACTGCGCTAAAATTCATAAAGTCTACGTTTCATAGCGAAGAGATCACCCAAATATTTACCATGAAATTATTTATAGAAAAGTCAAAGAGTAGCAACTTTACGTCGATGGAAATGTGACTGAAGTCTGGCCACCAGATCAGGACCAGTGAAATTGTTGATTCTTTTTTTTAATCTTATCAAGTAGCTCTACGTAAATTGACGGTCACCGGGCCATATGTGGCTGCAGCATTCTAAACATGGACGAACACTAGACTTATAGAGATGCAAGACAAAATTATGGACAGGAAAGTTCTCTCACACGACACAGTGAACATATTTTCTTGGTAATAGAAGTAGCAATGGATTCAATATAGTTATTCAGTTATATGTCATCTGAGAACATTAGTCCGAGAAAGTGCAACGATTCACTTTCCTGGGGGTGTGCATCAGCCATGTTGATAGAAGCGGAGCTTCTCATATGGAGAGAAGTCTAGTTTTGAAGGCATTTTAATTAACATGACATCAATCTTTTACACAATTAATGAGGCACTGGAGGTCATTTTGGACATCAGCTGGAATTTTGTCTTCATTACGAGATTCTCTATGAGCTCAATACCATGTGACATCTTAACAAACAAAGCTGAGCGTAGTAAATAGCCTCGTAAAGTGGTCTAAGGTAACGGTTAACGAGCTTGACCATTCTCGCTATGTATCGCTATATTCATAGCAAATATTCTGTAGAAATATAATGCTTAGTTCCACCAGTTCAGATCATCACAGATAAGATCCGTCAGGTCATGTACACTGAGTTTACTCCTCCTCATCTCCTTACTATCCCATTGGTGAGGAGTGATTTCGACTCAGACAGCGTTTTTACCCAGAAATGTTGCATTATGGATCAAATTCCTGAGAGGATGCTTCCACGATCACTATAGTCAATCTTTTCATTTCAAGGATCAACTTTTCTCTATCCTATCATAATATTCACAGCCGGTTCACTTCCGCTGCCTTCTGTCTGTAACCTCAGTCAATGGTACCCTTTCTTTTTTTTTGCAAGAACTGCTACTTTTTGGAATTACATGAATATTAAAATGTTATATTCTTCAAATCACGGGTTAATCGTTTCCCATCCTCTTTACGCTTATTCCTTATATTATTATTATTATTATTATTATTATTATTATTATTATTATTATTATTATTACTATTACTATTATTATTATTATTATTATTATTACTACTACTACTACTACTACTACTACTACTACTATTATTATTATTATTATTATTATTAATATTTTCTTATTGTTATTATATTTGCTATTATTATTTTCTTATTATTATTACTATTATTATTTATTATTACTTTATTGGTTATTATTACTATTATTTATTATTTTTATTTATTATTATTATTTTATTATTATTATTTATTATTATTATTATTTTCTTGTCCTTATTATTTATTATTGATATTGCTATTATTACTATTATCATTTATTATTAATTTAATACTTATTATCTATTATTACTATTATTTTCTTATTATTATTACTATAATTTTCTTATTATTATTACTATTATTATTCGTTAATATTATTTTCTTCTTCTTATTATTATTATTATTTTATTATTCTTATTTTTTATTATTATTAATATTATTATTATCCTATTCTTATTACTATTATTATTTATTATTACTATTATTATTTATTATTACTTTATTATTTATTATTACTTTATTAGTTATTATTTATTATTACTAATATTTATTATTTTTATTTATTATTACTATCATTTTCTCATTATTATTACTATTATTTATTATTTTATTATTATTATTATTATTTTGTTATTATGTATTTAATATCCTATATTCCTTATTAATTATATCCTTATCCCTTATCCTCATAATCTTCATTTCCTACCACCTCATCCTATATTCATATCACATACATCATCCAGTGGCTCTCCTGGATGTCTCTAGAGCCTTGTATTGGACGAACTTAAGTAAAATAAAAAAAGAGTCAAGTGTTGATCTTTCAGTGAACACAGAAATATTAACCTCTCCAGATATGTACAGCAGAAGGTCTCATTATAAAAACAGGACACCTAAACGTACATAATTACATCCAACCGGAAGCATTGATTGCAACATGAACAATACAAAAGAGAACTATCGAAGCTCAGAGTTAGTTGTACATTTTCTTTATTTTGATCAATGTTTGCAAATAAAATTTATTCGTAACACGATTGAGTTTTGTTGATTATATTTTACAAAATCCAGAGTCAATTTGTTATCAGTCCTCCTCCTTGTAATAATCTTCACTTCTTACCGCCTATTCTTTTATTCATACAAAACACTTCATTCACGATACCATTTTAAGAGAAAATCTTTAACAAGACATGCTCTCCAGTCTGACAGGGAGACAACATTATTGCAAAAATCTAGCTATTGATATGTTTTTCAACGGAAGACGCAATACCAATTTCTTACTCTGAGGCTAAATCAGATTTAACGGCAAAACAATTTTTATCAGAATCCGTATAAATTGTTTTAATAAGCTTCAGAACCTTGTCGTGATAAAACGTTTTTTTTATATCGATTTAAAACTAAAAATATAAGGTTAGTTCTATATTGTAGATTGAAGAATTATCTCCGAATATTGTCTGCAAATTCGACAAATTTGTTGACGATTTGTTTGCCGTTAAGTTCTAAACATATATTTAATTAAGGCATCATTTTTCGAATAAATGATATTCGCGACATTATTGATTGCCTGTGATCGAAACAAAATCAAATTGAGCTCCTAAAAAATGATCTTTTTTTTTGTTATATATTATTCTTTATAGTCACTGAGTTTTCCCACAAGATTTAACTGGTGGCTGAATTACGAGAACAAGGGACAACAAATCTATTCATTAATCCCGTATTTACATTAGTATTAAATACATCTCCTGTAATACTGTCGTGCGTCTGTTTGGGTTTGTTTGTTTAGTAGCAAGTCAAAAACTTATGGGTCATTTAATGTTGAAATGTATGTTTCTCGGTAGCAAATATAAATTTAATTTGTAAAAATGTATTACTAGTAATTTTCCCTTCAAACATGTATTGCTGGTAATTTGTTAATTTTGTTTTTACTATTTTCCCATATTTGGGAAAATAAAAAGTGCTGCCATCCTGAATTAGTGGAAACCTGGGAAAACATCAATTAGGAGGTAGTTGCACGCTCCTCAAATCCTCCTGAACAGAAGCCGTTCTGTCATATGAAGTTTACTTTCATAACCAGGGCGGTAATATTGTCGTCTGGAGAGTATCAGTTCTCACTCAGATTCCACGTTATTCTCGTTTATTTTCGCTAGAATTATTCGAACAGTTTTCAATTTGAAAAAAAAAAATAAAACGATGATCAGTACTATCAAATTCTTCCATATTTTCTATGCCCTTGGATATTTGTCTAGCTTCTTATTTTATTTAAGTAATTTATTTTCTATTTTGTTAGGAGAAGTAGATACATTGTCTGAGGATATTTTTTCTTCTATCTAAATCCTTGCCTGAATTGGATGAACCAGAGAGCTATTTGTTTCTGTCCTAACGTTCGATAGTTATTTTTGTAACTACAACTACATTCAATATTCCATGATTTAATATTCCATGATTTAATCGAAAAGAAAAGGTAATATCTCGTCTCAGTTATGAATAAACCACACCAAGCATTAACGACAGAATTGTATAATATTAATCTATTGATAAATTCTTCACTATGGAAAGGCATTATGTCTTTTCGAGTCTTATGAATTTCACATCAGTAAAAAAGAACAATCGGAGAAATGTCTGATGTTAAACATTATTTCTATGCAGCCTACGAGAACTGGAGAGATCTGCATTTGAAGAAGTTGTTTACAGATTTGCAGAACAATGAAACCAAAAAGCGAATATAATGTTTAGCTTCAATTGCTGCTATTGAAAAAAAAACTCTGTAGAAATTCAAACAATTATTAGATTTCTATAGAACTTTCCGTACTTATTCCATCTGAGTAAATTGAATTAACTTCTTAAAACTTTTCACCCGGAAAAAAACATCTGGCTAGCATGTTTTTCTTAAATGTAAATTCTCTCTTGATTAATTGAACGAAATCACCAGCTAATTAACCCCATACTTTTAGAAATTTTTATTTCGCTCATGAAACATAGTTTCCTGGAGTCTGTTTACTTCACCCTTCGAGTTGATTATATCATCGATATTAGGAAAGCGAAAGTTTTTATTCGCAGGTTTGCGCATCAGATATTAAAAAATGGCTGCTGTTACAATGTTAAAAATATATGTAGGTAGTACGTGAAGGTTAACTCTGTAGTCTTCAGAGTAGCATCCACGTCGGTGTCTGTACTTCAAGATAACATTTCTTGAGAAAAAGCGGTCTAAGTAAAATCAACTTTACATTCGGTATAGGGGAGAAATGTGACGGACACGAATCCGTGGATGCAGTATTGAGCATATTGCTGTGAACTAGCAGACCTAAAGAATGAATCCATACGATCATTTATTATAAAGATAGTATCGGAATAGGTACATGCCCGCAAAGTTGCGTTTCTGGGTAAGAGGCTTCACTGTGGGAAATATAACATTCACAATACGTCCGCATAAAATAGTTTGCCCTTTAGAATTTTGAATATATTTCTTCGGAGTGATATATTCTCTAAAACAATGTTTAACTGTCTCTCATTCTACCGACATCTCTACGCTTTTTGATAGCTGTGTTGTGCCAAATTTTTTCTAGCGTCTTTCAAGCTGTGGGAAACCTAGTAATCATCTTAATCGTTTGGTGGTATTTTTTTCTGTCTAACGCACTTAGCAGGTTCTCAATTTTTTCCACCCAATTAATCAAACTTATGAATGTGGCTTGCTCAATCGTTATACTCTGAGGCACTATTTCCGTATAAAAAAAGAAACCAGTTGCTTTCTGTAGTTTATAAGCAGTCCAGTAATTTACTCCGTTCAGTTTAGAAGTAGATTCCCTCAACTGAAGCAGAAGAAAAAATGTTTTATGCATATATAGGTTGTTTTGTTATATATTTTTGTATTGTGTTAGGCTTTCTCTCATCACATATCACATAGGTCAATGCCATCCTGACCGTAACAAAGAAAGAACTTTACTAAGAAACGAACAACCAATTAATTAGATCAGTCAATGCTTCAAAGTGAAAATTGAATTACCCCAACCCAGATATACCAGTAATTCTCTAATTTTGGTCTCGTGTGACTCTTGTAAAGATAATGCCTCGTAGACACTTCATTGAACAGGAACATGAACTATCTATTTTTCCCACATCTTCAGTAATTAAGATATGGAGTGAACCTGAGCAACAAATGATGTTGAATGCATAGAGCTTCTTCGAGAGTACAATATTTGTTAGTAGAGCGACCTCTCAATGGCTTTTGAGGTGAGTCATTGTTACATAATGCCTCCTGTGATCGAGTCTCCGCAATATATTACCCATTTATTAATTCATCACCCTCAAAAGTGTATTGGTAATGTTAGCTCTTTTGAAGTCTAAAATATCAATGCTGTTGACTGCGAAGAAAGAGGCCTGAAGAGCGTTACATAAATGTGAAGAGCGATAGAAAAAAACCGTTAACATCTACAGTTATAGATAGAAATTTCAACTGTAAAAAAAACATGAGAACTTGGCGGCGATGTGGTACTTCGGTAAAATTCAATTAAGTGTTGGTACCAAAGGGGAACGTTCATCAGAACCATTATCATAACAAGTATTTATAGAAACGTTACTGGGAATCCACGGCATGGCGGTGGGAAACATACTGAAAGCGAAATTCCAGGTCAGAATAAAACAACATTACTGATTCTTGTTTGGATCCTCTCTCCCACTCTCTCTCTCTCTATACATACATACATACATACATACATACATACATACACACACATACATACATCAAATGTTTTAACTGTTAACAAATAAATACATACATGCCGCACACTATTTCATACTTAACAGTTAAAATATTTCAAGCTTGAAAATGGCTAAATGTATAGCCGAAAGCGCTCGGAAAAAAGAACATTCGGACAGTTTTTATATAATTTATCATATGAAAAGAAAAAAATGTTTAGAACACATGAGAAATCGTATAAAAAACTAAATCAAACCAACTTTTCTGTCGTATTCAATGAACTGTGCATATATATATATATATATATATATATATATATATATATATATATATATATATATATATATATATATATATATCTTTGTGGTATGAATAATGTTTACCATATTTCTTTATTAATATTCCGATCATCTTTTGTCTACGAATTTCAAAAATAATTTATACAGTTGTCATTGTGATCTCCCATTTATTACGTGTGGGATTTTTAAAAATCTTTCCTTTAGTAACACTGGATTTTCGAAAACTCCAAAAATATTATCTCCAATATTTTACAAGCGGCAAGTTAAATTTTCTGGATTACTGATGTACCTTTCTGAATACCTCTGTCAAGTAACTAGAAGCTTTATACAAATGATATACACTATATATTTGTATAAAATGCTTGAACATGACTGTATATTTAAATCTATAGGTGAATCTATATGCAATAATTGTGACAGAAAAGATGAAAATGTCGCTATAACCTCCTTATTCATTGCTTGGGAAAGGAAGAACATTTGTAAAGAAGTTAGATTGATCAAAATTCGTTTAAAAAGATCTCACTGAAAATAAATTAATTTTGAAAATTAGGAACTTAAATTCTAATAATGGCCTTTTAATTCGATATTTATAAAAGAAATAATTTATTTTTTAATTTGTATTTATCCCACAAAAACAGAAAACCCAAGAAAACCCAAGACAAAATGTAGGCTGTAGCAATGATGGATCTATAATATTTTAATTTTTGCTATGATTACATCAAAAGGAAGGTAATAAACCCACCAAGACGCAAGGCATAACTTTAGAGTAAGAGAAAATGATGAAATTGTTTTGAGGTGAGAGGGAACAATGAAAGAACGTTATTCAATGAGAGAAATGATATCGATTAACGTTGAATTCATATAACTGATAATGGTAATGGAAAAGAATGGAAGAAGTTGAAATAAAGTTCTTCAAGTGACATGTGTACAAGAAGGAACTATTAGCACATCACTTACTTAGGCTATCTAATTAGTTGAAAGGTAAAATGAGCGAGAGGCTATTCGAATACTACGTATTAATTTGTGAAATTGTTTGAATAACCAACCGCAATAATGCAGAGAAATGCTACAAAGTACCAACGGAGAGCGTAAAAAAGGATTAAAACAAAAATGAATAAAGATAAAAGGTCATCTATTTTATGGTTGCAAACATTAGCCAACTAAGAGTTAAGATGTATATAAATGAATAGAGTATTTACCCACTATTCATAAAGACTTAAAGCAAAGTACTAATTACCATTAACTTACATAGCAGACTTGAGTTTGTTCCTAGACACCAAATTATACGTATATGATTTACTGACTTCTTCGATATCAGAAGTTAATATTTTCCGTCTGCCTTGGCTGATAGGGAAAAGACTTGGAATATGACAGTGTTTTTTGACTGGAAATTGTTATGGGATTTTAAAAGAAACTGAAAATTCCTTTTAACCTATCTACAACCTGTAGGACTTTATCCTCTATGTCTTATTTCTCTACAACCTACACGGCTTTTACTCCCCACAAACCATTAACCCTTTTTGCTCTAAGGATCATTTGAATCTTTAATATCGCTTATTTTCCGCATTCTGTCATCATACCCCACAACGTACGTATTCTTCAAAATTAATTTCCACGCTCATTTGTACAAAAGATTTGATCCCATTATATCATTTCGGTTAGCGAAAGATTTCTCAAGAAGAAACGGATTTCTTCCATAATTCTTTTAGTCGGTATCACCCCAAGTGAGACTGAAATGCTACTAAATACAAGGAGTCAAACGGTGTGAAGGAATTAGGAACATAAATATTAATAATGATGGGAAAGTGAAAAGAGTAACCAGAATGCCAGTAAATGTCGATTGACATCGCATTTAAGTTTTTACAGATTAAAATTGGCTGGAAAGCAGGGAAACGGAAAGGAGTTCCACAAGCGAGATGTGCGATAAAAAAATTAACATAGGACTTACGGTCACATCTAGCCAGCTCAACCTTAACTTGATAAGATCTTAACGCCAGTCTAGTACTGCGCATAAATTCCGAACAATTACCATGAAAACTCTAACAGAAAATGATAACTTGGTTAGTCGTCAGAGGGACATTTTTAAAAAAATCATTTCACCCCAATCAGTGCAACAAAGCCACTCACATGCGGAGGTTTACTGGGAATGAATGAATATTAGAAAAAAATTATTAAGGAGTGAGAATAATAAAAGTACAGAAATTAATAAAACAGAACATAACGATTGACATTGCATTTTTTAGATCAAACTTCGCTGGAACGGAAGAAGACGGAAGAGAGTTTTACAAGCGAGAATTACGAGAAAAGAAACTTTTAGCATAGAATTTAGGGGTACATCTACCAGCTGAACTGTAAATTGATGAGATCTGGACACCAGTCACCTACTGCGCTTAACTTCCGAACAATTACCATTATAGAAATAGAACAGCGAGGTAACCTTACGGTGGTCTTATATTTATTGAATATTTATAGTAAAATAATATTCTAGTAGTAGGGAAAATTTACTAATATTCATTTTTCTGTATTAACAAATATTTCACTTGTAATTTGGAATGCGTAAGAAAAATGGTGAAAATTCGATTTATTACTCTGATTCCTATGCCATTCTTACATTCCGTCTGTTACGGCACCAACAGACGAAACACCAAATATTGCCTTTCAAACATTGATTTGTGTTTTTACGAGGACTAAAATAAAGACTATATATTACACACTGACATCTTACGTTTAACATGAGGTCAAAATTTTAGTTGACCTCCTAATTCGGAAAAGCAAGTACTGTCAGAAAAAAAAAAACGATTTTCTCGGCATTTACATATTATCTGTAATTAGTAACTGATCATGGCCCTTCCACCTTAAGGGACATGTGTGTGTTGCATTCAGGATGTCGACTCCTTTGAAAGGAACGTTGATTAAATTGCATCCAGATATAAATAAAAGCCCAATCTTTCAACTACAGAAAATAGGATCATGAGTGGAAGATTGAACAAACATAGTTGCAATAAAAAAAAGAATAATTGAATCAAAAAATACTTAAAACAAGAGTAGTCTTATCTTCTGCGGGTTTTAGTCGTGCTATTGGGAGGTGACGGTTCGTATATGTCCCAGAAAACGCGTAGTTCAAATGATCAATTTTAAAATCTCGAAGTATTTCAAAAAGGTATTTCAGAAAGTATAAGCACTGTTGACATGGTAACGGAGTTAAAGTGAATCCACTTGATACATATAGACCGTGAAAGGCTGTCCTTTGCTTACATTGTTTACAGCAGTGCTTGGAAGAAAAGTATGTAGTGTGAACGTCCCATCACGCCGCAGTTTCCATCAGTGGCCATAGCTTCCCTAGCGGTTTTGTCAAAGAACGACATTCATGTCATTCTATAAAGTCTACTGGTATGATGCAACCAATTACTACCTGTGGCATAACCGTGTTCTCGGTGTCTTGACCGTTTTCATCACAGTGTAGAAAGAGAAGTTTAAATAAATGGCCGGTTTCAAAGTTCGGAATGGAGACAGGGAATGAGAAACACCGAATTTTCGTCAGAACATCACTGTGTGAGAACGGAAACTTTTATATTAATCCTACGAATCGATGACAGCCAATGATGATGACGTGTTCTAGTATCCGGGTACTTGTCATGGTTGAAATTGGTCATGTGCAAGACATCTATCCACTTAAGAAATTGCAGAGTTATCGCTTGAAAAGACTTCTAAGATGTCATCACACACACAGACACACAAACACACACACAGATACACACACACACACACACACACACACACACATATATATATATGTATATATATATATATATATATATATATATATATATATATATATATATATATATATATATATATATATATATATATATAAAACAGATCACTTTAAGGTTCCATATAATTGACGGAGAAAAATGGAACCTTAAAGTGGTCTGTTTTTATTTAAATTATTAGCTCTGATTTACATTGAGCTCTCTGGATTCTATCCTCATTGGGTCTTCCCATACGGATTACCTAGTTTTCCATAAACTAAATATATATATATAATATATATATATATATATATATATATATATATATATATATATATATATATATATATATATATATATATATATATATATATATATATGTATGTATATATATATATATATATATATTTATATATATATATATATGTATATATGTGTGTGTGTGTGTGTGTAATAAGAACAGTAAGATTTATAATCCGGTTTTCTCAGCAGTTATTTTTATTTTTAAAAAGCAGTGCTCGTTAAAAACAGTACAGCAAAATATCATAATTATTTTCCATCGCGACAAAGACAATTTCAATGAATTTATAAGGACAGGCACTTTTTATATCATAAGTTGTTAAGGTTAAGGAAAATCTATTTTGATTTAGGGGTGATAATTCGGTTATAATTTCCATACTGATTAAATCAGTCAATAATTTCATGTCTTGGGAAATTAAAACTTAACCAGCCCTAAATTAAAATAGGTTTTCCTTAATCTTAAAATTATCAATGTTGTTTGCCCTTAAAAATTAGGCACATTTCTTTGAAATTTTTATTCCGAACATCGCTTGACAATAGAACGAGACTATGCAGTTTTAGTTTGATTCTCATAATTAAATTTATTAATTTAGTTTCGATTTTGAAACATAAAAAATTTCTGTGTCGCGATGTAATCATATTTTTAAAAAGAAAATAGTATATATATATATATATATATATATATATATATATATATATATATATATATATATATATGTATATATATATAATGTCCACAATATCGAAATTGTAAGCTAACTTATAAATATATGCTAATAACAAATGCATATCTATGAATATAGAGTGATTTTCCCTGCATATATATTTTGCCTGCACACACACACACACACACACACACATATATATATATATATATATATATATATATATATATATATATATATATATATATATATATATATATATAATTGTAATAATCTAATAATGTCTTCCCAGAGTTGAATACGTACAGGATCTTGTTTATTAAGTTATTTGGGCCTTAATTGCAATAACTAGATTTTTTTAGATTTTAGATTTTCTTCCCATCTTTATTTTTAGTTCTCTAAGTGAAACGATCACATCGTCCATTTTGGAGGATGGCTTTCTCTAACGAACCTATTTGCAAAAACATCATTGTTTTTCGCTTCATTTTATGTCTCTAAAATATCGTTTGTTACCAAAATTCTGTATTTGCTACTTTTTATTTTTCCCAGATGTATATGTATTGAACTGAGACATGCGCTGACATTATCCATCACGCACGTACTTGCGCGCGCAGTTTTACACACACAACCACATATGCATATGCATACATGTAAGAGAATCTGAAACGAATTTATTTGACAATACATGAGGAATCTAAGAAAAGATTATTAATCTCTTCTTTGTCAGACTCGACATTCATAACACCTTTTTCTACCTGTTTATCTATCTAACGAAACAACTTTTAAATGAACACAGAATAAATATAGTTGGAATGCTTAAATCAGGAATTAGGAAACGTGAATATCTATAGATTTCTGTCCTTCGAGTAACAAGTTTTCTGATGCCTTTACACTAAAAACATGTGTATACGTATATGTTTTTATTCAGTCTAAATGAGAAATACATAAACAATATCTATGTGTTTCAAGGTTTAGAATATGTTTGTAGATACAGAAATAGGTTTATGACTCTAGTCAAGTATATAACGAAAAAACGTTTTGGTTGATAAGATATCTTTGAATGCAATTTCTCCATTTACTTTTAAACAAAATAACTTGTCTTAAAAGATTGTCAAGATGCTTGAAAAATCCTAGTCCGTGGGCGAGGAATCAGGGGAATATGGTAGATATGGCAAATTTTCTTATTCCAATTAGTTGAGCTTCTGTAGTGCCATTCTGGCAAATATGTGGGCGAGCCTTGGCAGGAAACACAATTGAGTCTTGTCGATTAACTAGTGTCGGTCGAATCCGGTTTCAGTGAATGTGCATTTCATCCATTTTCAGCTCGTAAATTTCGTCACTGATTTTCAGAAAGCTCTCATGAATAATGACATTGGTGGACCACAAGCGATTCGTCATAATCTTCTGTTGCTAAAATTGCGATTTTGGAAAAATGTCCGTATCAAGTTAAAGAACATATTGTTTGTCATAAATGATGCATTTCTTATCACAATTCAATTGAGTATGACGATAAACTTTATCTGGAAGCAAGGCCTCCGATCGGGAGATTTGAGGAGTATAAAAATCTCTTAATTTCTGGTGTTCCAAGGCCGACCCTGACCCGCGGAGGTATCTCCTCTTATGGTCATAGCTATGGGCAAATAATTAACTCACAACCAACGGAAGAAATATTATCGGCATTAGACAGGAATTTGAACAAACACACTCTTTACAAAAATACCTCAATGAAGCCTGATCGACAAACTGATTTTTTACAAAGAATACATATTCTATTCATACGAACGTATTCGAAAAATCTTGTCGGCATTAATTAAGCCATTGATGTTGATATGCCGTAAAACAACCCCCCCAAAGAAAAATCCGCGATACCTTGACGCGTGTTTTGTTCAAATATTATTTACAGATGCAGAGTGTCAACTGCAGAAGAACATCCTTTTCCACCATGATCTTCAAGATTCATATCAACACTGCGGGCCTTCAGAAACCGGCACCGTACTGTCCGATAACAAGTGGATCCTTCACCCCATACACGGTTACTGTTGGACCAGTTTGAGGATACTTATGGGCAGGTTTGTATTCATGCTAAAGGTAAACGCATCTCTTCTTTTTTCATATTGAAGATGTGGGGTGTTTAATGTTTCCAGTTTAAGAGATTTATATAAATTAACAATGGAAACACTTTAATCATCAACAATGAGAATTATATTTCTGTGCAAGTATTGTAATGATATATTAGAACACAAATATTTATTCTAAAATTGGACATTATTTTCAAAAGAACGTAGTAAAATAAGTTACATGGAGCAGACTGAGTCAACGAAATACGTACACATGCTATAATTAAAACATAGATTCAGGTGGCCAAGGATAAATATCAATAATATATGCGTGTCACCGATGAGAAAAAGAAATGCCAGATTCCCGTTTCCGAAAAGAAGCAGAAACACAGGATGTGACGTGTTTAGCAAGGAAAGCATTTGCCCAATCAGAACAAGCTTCAACTACCATAAATAAACAAGTAAAAAAAAACAAAACAACAAAAAATAAGAAAGGAGCCAAATGTACACCGCCTGAAAAGTAAAAGCAAATAAATATAAGAAAAGTATTTACTAAAAATGCAATACCTCTTTGTGAAAAAAAAAACAAAAAAAACTACTGTTCCCCAATGACTAAGCCCAAGTGCCAATCAAGGTAGACATTTCCTGTGGTATGCTGTTTTAAGCGCGTAAGCGTAAGAACAAAGAAGGGAAGATTATGAGGATATATAAGAGAGATCAAGAATGATTCTAAACTTGACGGCATTAAGCTTGCAGTGACCGGAGAAAGCATCCTCTAGGTCAGTGTTTTTTAAAACTTTACTTGTTCGCGACCCTTTCAAATCACAAACCAGTTCTCGCACCCCTTTCAGAACGAAAGAAAAACGATATTGATCTCATGTGTAAATAAAGAAAAACATTGATTTACATTGAATCTTTATTCACATAACTGACAACACAGTAATGCATTAGAGAAACGTAGATTACTTTCATATTAGCAAAAAAGTAAAATCATGGTAACATGCCTATGCTATTCATGGTGTATGGTGAATGAATATGGTTGTGCAACAAACTTTGTGATGTTGTTGCTGCGGTTTTCTTTTCAAGATGACATCAAATCTTGGTGTATTGGTACTGAGTCCTACTCGCATGTCCTGTTGAGGATCAGTTGTTTTCCGCTCTGATTTTGATGCGAAGCAGATATGAAAATGCAGTTTCGTACAAGTATGTTGTCGCGTAAAGCACCCGCCCACAATTGCTTTTTTGCTAGTACAGGGCACGTTTCCAATTGAGAAGCCCAGAATTGCTCCAGGCGAACATCGGTGAACACTTTTTGGATTCCATGTTTTTTCTCTTCCTAAGTATTTAGTTATGCTATTAAGATGATAATGATTGGTAATATTTCTACAATGTAAACTTTTTATATCATATCGACGAACACTACTCTAAAGTTACCTTAATAAACCAACCCTAATGATTCGGTACCCTCACATTCCCTAGGAACTGATTAGTAATAAAGAAAACAATACTGAGCTGTTATGTCACATCTGTTCTATTTATGGCTGCGAATGTTGGACGATTTCCTCAAAGATGAAGAGACTCGAGGCGGCGGAGATGTGGTTCTACAGAAGGATGCTAAGGATATCATGGACCGAGCAGGTGAGTCACGATGAGGTCTTAGATGGGTTGCAAACAATTAGAAGGCTTATACTTAACATCAGAAAGAGGCAGCTGAAGTTTCTGGGACATATAATGAGGAAGGAGGGCCAGGAGTATCAGATCCTCACCGGTCGAAGAGAGGGAAAGAGGTAAAACAACGCGTGACATACCTAACGAGCTTGAGCAGGTGGATGACAGAACATGGGCTGGGAGAGGAAGCCGATGGAAGGAACTTGCTGAGAGCTGCAAGATATAGAGGGAGGTGGAGAGCCATGATCGCCTACGTCCTGGAAGGACTTAGCACATAAAAATAAATGTGGTGTGACCACCACTGGTTAAGTACAACAGCTCTAAGTAGTTAAAGTAGCTGAAAGATGTCTGAATAGAACCTTCTCTTTATCAATGTAATAAGAACGGAGTGAAGATGAGTCAAGAAGACTCGAATGTCAGAACTGGTGAAACTATGGAATGCAACATGCCTGAGCATTCAATATGGAAAAATAGCATGTGAAAATTGTGTTATACGACGAAAAATAATTCTTCACCCGCAAAGCCGGGTAATCGCTTTTGAACGCTGCCCAGGCTGTAAAATGAATGTGCAGCTCCAGTTCAGGCATATAAAGTTTGGATTTGTAAGTAAGTGTCAAGGACATTTTGGATCAGTAAAAGAAACCGAACATTTTCCCAGTATCTTATCTTTGGTACGAATTTTGGTGTGCAACTTGATGCCTCCAGTGTGTTTGTGTCTCAACAGACGTTCGACGCACGGCTCCTTATTGAGAGTACAACCGCTCTTCAGGACTGGAGTATATTAAGGATCTGCTTACTGGCGATCAAACTTTATCGGTTTTACTTTGGCTGTATTGAATAATACAAACCAGTCTTTCTTTCATTGAACTGTGAGTGGCAGGTCAGTGGAGAAAGGGTGGAAGCTCTTGTCATCTAGATCTTTGGATAGGTACCCGTAAAACAACCAGAAATAACTGATCATTATTAATTCAAACTGACAATATTTTATGAATATTATAGCTGAAAATGAACACATTCAATAAATGATCACTGCCCATCTGAATCAAAGAAAGAAGAGAATGCTTTGTCTGATGTTGGTTTGAAAAAAAATGAAGCAATTTGTAATAAGCCCTGGAACCTTACAGCCTTGTTGTGACTTGCCAACCAATGTTCTTAGATTAATATGAAGTAATTTAATTTGCAGCAAGACGCAATTTTCTGAAGCTTATATATGCTGAATATCAAACTATATCACACTTATTTTTTTATGAATAGATCACATGCATTGTTGTTTTCATATAAACGTTTGTTCTTCTGCTTGGAATGATCCTAACACTTACGTGATTATTAAATAGTAAGCTATTAAAAGCAAACGGGCAGCTATTGTAATGTACCGAATTTCGAATAGACAGGAATGGCAAACCTTACCGTATCGCTCATAATTCTGACGACTCAAACATGACATGCAATTCTGGCAGTGATAGATAATCTTTGTTTTAGTTTTGATAAGTGGGAGAATAACGCGCGGAAAGAGGCGGTAATGTTGCAACAAATGTAGATACACTTATTCTAAAATCTCTCGCGACAAGCCTCAACATCATTATATTATGGAGCTAGATGACCTGTTGAAATAAGTAACATCTATCTCCTTTTCCTTCCTGCTTCCTCCAGTAAACGTTGCGTACCCTGAAATAAATCGAGTTAACTAAAACCTGAAGAAGATCACCTGCTATGTGTCGAAACTGTGATACATTGTTGGGTTCCTTACAGAAGAACGTCCAACAGATCATATTTTGTGGAACATAGGTTTATTATTGCTAACTAGCAGTTGGTGATGCATTACGTGAGTTGTATAATTAGTGTCAGAAGTGTTAAACTTGAATTTTTATTACGGGTGTGTGTTAATTATAAGAAAGGTATTAACTTAAAGAATTGGCACCGGAAACTAGGCGGTGTATTTGGATTTTAATTCTTTCTACTCTTCCTTACGTGGTTATTTTGTCTTCCTCTTGGAATCGGTAAATGGGTTTTAACAATACGTCAATTCTTCTCGGATAATGTTTCGTGTTCAAATCGCGCCGAAAGCCTGTGCATTCTTCTCTATCTATACTATTTATTTAACGACTTCGTATAACAATAGGATCTTGGTGATAATATCAGTAGTTGGAGAGAAAACCAGTAAGATTAAAATAATAGATACACTATTCAGATTTAATTTCTAGCATATAGAATGTTCTCTTCTAACCGCCAAAAACGGTTGGCGTGTCTTAAGTTTGAAAACATGGCCGTAATTTACTAAAATGGCTTGTTTATAAGGCGATTCTAGATTAGATTGATTGATTGATTTGTTTGTTTAAGGGCATATCGACACCTTATGGGTCATTTAATGCCGGAATTTAATTTTCATCGAAGCTTTGAAGTAATAAAATATGATAAATGTTATTCTGCTTTCATAATTGAAAACATGCTAGACGCTAGTCAGCTTTTGAGCATATGCATGTCTGTGGGGATATGATTACTAGAAGCAGAGATATGTGCATTTTATATTGTTTCGTTTAAGTTATATTTTGGAATACAGACTGATTTCTTTAAGAAATTGTACATGAATTCCTGTCATGAAAGAGATAATTCATGCTGGTTTTTTTGGTGATTGATTTTGTTTAGCGGAATGTCAAACACTGTGGGTTATTTAATACCGAAATCCAAATATTTTGAACATAATTTCATGGCATCAAATACAGATAAAATTTATTGCTGGTAATTCTAATGTGAATAGGTATTGTTGGTAATTTTACTATAAATAATTATTGTTGTTAATATTTATATATAAAAATTTATAGCTGGTATTTTTACTATAAAAATGTAATTTGATATTTTCATAATGTTTTGTCTTTGTTTGTAGTTTCACTATTTGCCCATAGCTTTGAGCCTAAAAGGTGCTACCACTCCGAGTCAGGATGGACCTGGGAACAACAACAATTAAGAGGTGGTTTCATTCTTCTCGAAATCTCTTGATCAGAAGCCTTGCTGCAAGATGTGGTTCATCGTCATACCCAGGACTTTCTAGATTAGACGATTAAGAAATATTACGTCAACAGGTCATCAGATGTGGGCGCCAAGAAATTTTGTTCAGCAAAATGGAATAATGT
Source organism: Acanthosepion esculentum (assembly GCA_964036315.1). Classification (NCBI taxonomy): domain Eukaryota; kingdom Metazoa; phylum Mollusca; class Cephalopoda; order Sepiida; family Sepiidae; genus Acanthosepion; species Acanthosepion esculentum. The sequence goes on from OZ038491.1 coordinate 64,674,246, forward strand.
TATGGTCCAAGTTCCTTGGACCACGGTTGTGGTCCAAGGTAGAACCAATGAAAGATAACTCGAACACAGGTATGGAATAACACAGATATATTATAAACAGAAATATATACAAAGAAGTAGAAGTATTAGTAATGACTATCACATTTTTTTAAGTTCCCATAACACCACGCTTCCGAAGCTTTTGCGTAGCAGGGGTTTTTAATATTTTTTTTCTTTGGATCTATTTCCAAAGGTTCTGTGAACTTCCTTTTTCTGGGCGATCTTCGTGGTTCTGGCATTGTTTGCGGCCTTTTTATATCAAATGTATCGAAAATCGTATCCATCACTTCTTCCTGAGGTGGACCGTTAGCATCCTGTAACAGTCTCTTCCTTATTTGGTTTACGTGTCTTCTATGTGTCTGTATTATGTAAACCATATTCCCGATTCTTTTCTCAATTTGCTACCAGTAACATGAATTGATTTTATATGCTTTAAAAAAACTTTTTCTCCTGGGTGGAATTTTCTTTTTGGTACGCACGACTGTGTTATTTCCTTCGTTTGACTTGGTAGCCATTTAACAAATACAGATCTGATTTTTCTAGCGAACATCACTTCTGCGGTTGTTAATGCCGATGGCGTAGCATTATTTGGCGTAATTCTATATACCTGTAGAAATTGTTGTAACACTTTTTCTGTAGGCACAGCATATGCTTTTCTTAACGCTCTTTTGAGTGTATCAACAAATCTCTCCGCTTGCCCATTTGATCTTGGGTGATATGGTGGGGATATTATATGTTTGATTTGAAAAATTTCGCAAAACTCTTGGAAGTGCGCTGATGTGAATTGCGTTCCATTATCTGTTACGAGGCAATCCACTACTCCAAACCGAGCGAACAGCTCGTGGAGGCAATTTATGCTAGTTTCCGAAGTAGGATTTTTGCAACGAAACAACTCCGGCCATTCACTATAACTATCCACTATGATCAAATAGTAGAAACCATCAATTGGACCTGCATAATCTGCGTGTATTCTTGACCACGGACGATCTGTCCCTGGCCATAGCTTATGGATGACTGGCGGTCCTTTGGCTACTAAGGAACAACCCTTGCATATTTCCACCATCTGAGTAATATCCTGGTCCATGTTTTTCCAATATACATAGCTTCGCATCAGCGATTTCATTCTATTTTTTCCTGGATGGCCCCTGTGGAAATCCTTTAGGATTCGCTTTTGTAATATTTTGGGAATTACAACCCTTTCGTTATAAAGTAACACATTATCGCATAAAGAAAAGCTGTCCGAAATTTGCTTATGTATTCTGCTATTTTTGCTTTTGTTTCTTTTATGAATTCATCATTTGCTTCATTTTTTATCTCTTGTAGTGTCACGGGGAGGTTTCGAACTGTACAACATAGTACTGTCCTGATATCTTCTTCATGTCGTAGGGCTGCGATTACAGAATCTTCCCATGACTCTGTTTTCGTTGGTATAAGTCTCGACAGACCATCCACACGCCCGATTTTTTTCGTTAGTATATACTCCAATCTGAAATTGTAATTCAGAAGAATTGTACCCCATTTTAGTAACCTATTGGCAGTGTAAACCGGTATAACTTTTTTCGAACCAAATATTGTTATTAACGACTTGTGCTCCGTCTGTAGATTAAAAAACTACCATAGATGTATCTATGAAATCTTGTCACTGCGAAAATAATTGCAAGATCTTCTTTCTCTATTTGTGACTAATTTTACTATGCTGGTAGCAGGGGTTGAGAAGCATGCGCGATGGGTATTATTGTCCCATCTGACATTTTATGCAGTATACATGCCCCAACTCCATAGGCGCTCGCGTCACTTCCTACAATTATTTCTAATTTAGGATTGTAGTGTGCCAAAAATAAATCCGAAGTTAACGTCTTAATTATTTTGTCAAACGTTTTCTGTAATTCATCTGCCCACTGCCAAATTCTTTATTTCTTCAGAAGTTCGTTCAATGGTGCGCTAAGTTTATGCATGTGAGGAATGAATTCCTGGTAGTAACTCACTCGGCCTAGAAAACTTTGTAATTCTGTTATGTTCTTTGGAACTGGCATTTTTGTTATTGCTGTTGCCCTTTCAGGGTCTGGTCGTCATCCTTCTTCATCGATGATATGACCCAGGTATTTAATTTCCTTCATGAAAAAAATCGCTTTTTTATTTTACCTTGAAACCATAGCTTTATATTCTCTTAAACACCTCTTGTACATGTTCCCAGTGTTTTTGAACGCTTTCGCTATTTATCCATACGTCATCCAGGTATGCAACCGTGTAATCTAGTCTGGCGAGCATACTATCCATTGTCTGTTGGAATATTGCCGGCGCGACATGAATCTCAAATGGTAATCTTTGGTATTTGTACATTCCTTTGTGTGTGTTTATGCACAGTAATTTTAAACTGTCCTCATCGACTGGAATTTGTAGGTACGCTTCACTTAAATCTATTTCTGAAAAATTTCCGCCATTTAATTTATGAATACTTCTTCTGGACTGGGTAGAGGATAGTGGTAATCTTTTATCGCTGCGTTCAAACCCGTTGCGAAATCAGCGCATACTCGAATCTCTCCTGGTTTCTTTTTGACGTAAACCGTAGGTGCGGCCCATTGACTGTATTCTACGTTTGTCAATATGCCAGTGTTTTCAAGTCTAGCCAATTCTTGATCTATTTTTTCTATTGACGCAAACGGTACGCTCCTTCTTTTCTTGAAGATAGGCTGAAAGTTTTCTTTTATTTCTATATTTGCTGCCATTTTTTTACATCTTCTGAGACCTGCTGAAAATACTTCGGGGAAACTCGGTTTTAGTTTCTCTTTAAATTTATCTGCCTCGGTTGATAAACCTTTTACATTTTGGCAGTACGCACTTATTGGTAAATCCCAAAGTTCAAATTTTTGCATCCAGTCCGTTCCGAATATGTTTTCTGTATTTCTTAATACATACATTTTTTAATTTTTTCGTCATTCCATTAAATCTCACATTTGTAATCACTTCACCCTCACATTTTATTTTTCTCCCTGTTACCGACCTCGCAATTTTATCCGTTTTTAATTTGGCAGGTTTGTTCAGTTAACTCCATGTTTGAACGTTAATAATAGTTAAGTCCGAGCCGGAATTCAACTGTAGTCTGACTTTTCTGTTTTGCATTTCTACTTGTATGTATTTTCTTATGTTAATCTCATCTGCTTGGTTAGTCCTCGTGATTCTTATTCTGCTTTTGCTTTTTCTTCTAGTCCAACAATGAGAACGTTTATTTCCTAGTTTTTTACATGATAGACAAGTTTTAAAACGGTATGGACAGTCTTTATACCAATGCCAAGTCCCACAGTGATAGCATGGACTGGGTGGTAGTTTTTTTCTGATATTGACTTTTAGAAGTAGAAAATTTTGTTTTACATTTTTTGAGGAGGGAAAATTGGTTTGGTTTGTTTCTGAGGAGGGAAAGTTGGTTTGTCTTCGTACTTTACGTATGTGCGCGATGCCAGCTTCTTCTATTTCTTTTGAGTCTTTCTTTACACTGATGCATCTCTGGCAATCTTCTGTCAGTTTTTGAAGTGTCAAATCTTGTTCACTCTCCAATTTTGTAAGGATTCTGCGTCTAATTTCCGCGTCTTTGTTTGAAACCAAGCCTTGGATGTATATTAAGCATTTGAAATTGTCCGCGCTGAGTTCCGATAACTTAAAGTCATCACAATATTTGTTTACATTGGAAGCGAAAGTTATGTAATCTTCGCTATACTATTTTGTTAGGTTCAGACATTTCCATCTTTTGTGGAATAGTGAGGTATTAGGGCTGAAAATTATTGTTAACAGATTTATGGCTTCTTTGAAAGTTAACTCATTTGTTTTCCTCGGTGGGATATAATCTACGAATTTGGTATATTCGCATGTGCCTAATTTTCTTAGTAATAGACGTACTTTTCGTCCGTCTGATCAATTTTTGCAGTCAAATTCATATAGAACTTCGTACCTTCGGTAGTAAGTTGCAAAAGTTTTGTCTTCGTCCGGTGCATACGTGACATCTTCGATAGTTCTCCAGAGAGCGTCTTGTGAGAGAACTGTTTCATTCTCGGAATTTTGCCCTTTATTTGACATTACACGTAGCAATAATTCTTCTAATTCAAGATGTTTCTGTTCGTTTTTTTGTTACTGTTCAAATTGGATTTCGATAAGTTCCACAATGGTTGACTTAAAATCTTCCATGTTAACGTAATTTTGTGGAAGTATTTTCCCTTAGTGTAACTTGATATTCTGAAATCTGTGTACCCCACCAAAAAATTTCCTTTGTTGCCAAGAAAATTGATATCCAAAAAGAAAATTCTTTTTTTTTCATGTGTTTGCGTAGAACTTGTTTCTTTAGAAATCTCGCGTAGAACTTGTTTTTTTACAGCTTACTGGTTGACCCTGTTATGTGCGACGGATAGCAAAAGAGGCATGTCCTCCGCATGGAGGGTCCGTTTTTCTTTTGGGTTACCTAGTCGCGACTTGTTATATGCGACGGATAGCAAAAAAGGTATGTCCTTAGCGTAGAGAGTTCGTTTTTCTTTAGGGATTACCTCGTTGCCAATTGTTATGGTCCACATTCCTTGTACCACGGTGATGGTCCAAGGTAGAACCAATGAAGAATAACTCGAACACAGGTATGGAATAACACAGATATATTACAAACAGAAATATATACAAAGAAGTAGAAGTATTAGTAATGACTATCAGATTTGGTTAGAGTGAACTATGTTGTCTCGACAAGTATCCCTATTCCAATTTTCTTACAATAATCTTGAGGCGCAGTATTTATAATGTCCGGAATAGTTCTTTATTATTATGGGTAAGTTCCTATAACAAATAATCAGGTGGATTCGCACCAGATTGTCTGCACTCATATTCCTGTGTCAAAACAAAGTTTATCCAAGGCAACGATTTTATTTTGAGATTTATGGATTTTGAGCCTCTTTTCGGAAAACGCATTAATCTCTGCGCCATAAATGAAAAAAATTGCATATAAATATTTTTTTAGAATTAATTAAGAAAAACGTTGATAGAATTATTTAATTATGGATCGTTATTTGTGTATTCTGCGTTTATATAATATGTGGCTGCCCAAACCTGGGCCTAGAATCAGAGTACACGCTCCTCGGAATGCAGTTCGGGATCATTTGCAGGAACACTTTTATTCATTTTGTGTTAAAATTACTGTCGTTTTTCTGTGTTCGGACAATATATGGAAAGGTTTGCAGTGGTGTATAATCCTGAGGAGTTCAATCCTGCGTCAGCACCGCCGACATTAAAATAAGCCCGGAGGCTTGGTGGTTGCCAACGGCAGAATGATTGTGGTAGTCGGGATGAGTAATTTTAGCATTAACGTATATATACACGTTTGTGAAGCCCGCATTAAAAATGAACTCGTGTTAATCTCTGCCACATTGGTAGTATTTGTGATAATAGTGGTAATGTTTAATAAATATCAATCAGACTGTAGTATCTGTCAGGGAATCCTTTTAAACAGAAATTCACTTACACGCAAGCATATATATATATATATATATATATATATATATATATATATATATATATATATGTGTGTGTGTGTGTGTGTGTGTGTGTGTGTGTGTGTGTGTGTGTGTGTGTGTGTCTGTGTTTTGTGTGTGTGTGTGTGTGTGTGTGCCGAGTGTAACAGCAAAATTGTCCAAATCGTGTAAAAGCAAAAATGTGCAATTGTTAGATTAAGCAAACAAAAATGAACCAAACCCCAAAACAACTCAAATAAGAATATAATGGAAGCCCACATCTCTACAAACTGTATATCTGAAATGAATACATCAATGAAGCCAGACTCACTACAAACCCTAGGTCAATGAAACCTCGACAAACTGATTTCTTACAAAGAATACGTATTCTGAATCTATTTTGAAAAATAATTTCGTCATCAAATAAAACATTGACATGGATATGCCCTAAAACAAAATAAGCCCAAACCCAATGATTTACAGATATAAGCACAGAATAGATACTGAGCGTGAGAAACAAAATTTTACCTGACATAATTAACAACAGTTTTTTTTTTATTTCTTTAATGGATTTAATGTTGGTTTTTAATGGATTAATAAGAGTAATTTCTGACTCACATTACACGGAATGGAGCTAGAGATGAAGTAAAATAGTAATTATCTATAACCAGATACGAATCAAGACAATTAGGAATATTATTTAGTTAAAAGGATTTTCTTTGACATAGATATGTGTAAGAGTTGCCTGCAGGCTTTTACCATACATGTATTTCAAGTTCTATAAATGTGTGCTGATTCGAAATTTTCGGAACTGATATTTTTTTGAAAATGTCAACAGATATTGAACATAATTAAGTTAAACATTGAATGATCAAAATCTCCAGTACTCAAGGGCACGTTTTCCATAATATATATATATATATATATATAATTATACATATATATATATATATATATATATATATATATATATATATATATATACATATATATATATATATCAACGACTCTCCTGTCGAATTCGACGTATGACGGTCAAGCAGATCAGTTCCTAGAAACTGAGAACCCGACGCCGGCACATGAGATTTGATTATAGTGGTGAAGGTTTCGTGCAGGACCGTCCACACTTTTTGAAGGGACGAATACAGAGACCTGATGCACTGAGTGCCACAAGGTCCCCAAACGACCCTCCGCGGATTTTGAATTCAGAGTCTTTTCCTAGACAAGTTGCCATCCAAGGCTATCGAACCCAGTCTGTCCTGCTATTTACACATAGCTGGAGGGAGAAGAAGAGGATTCACACCTTTCCCAAGGGTATTAGCACGTAAGTGAATGTAATAGATATATATATATATATATTTCCTCACCGGTGGCACAATGCAGGTTTTCGAGCATACCCCAGTATTTAGTTGCAGATTGAAAACTCTTTTTTATCAATCAATACCTTGCTTGTGCATGAATGTATATTTCTAAAGAAGTGGTGGATTCTTATTTATTAATCCGATAGATTTTATTACTTAAACGTTATTTTAGAGTATACTTCTATTTGTGTAGAAAATATGTTCATTTATTAAAATGTATATTTATTTATATTTGTCTGCCAGCCTATTCATCTTTGAGACGAAAATAAATAAATAAATATATATACTGTTTAATAAATAATCGAGTGTCTATTTACTGATCCACCAAAAATAAAGTTATATATATATATATATATATATATATATATATATATATATATATATATATGCAGGTATGCAGAAAAATATGAAAGAACAAGTTAGGTAAATAATCCGGTGTTCCTTAGTATTTTTGCTTTTATTTTCAAAAAGAGAGTGCTCCATACAGAAGTAGAGCTTATATTATAATAGTTTTTGTTTTAAAAATATGATTCCTTCGCTACATAAGAGTTCTCATGTTTCAAAAGCGAGAGCCGAGAGCTCTTTGACCACCTAACCAAAATGGCCGACACTAGCCGTTTCCATAGTAACTAATGTTCCAAGAGACCGCACTTATAAACACGCGCTAACCAAAAGATAGCTTATTCCCAAATTCTCGCTTGACGAGGAAGCGTGACCAGACACCTTAACTCAACATAATTTCAAAAATTATATTAGGGGTCTCGGCTCTCGCTTTTGAAACATGAGAACTCTTATGTAGCGAAGGAATCATATATTTTTTAAACAAAAAATATTATATTATATATATATATATATATATATATATATATATATATATATATATATATATATATATATATATATATAATACTAAAACTCTGTGGACTTTGTTTGCTTGCTTGTTTGTGTGTGTGCCACTGTGCACACGAAGTTATATATAGAGAGTGGGGGAGAGAATGATATAAGTTTATTATCATTATTTACATTATTCGGACTATTGCCCTCATCTTTGTCGCCATGTTTATCACAACATTTCGTCCGTTGTACGCTCCGGCGTTCTTCGGGTGGTTGGGATGTCGGACTGAACCCTTTATTTCGCTTACTCGGTAGACTATTCTAGTTTCACGTTCCATGTTTAATGGATGTCAGTTATCAGTTATCTAGTGTTAATTTTCCTCTGAAAGTTCTCCACTGCCTTAACCGGGTATTGAACTCACACTCAAGGACACATGGTACAGTTTATAAAGGCGTTGGTTAAATCCAGTGACAGGACCCAAAGAGTGTGAGTTCAATACTCAGTGAAGTTATATTATCTATGAACTTAATCGATTAAATTCTATACAAATTATTGTAATAAGGCAACTATTCACGTAATATAATGTCTGGGCGCTCATATCTGATAATTTTGCTCTACTAGGGCGGCTATCCAATCCCTGTTACAGACGCCTGTTCAGGCACATTTGTGTTTGTTCAACGCTGAGAGAGCACACATGTGCTTTACAATGCATCTATTCTGAGCGTTAATTTAGTGAAGGTTTCTAGGAGAGAGCGAATCATCTGACGTGATTAAGAGTTTGAATAAGGTAAGTAACTTAAAACCCTCTACCACGAAGACTTTTGACTTAATGCTAGCACAGCTATCGACGAAGAATTTAATCTACCCAATTTCCCCCACGAAGTTTGAATCAACTCGCTGTATGTGTTTCACTTTCCAAAGGTGCCGTCCTCAGGCTGATATAATAAAGAAACCATTTTCCTGACAAATCGACTCAGGGGACATTCGTATCCGGTTATCATAGTCGGAACGCGAACATTCAAACCACCCGGCCACGCACCCACAGGCAAATAGCGAAACTCAAATGTTACTTAGATGAATATTCTGACACCAAAATCAGCGTAACTGAGAGCATTCTACATTTTACGGGGTTGTCATCTGCTTGTATTGTACGGACGTCACAGCGATTAAATTCAATAAAGAAACCCAATCTGTGGGGAGTCGTTATCTCTGGAGGAACATAGTATTTTAAAAAAAAAGAATTTTTTTAAGTGAAAATGTAAAACACAATGACGTTTCTATTTAGACAATTTCTGAAGCAACGTCATTTGAATATTGCAGAAAATAACTAAATAAAATCTAAATAAACAACTTCACTGTCAATGGGGATAATAGGACTAAAGATATAAGGATTGTGGATGTGTGAAAAATCCATCTAACATAATAATTTTCTGAATTTATGATATTGGAAATAAAAACGCCCCAACCATATTTTCTACCATCAGTCAGAGATATATATATATATATTGAGAGAGACATTTTAACACTATTTGTTTTATTTATCCAATGTTTTCCATTAATTCAGAATTATTTTTATGAAATTTTCTTAGATTGGTGCGATTTAGAGTAATGTTTGTCTGTAAGCATTTTCATAAAATTCCTATATATGTATTAGTATTTTTTATGTTTAAATTCAAACATCTACCGTTGATTGGATAACACTGAATAAAAAAGGACAAGAAAATATAAATAAAGATAATAAAATATGAGGTAAAAAAATGTAATTGGAGAATCAAAACCTAATTTCCAATGCAAGGAAACTGTAGAGTGAATAATATGATATATATAAGAGAGAAATGACAATCGGAAAGACCCAAGAGGAGAGAATTTGCATCGGATTAACTGGAAAAGTATCTAACATGTGATATGCAAAGGATTTGCTATCATCCAAATATATAACATACAGAAATAACACCATGTTGGCAAAACATATGAAAAACACATAACTAAAACTGAATGAGGAAACACCATTAGCAGATTGGGATATAATAAAAAAATCTAAACGAATCCAGAAGAAATCGCAATAAATGCATGGACGAGATGAAAATCAAATAATTCAAGAAAGTTAATCTATTAATTAACGAAAAGGCTAAAATTATTTAAGATTTGTCATGCGACTAACGCATTCTTTGAAGACATGCGGAGAAAAACTATATCATTATCGGAGCGTCGAAGTGAAATAAACACCCATTTTGAAAATTGCACTGTTTGAAATAGACTGTGCTTTGGGCGTCATTTATTCAATTACAGTATATATATATATATATATATATATATATATATATATATATATATATATATATATATATATATATATATATCCACAGACAGACTGTTTCGCAGCTAATCAGTGTGGCTAGACACCCAGTTGCCTCTAGCTAGGATCGAAACACGACTGTATTGGCGTCAGTCGGAACTTCTACCTCTAAGCCGTCGGCTCACGGCAAGGATGAAGGTGAATTTTAGCGTGTTTATTTTTAGATTTAGATAAACAGACAGTGACTGACAGTGACTCAATTCTATATACACATATATATATATATACACATATATATATATATACACACACACACACACACACACACACACACACACATATATATATATATATATATATATATATATATATATTGTACATGGCTTGCCTACATACACATGTTTGTGTTGACTTTAAGTCGAAACGAGAAAAATATGTAGACACAATATGCGAATGCGAACAGTGAGGAAACAATTTAACGTGAGAGATGGTTTAATGTTTTGCGTCCTATGCACAAGTCGATGTTTGTGTATAATATGAAAATGAATAAATATCAGTGTGCACCATTTATCTAAACTATTCACTGCATAATGTTGCAATCTATGTCATTTCTGATATGTAAGTTTAAGTGAATTTACAGTGAAAAATATTTTTAATTTAACATATATATATGTAGAAATGTTATTTATTTTCTGTCCTTAGAACATGGAATTATCGAAAATGATATCTAAATATATGTTGAAATTGTGTACAAGTATTGGCACTATCATAGCATCTGACGATATACACCGCGTGGACAAAGAATCCGACACTGAATGGTCACTTTCCATTTTAATCCATTCAATCAACTTCAATTTATTCCACGGTATTCCGCAATTATGTGAAGATCAATGGAGACATGAACGCGAGTTGGAGTGTGATTTATGTCCACAAATATCAAAACTCTCAGAAAAGAAACATACTCCATTATATATACTGCCAAAATACACAATTTTATATATCGAATGAGATCGATTTAATTATTGAAGAGGATCACCGCCAGCAATGTTGTAATGAATGCCAAGAACTGTGCCTTCCACTTCATTTCCTCATTTCCAATATATATATATATATATATATATATATATATATATATATATATATATATATATATATATATATATATTAATGGACCCTCCCGTCGATTACGACGTATGAGGAAGTGACAACTTAAAGAATTGATTCAGTTTTGAATTTTGTGCCATAATAAGTGAACATATGACCCGCAAGTGATTTGCAAAGGAGGCCGCATATGGAGCAAGACTGAGGATTGTGGGATTATGATTAGATAGGCTGACTTTTTAGATCTTGCTCTCGCTTCTTAAAGAAGATTCGGACTAGGATATTGAAAACTGCTTAGTCCACTAAAACATATTGATCTCCACTCTACACTTTAAGAATAAGCGCTTGAGGGTGTTAAGAGATATATTGACAACTGACAAGTTGTTCATCAGGTTATCATCGTATCTAAGTCATGGCATCCTAAATTCCTGTAGCCCTGATCCAACTGGCTGTACATTAGGATCTTGGGTATCTTGTGACAAGATATTCTCAAGACATAACCAGTTCACCGCAACTGAGAATGTATGAGGAAAGTCTCGATTCCTCCAATATTACAACTGTTAAACAGGTCTACGTTGCATGTCCTCTCTGGAAGGCTAACTCCACAGATATCTCGTAGACACCTCATATGGAAAACATCCACCTGGCGTCTAGGGTACATGTACGGAGTCCACGATTCTGAGCCGCACAAAATGATGGCATGGACAAAAGGTCTGTAAAACCGAATTTTCGTATACAGTTGGATACCCCGCTCATCCAACAAGCGATGGTGAAATTTGTCGAAAGCACTGGTAACCTTAGAAATCCGATGCATGTTTCCATCATCTAAAGATCCACTGTAGTTGACTTTGCTAACAAGATGAGTACATATATATATATATATATATATATATATATATATATATATATATATATATATATATATATATATATATATATATATATATAAATGATTATGCATTTTGAAAGGATCGCTCAGTACCTTATATATCGTTTTTAATATAACTTCTATGCAAGTTTTATTGAAGACGATAGATAAAGTACTGAGATTAAGCATTGTCTGCATTTCTGTGGAATAAGCGTTTAACAAATGTCCAAATGTTCGGTACATCCGTGCAATATTAGCCATTATCAATGTGGCCTTTTTAAACGAATATTTAGTTATTTTTATGTATGTATGTATAAATAAAGATAGATTTTTTCTAATAAGGTACTGCTCGATGTGACCGTGTATATATATATATATATATATATATATATATATATATATATATATATATATATATATATATATATGGATTAATGTTTATATTGATTATAAGCTCAAGTCCTTAGAGAAATTAATTTTTTCAGAACACATGTGAATCGTAAAATAAAAAAGCAATAAAACTAAGATATGATTTAATTAAAAAAAACTTTTAATCGTTTTATGAATAAGATAATTTACACTGTTGTCTTAAGAAAATCATTTTTCGACAAATAACAAATATTTATGAGAATTGTTTTAATTATTTAAAAATTTAAATTTAAATAATTTAAAATGTTTTAAATCTTTTAAAATTCTGTCTTAATTTGTAGCGTTTATATGATACTGTTTAGTACAATTTGTCGCCACAGTGCTTAAAAATAATTTTGAATTATTTTGTTGTATGTATAAAGCTGTCAATGTTTCTAAAGAAATACGGACGTCGATACACAGCATAACCAGAGATTAAGAGTGGTAACTGTAGTAAATTTAAAATTTATTGTTAACTTTCTAACATTTTCTCAACAATTGCTTTCGTAAGCCACAACTAAAATCCAATAAAATGATAACTTACTCAGACTATTTTCCTATTCATTTTAGATTTCTGGTTATTTATCATATATACATATATATATATATATATATATATATATACATATATATATATATATATATATATATATATACATATATATATATATATATATATATATATATATATATATATATATATATATATATATATATATATATATATATATATATATATAAAGAAGGGGTACAAGTTAAATTCATCAAGTAAATTTTACCGTTATGTCCCACATAGAATAAAATCTCAATCATAAGACTCGGGAAAGAAATATCAACCCCTCTTTTTGTTAACAAAATGCTTTTCTGCAATATTTTAAACGGAAATTAAGTAATATTTTTTTCAAAAGAGATTAAACATTAACGGAGTTAATATGCTTGAAATAAAGTTTCAGAAACATAAATTTTATATTTTAACTATTTTATTTTTAAAACGAGATAAAATGTGATAAAAGATTCGCAGAAATTGCTGAATTTTATTAATTTTAACGATCAAAAACTAGTAAAGCCAATGCAT
>OZ038491.1:64692705-64707705 GCA_964036315.1 Acanthosepion esculentum
CGGGAATCTGCCCCAAAAATGTGTAAATTTATTTTTGGTACACCCTCTATATGTTATTTTTTTTTCTTGAGGCATACTATATTTAGAGGGTAAAGAACTCAATATCAGGGAGAAAGCGTATACAAATATTGAAGTCAATATCCAGGGGCGATTTTCACTTTCGTGCACGGAACAGATTGTCATCCCTCGGTGTGGACCTCACTGTCCAATATTTACATACGCCCTATCTCTGTTATTGAGCACGTTTAAAATTTTAAAAAAATAATGCATATCTATCTATCTATCTATCTATCTATCTATCTATCTATATATATATATATATATATATATATATATATATATATATATATATATATATATATAAGATACAGTATACTGTCTGATGCAAAGTTTCTGACAAAAATTCATTATCAGATATCGTTTCGAAATATTATACTTTCATGACCGTTTTTCTATTGCCAATAATCTTTAACTCTGCCGGGATCTTGTGTGTGCGCGCGCACTCGCGTACGTGTGTGATTGTGTGCGTCTAGGTGTGCATGTTTTTGTGTGTTGTAATTTGGTCAGACGCGTATATATATATATCACATTGACGCAAACAAAATGTACAATTAACATTCGAACGATTGAAGAAATTGGTTTAATATCGTTTCAAATTCTAAGTTATCAACTCACATTAAGAATTTATCTTTGTATTGAGCAAATTATATTTTTGATACTCTCTTTTCTTGAGGAACGATAGTCCTCTCAGGGTGTCTGGTGCCTTGAGCGCCTACTGAGCTCAAACCAGAACATACGTTGAGCTCGTACATATGATCCACAGCTAAACACGCTGGAAATATGATCAATCACTTTTACCTCTCCAGCAGGAACCTGACTTCCCCTTCTATCCTTTATTTTTCAAGAGTCAGATCAGGTGGTAAATGGGGTACTGCTGCCATATATATGGGCAAGATCTACCCATTCTTCCCTTTCCAGTCTCGATAGAGTCCAATAGCGTCTCCACGTACTTGTGGGTGATTAATTATTTACAACCTTACTACCCCTTTTCCACAAATGAAAGCTTGCAAGCTACTACTTACTCTATCGCTAATACAATGAAAAGTGTTCAGAAGAAATACATTCCTTAATACCACAAGCGCTTTCAGTTAGTTTTGTGCCATGCGTTATACACGCTTAGGCGATCATGTATCATTCGATACAATGACTGACAAGGCAATTTTTTTCCCGCAGTAGGCTGTTATTCCTTTCTCCGGCAGTCCAGTTGCCACATAAGCCTATAGAACCCAGTCTGTCCTGCAATTTACCCATAGCTCGGTGGAGAAGAAGAGGATTCATACCTTTCCCAAGGGTATTAGCAAGTAAGTAATGGATTCGACTGGAATTCGAAATCTGCTCTCCGATTCCTCAATTCGAGCCGTTATTCATTACTCCACCCTAGGTTCTGAAAGGACAGGGCACATAAAAAGAAAGACTATCACTAAATTTAACTGCTAAGACCCGTTGAACTGCACACACTGTAGCGAAACACCGTCATTCTCCTCGTATTCTATTGATGAAATCCATATTCTATTAAATGATATCTTCCCAACATGTCCATAATAATGGTGCCGCATATTCTATAACTCTGTACCTCGAGTGTCTCTTGGGCCTTATACAGGTTGAAAATTACAGTAAAAAATGACATCGTCAATAGCCATACATAAATAAGCTCAGATTAATTAAGAAGCGGTTCCATTGCTTTGGAACGTGATAATTACATATATATTCTATACGTTAATAATGAGTTTCTCCAACGCATTATCGATAATAAACTCTCAGTTAGATCGATATGTTACGCCTGCCTGCATGCCTATAGGTAAGATTAGGAAGAGTATTATTTTAATGAGCCTGTTCGAAGAGATTGTCCAACAGCTGTTTATTTCACTCCAATATTTTTTCTTCATTTTCTTGTGTGAAAATCTGTCGAGGGCAGAACTGTGAAACAAGATGTTATATCCACGGATAGTCTAACGTGTTACATGTAAAGGAATGGAAAAAAAATACATGATGCTCGATCGGGACACGACGAGTAATAGTCATGTTTCGTATCGTATTTTAATTACGAATGAGATCGATTTAATTATTGAAGAGGATCGCCGCCAGCAATGTTGTAATGAATGCCAAGAACTGTGCCTTTCACTTCATTTCCTCATTTCCACTATATATATATATATATATGTATATATATATATATACATATATATATATATATATATATATATATATATATATATATATATAGAGAGAGAGAGAGAGAGAGAGAGAGAGAGAGTGGAGAGAGAGAGAAACCATAAATAATATATACGTGTACAGGCTAATATATATATATATATATATATATATATATATATATATATATATATATATATATATATGACTGTAATGAACAACAACAATAATACAAATACACAAACTTGTATCTATCCAACTGTTTATGTATGCGCATATATATATATATATATATATATATATATGTACAAATGATATATATATATACATATATATATATATATATATATATATATATATATATATATATATATATATATATATATATATATATGTGTGTGTGTGTGTGTGTGTGTGTGTGTGTGTGTCTGGAATGAACAGTAGCAATAATACAAATACACACACCTATATCTATTTATCAGTTTATCTATGTAAATATATATGTATGTATGTATATATATATATATATATATGTGTGTGTGTGTGTCTCTCTATATATATATATGTACATGTATATATATATATATACATATGTATATACATATATATATATATTTAAATATACATAGAAATATACATATAAATGTATATATACATATATGTGTGTGTGTGTGTGCGTGCGCCCGCGCGCTTCATTTTGGGGATACGAATTTATATATTTTCTTTTGCAATTATATATAATGAACAGACATGGAAAGAGCAGGAAACCAACAAATGAAGAAATAAAAAATAAATGATTTCTTTAAAAAAAAATCGAAAATTCCGTTGCTATGAACAGTGAGTAGTTTTTTTTTGTTTTTTTTTTCTCCGTTACTAATGTTTAATGTGAATACAACATAGCGTACATTATTTCTACCTTTTCATCAAATCAAACTGCTGACGACTCCTCACACATCCAACATTTCTTTCCGCGAAATTGATTTTCATGATTCGGGATTTCTTTACGATCAATACCTAAATCTGCCAAATGGTGTTAGAAGAAGCAGAGAATTAATCAGTTCGTTTCATAACAAGGTTCTAGCAAAGAACAGGAAATTAAAAATTTCACAGAATTTAATAGGCCATCGGTGCTTGCTGCCTTTGTATTCGGACCTGTTGATAATCACATAAATTAAGAACAACTAAAATACTGATATTCATTGAAAATATCTGAAAAATACAAAGTCTTTTGAATTGTGAATGATTGCAGTAAAACGCATTTTACTTGAACTGTTAAAGAATCTCTTTTTTTTATTTCAATATCATTTCAAAAAGCTAATGAGTTACAGATTAAAAACTGTCTGTTTAACCGTAGAGTTCAAAAGGATAACATTATTCTCTCACACACACACACACACACGCACGCACACACACACACACACACACACACACACACACACACACAATGTGCGTGTGTGTCTGTGTGTTTGCGTGTGTGAATATATATATACAGAGTGTATCAAAAATAGATTATGGGCGGGTTCCTCAAAAGAAATCGAGGAAAAAATTCCATATAAACATATGTGCGTTTTTGAGTGATTTAGTTTAACCCATTAACTGCAAACTTTTTAATACGCATTTTTGGCCTAGACAGGTGTCTTAGGAGTTTATTTGTTCCTTATGTTTAATTTCAGTAATTACCATTGGCCTTTTACAGGTACAAGAACATCAAATATATATGTTTATATAACATCAAAAAATAATATTGATTAGAAATAATCAAAATATACTTTTCAAAATATTCATTATTTTTCTACTCGTGAAATGTAAAATTACGACATAAAGTGTCTTCTTACGCCAAATAATAAAAAAATTAAAGGTTAGATGTTGTAAAATATACCTCTGCTAATGCAATGAATGTAAGTAATTTAATATAAATACAAGAAATAACATGTAGTGAATTTAATTTTAGCAGATCCCCAAATGTAGCTCATGGCAGGTAATGGGTTAATGATTTCGTTAGATTGTGCTTTGTTGCCATTTACTGTAGATTACATTTGCAATCATTTACATTTGTGTCTAGTCTGTTTTCAACGTCTGACGTATATAGTAGTGAGTTGCCGGAGACGTTTTCCGTTTAACAATGGCTGCATATTCATATCGTAAGCAGGCAGATATTATTTTTACATATACGTTTAATGACCAAAGGCTGCCGAGTCATTCAACCCTTGATTCTGTTTATCGTCGCGTTGCATGATCCGTGGCACCACAAATTAAAGATCAAAGAGCACCGAGATCCGCTCGGACGCCTAAACACTAAGAACGTATTCAACAGGCTGTCAGTGACGATCCATGTATCAGCACACGTCAAGTGGCCCTAGCATGTCGTACATCTCATAGTACTGCTTGATACTCTTGTATCAACATCAATTACCACGTTTACTGGATCTTTCGCCTTCTGATCACTCACCACGCGAGGACATTTGCCGATTTTTTTATTGTAGAAACTTCTGTTCTTTATCTGTTTAATCTTATTTACATACGAGGCAACATTTGGAAGATATGGAATATCAAACTTACACTACGAACATATAGTAATATCATGGAATAAACAAAAAACAACGTCGGTAGAACCAAAGAAAAGACTACTACTCTCTTACGCAATATCGGTCCTCCTATATAGCAGTGGTAGTCGAACAATCGTCTTAAAGTTGGGGAAGAAACTTGAGGTAACAGAATAATGATCAGAATTAGATAGGCTGAACCTGTCAGCAACGACGAAGATTTAACGTCAATAGAAACAAAAAAGATATCATCAGGAAGATTTCTAAGACGGCTAAATAGGAAAGAGGTCTTGGCAATGTTGATACTCACACGGCAGATTAAAAGCAATAGGGTCAGAGGAAAACATTGCATAACCTACTTTGCGAGCTTGCGTAAATAGATTGTTTAACAAGGTTTAAGAGAAATAACAAAAGGAAAATAAATATTAAGAGCTGCAAAAGAGAGGATGTTGTGGAAAGCCATGATCGCCACCGCCCAGAAGGTACACGTCACGTAGAAGATTTTGCTCCAACTTCTCTTCTATAATAAGGTGTGCATTGTAATAAAAGAAAAACATCCATGTTTAGTTGCTGATGTTAATTCTGGGGGAAAAAAGAGAATGCAAATACAATTCAAGTGACATATATTTGGGTTTTACTAAAATTCTAAAAATAGATTTCATGACGATACAATTTACTGAAGGAGTATACAGTAATATCGTTGTCAAGAGAAAATAGCTGTCCTTTTGACACACCGTTTTTTGCGATGTTATAATTTGCAGATGTTCCATTTTTATTCTCTAGGTTCAAACAATATGAGCTCTGGAAATGCTGTCGCTTATGATAGACTAGCAGAATTAATATACTAGCACAGGTCATTCTGTTTTGTCAGATATCAGAATAATAAAATAGCTTCCATAAAAATGATGACGTATCGGGTATAAATTGCTAACAAATACTGTGAGGCATATATACGTAATGCAGTATTAAATAGAAACATTTAACTGTGTGTCCAAATTCTACGAAGCTAATTATCTTTCGTCGTCATGTAAGATAGTCTGATTAGATTCGCAATGTGAAAGGCATAATGTTTTTTTTAATTGAAAACTTGCAGAAAATAGATAGCGTGACTCGTGTGATATCACCAAATGTCGATGTGTGTGTCTCATTAAAATGATAGGCTTCCAGACATATCATCATATCACGTCGAAATACTGGTACATGTTCGATCTCTGAAGTAAGTTAGTGATGAGTCTAGACATTACCTAGATTGGTGACCGCTTCGAAAGACAGGGTGCTATAAACGCTTACCAACACACATTGCAAAAATGGGAGGTCAATTACTTATTCATCCCCATGAAATAAAGGATAAGTGTTATGGTAGGACTAGGTCCATCATAACACGGACAGTACATTATATTCTCATTCGTAACTGATGATGTTCTGCGTTGCTTTTGGCTAAATACTTATTATGTAAAATCGTACTGCCTCGATTTCGGAAGACAAGATCATTCGACACCCATATCTATCTATCTATCTATCTATCTATCTATCTATCTATCTACACACACACACACACACAAATATATATATATATATATATATATATATATATATATATAATATATGGATAAATAACTGAAAAAAAATTGGGTGTTTATTTATGAAAGTATTTATTTCTGTGTTTTTATATAAATACTTTCATAAAAAGTATTTATTTCTGTGTTTTTATATAAATACTTTCATAAAAAAACACACCCAATTTTTTTCAGTTATTTTATCCATATATTATATACATATCAAGAAAGTATACGTGGCCTCTCATCATGCTATACATATATATATATATATATATATATATATATATATATATATATATATATATATATATATATACTCAAGTATAGGATTGGTGTATACTGAAAAAAATTAAAATAACCACAAATACTATTCTTAAAAGCGTGCTCAATACAGTTTAGAGCAAATATAATTTATTCGAAAATTATAACATGAATATTTTATAAAAGCACAAGAGAAAATAGTCATTTTATTTCAACACTTCTGGTGTCGTATCAAATGATGGTGTTGAATGCTGATCATTCAACACCATCACTTGATAAGACACCAGAAGTGTTGAAACAAAATGGCTATATTTGTTGTGATTATATAACATGATTGCTATAATTTTCGAATACGTTATATATATATATATATATATATATATATATATATATATATATATATATATATATATATAGATAGATAGATAGATAGATAGAGCGGTAGATAGATAACTACAGAGCGCGTTCACGTGTGTTTTAAAAACTCTTTATCGAAATGGAATGTTGATTCTATCTCAGTTACAATAAGTTCGTCTTTTTAATTTACCCCTGAAGATGATCTTGGAAAAGATCGAAAACTACTCGGGTTAACAAAACTACAGGAGCATTCGTGGATGAATTTCATCTTAACATCAAGAAACTGATATGACAACTGGAAAGGATCATTAAAATTTATTATCTGAATGATGTTTGAATGAAGATATACTTAAATGCAAGCACACGCAAAAATCCCCCTCTCTCTCTCTCACACGCACACACAGACATATATATATATATATATATATATATATATATATATATATATATATATATATATATATATATATATATATATATATATCATCCTTTTGAAAATAGCATTTATCAGCATTGAAGTATCGGCCACAGCAAAAACTGAGATTACTAAAATTATGAGATTATTTTTCGTTTGAAACCTTTCAAAATATTCTCATCTTCGTTTATGTATTTTTATCTGTCTAATGTAATAATCTCTGTTTTGCCGACGTATAGCGTCTTTCATCTGTTTGGTCCATCAGCTTTTGTGATAATCCTCGTTTTAGCCTATTGACTCTGCTTCCCGCTGGTTAAGGTTTCAGTGCTACGGCGTTCGATTTATGTTAGCTAGTGTTCACTTTAATATCGATTTTGGCGTTATATCAGCGCAGCATTGCCTTCTCCGTATCATTGAACTTTCCAGACTCTTTCACATTTGTGATCCTTTGGTGTTCATCGATACTCGGGCATGAATAATGAACCTGTTATATACAGCAGCAACAACACCAACATCATTAAAAAAAACAAAAAAACAACAACAACAACAATAATAATAATAATAATAATAATAATAATAAGCTGAAAATTTTTATTGATGCTGCACTGGGCCAATGATTGCTAACTAAAAATTACCAAGCACACATACTGAAAAATTGGGTTAACTTGAAATGCAGATTTTGCGATAAATGCCCCAAAATAATTGCCAGTCATGTATCAGGTTGCACAGTGTTAGCACCCACTGAGTATAAAACTCGGCATGATAGAGTAGGCCAATATGTACACAGGGAAATATCCACCACTTACAGGAAGAAAACTCCAAGAATCTAACACGAACATCACGCAGATTGCTTACAGAAACATTACCTGTAAAAATTTTATGGAACTTTACAATGCACACAGACAGAACAATCAAAGCTAATCGGCCAGGCATCAAGATCAGAGACCAAAAGAACAGAATATGCTGACTTACTGACATGGCAGTTCTTGCAGATGATAATGTAATGATTTTTTTGAAGATCTTCAAAACAAACTATCAAAATACAAATATCTTGCGGAAAATTTCAAAATGTAGCACATGAAGTCATCAATAATTCTAGTCGTAGTTGGAGCCCTCGGATTGATTGGAAAAGGTTCCGATACCCTCATTAAAAGAATATATTTTAGCCCATGTCTTAAAGAAATACAAAAAGTATAGTCACACGTACAGCTCACAAATTCCGAAGAGCATTATCTACGTATAACATGTGTGATCTTAGGAGTTCTATTTATTTAAATGGGTTCATGAAAATTTTCCATTGATCAAAAATGATCAATGGAAAATTTCATGAAGGCATTGTGACAACAAAGAAGAAGATGTGTATACAACAAAAATCCAATAAATTAATAATAATAATAATAACAACAACAACAACAACAACAACAATAATAATAATAATAATAATAATAATAATAATGATAATAATAATAAAAAAATAATATAGGCCTTGCCTTAACGAAATACAAAAAATATTTTCACAAGCAAAGATCACCTCTTCCGAAGGGCTTTATTTATGCAAAATGTGTGTGATCCTAGGCTGTTAATTATTATTATTATTATTATTATTATTATTATTATTATCATTATTATTATTATTACATTTCGATTTCTGCTATGGTCACACTACATACCAAGTCTGCGGGGGAAAAAACTGCGGCAGGTAGGGGTGTGTTGTCATGTCTACATTTCATGATTTACTTTTCCAACTGCCATAACATTAATAACGTTATATGGGGAAGGTCTTAATTTGTGGGCTGTAATTATCAAGAGTATTTGCGCGTAAGTCAATGTATCTAGTATTGTTGTTTATTTGAGCAAAGAAAAAGTTGTTCTTCCTTTTCATCTGTATTTTCTTTATACGTTATAGTTATCTTAATTTGCCCCCTTAAAATATGAAATTTGCGTTGCTTTGGGATAATATATATATATATTATCTAAACAAAGTTCGCTCTGTCCCAAAGCCAAGAAGTGAGTTGAAATTTGTATAATGTTAATCCATCAAGTGATCTTGTTTTTAGTCATTTCACCCCAAAGTAGGGCGTGAATGACACGAAGGCACAGGTGGCTAAAGGGGGGTGGACGAGAATAAGTGCTCAGAATAGAAGCTTACGTTGCCCATCGTCTGTGAGAAAAAGTACACGACGATGCAATTCCTTTCCCAGAAATGTCGATTACGAAATCTCGGCAGCTTTAAAAACTCACTCTGATTGATCTGATAATAAAAGAACCAGAAAAGTGTTGCTTTGAGGAGGTAATGCTGCCCTGGTTCAAGAGAGATGCTGCTGGAAGAACCTATGTCTGGCAACAGGAATCTGTGCCATTCCTCACAAGCATGAGAACACAGTCATGGCTGTCAGATAATTTATGAGACCACATCACATTTACGTTTGCCCACATAACTAACCAGCTTGATTTCCCCTTGATTATTATGTGTGGGGCTCAGTTCGCGAAAGGCCAACAAAACTGCTTGTAAACGACGATGCAATTCCTTTCCCAGAAATGTCGATTACGAAATCTCGGCAGCTTTAAAAACTCACTCTGATTGATCTGATAATAAAAGAACCAGAAAAGTGTTGCTTTGAGGAGGTAATGCTGCCCTGGTTCAAGAGAGATGCTGCTGGAAGAACCTATGTCTGGCAACAGGAATCTGTGCCATTCCTCACAAGCATGAGAACACAGTCATGGCTGTCAGATAATTTATGAGACCACATCACATTTACGTTTGCCCACATAACTAACCAGCTTGATTTCCCCTTGATTATTATGTGTGGGGCTCAGTTCGCGAAAGGCCAACAAAACTGCTTGTAAACGACGATGCAATTCCTTTCCCAGAAATGTCGATTACGAAATCTCGGCAGCTTTAAAAACTCACTCTGATTGATCTGATAATAAAAGAACCAGAAAAGTGTTGCTTTGAGGAGGTAATGCTGCCCTGGTTCAAGAGAGATGCTGCTGGAAGAACCTATGTCTGGCAACAGGAATCTGTGCCATTCCTCACAAGCATGAGAACACAGTCATGGCTGTCAGATAATTTATGAGACCACATCACATTTACGTTTGCCCACATAACTAACCAGCTTGATTTCCCCTTGATTATTATGTGTGGGGCTCAGTTCGCGAAAGGCCAACAAAACTGCTTGTAAAACGAAAGATGGACTAAACGCAAGGGTTAGGGTAACATTCACCAACTGAAAGGGAAACCGTCCAGAAGAGATGCCGGATATTCCAAAACTGAACTGGAGACTTTCGTTTAAGCCAATGACGATATTATTGAATGAATTTACTCTATAGTAGTTCAAGATATTTTTGTGTAATATTGGAAAATATAACTCTTAAAATGAAAGGCAGTGCGATTTTCTTTTTTCGTAATTTAGATGACAATTTATCCATCCCACCTCTTTCTCTATATCTCTTTGTATCTCTCTCTCTCTCTTTATATATATATATATATATATATATATATATATATATATATATATATATATATATGTGTGTGTGTGTGTGTGTGTGTGTGTGTGTGTGTGTGTGTGTGTGTGTGTGTGTTACAGGATTTGAGAAATCCTTTAAAAATGAACTGAATTAACTTACATGAACTAGCCAGGTTAAGATAATCTCCACTAAAACATGAATAACACAGTATATTATGTATATATTCAAGGCTAAGCCTTCCAATAATTGTCACAAGCCCTCAAAACAATCTACACGTTCTGAGAAACCTCCTTTCTGCCAAGGAAAGAGACCGTGAGAATTTTTTCGTTAAGAGCGGACATATGCGTGTCTTAGATTCCAATTTCTTTTAAAATTCGTCTCATCACGCTTCCATTTTGTCTAATGATATAATAATATGCAATAAAAAAAGGCCATACACTATAATCTCACTTAGACCAATTAGATTTATGATGCGCATGCGCAGGTGAATTATGCACAAATACAGACATGAATTATGTCCACGAGCGCTGGTTGACAAGTCAGATACAAATGAAGTCTGCGTAAACAATGAAAAACGAATAAAAAATTAAAATACAACGATTTTCTTTATACAAACACTAATAGAAGCATACAATACAAACACTCGCACAGATACGCACACATGCACACACACATATATTCAAACAAGCGAATATACATCATCACCCGAATTTGCATAAACAGAATTGTCATAGTCATATACGAATTATATACACACGACATGGTTGAAAGATCAGGTGGACGTAAAACCTGCTTAAGAAATTAATAAAAAACAACTCAAAAATTAAAATTGAAAAATATTGTTTCTATTCCTTGTTCCCCTCTTTCATTTTCTGAGGAAGTTCTAATAAAAGCGAAAACAGATAGATCTATAAATGTTTCCTTTGTGATACTTATGCTAACATTCGCTCGTATTCCAAGATATATTTGATCTATAATTAATTCCAGCATATATATATATATATATATATATATATATATATATATATATATATATATATATATATATATATATAAAGGACTTACAGGTATGTTATTGATGTTTTACCCCACTTTCTCCCTTAATATTCTCCATTTGGAATTGTGAGTTTAAAATTCATTACAATACGGAGAATTTTTTTTTTTAATTTAAATGAATTACCCTTTAATAATCATTATTAATGATAAATATTTAGATTTTTGATAATTGAATACTAAAGTCATTACTTAATTTTTTTTAGAGAAGTTTTTTTAGTGAATTCTAAGGACACACCTATATATATATATATATATATATATATATATATATATATATATATATATATATATATATATATATATGTGTGTGTAAGTATGCGGAAACATTTTAAAAGATATATGTAGGTATTAATACATCAAATTACCCATGTATATCGGTACATGTGTACCTGTATGAGTGACTGCACATGTAAAAGAACATATGTATATGAAATTTACATGGATGTGTTTACAATATATGATAGAGCAACATCTCTAATATTACCTTCAATTATCACTCCATATTAACTTAAAACGAAATTTTAAGTAAGAGAAATTACCAATCTAAAAATAGTCGCTAATTAAACTCATGAATAAAATTCAAACTGATAGAGATATCACCTTAATAATCAATTACAATTAGAAATAAACTTATATTTGAAAATAAAATTTTAATGTCTTAATGTAAATTCTATGAATATTTTTCTAATCGAGTATTTCATATTAAATCCCCAACATTTTTGTAATAAAGTTTAAAAAAAAACTTTAACAAACATAATTAAATTCCTTAGACTGTTTAAATATTCACACTTATATCAAACATTATAATATTTATGAACTCTCAAAGTAAAGCAAATCAACAGCGTCCATTCCCAACAAAGTTAATGACACTTTATCACAACTTCTTTCTCTCTTTCTCTTTATGCCTTTTTGTCCTATCCCCCTTCCATATCAGTATATAACTTCCGTTAAGTTAACCGATTTAATGTGTCAATATCTGCATTTCCTTTAAAAATTTAAATAGGAATGTTACATCTAACTCAATCATGTCTCTCTCTCCCCTTCACTTCCTCACTTCGTTAATTTACATATACTTATTACTGCCCGTCATAAATGTGTAAATTTCTTTTCATTTTTCGTTTCATCCTTTGGAAATAAAATCTGATGATCCGCGTCCCTTTAAAAGGGCTGTGGTGAAATAATTTATTATATGGAACCTCAAAGTGGTCTGTTTTTATTTAAATAATATATATATATATATATATATATATATATATATATATATATATATATATATATATATATATATATGTATAATATATATATATATTGGAATCAATTATAGATCAAATATGCATTGGAATACCAGCAAATGTTAGGAAATATATCACAACATAAACGTTTATAGATTTATTAGTTTTCACTTTTATTAAAACATTTATTAAGTTTACATTTTAAATCTTCCCACCCTAAACACCTCACCGGGAACCTTCCCTATTCACAAGTATTTGTCTCAGTAGGATATGTTCCAACAATGAAGATCTAAACAAACAAAATCTCGAGCAACAATTCCTATCACGTGACTATAAGCAACACCTAATGAGGGAACAAATAAATAAAGCAATCTCCACACTTAGAATAGTCCCCCATGTCTAAAATTAAAAATATCCAGACACATCCCTCTAGCAACCACTTTCAACTTCCACTATATCAGATAATCAAAAGTCGTTGGGCAATACTACATCTTAGCCAGACCTAATAAATTTGTATGAGGAAAACCGGCCTTCTAGCATATCGTAAACCTAAGAATCTTAATGAAATTATAGATAGTAACCAAATTTCAGCTGATAAGATAACCCGTAATAAACCAAAAATAAAAACAACAGAATTTTCCAAACTATGTAACAACAAAACGAGCTTTTTTTGTAACATCAGACACACCAATTCGTTCACTATCTCAGACACTAAATGTACTTTGAAAATCTGCCACAACTCTAACTGTAGAAGTCAGAATATAATTTACCTATTAGAATGCAGACTATTCCAGAAAACATATGTGGGGGAATCTGAATGGCCTTTTCCCTACAGAATTAATTATCTGAATCTGGTCAAGTCGGCTCCCCACGAAAGAAATCTACCTGCAGATCAACATCTCCGCCGAAAAAATACGATTTAACAATTCACTATAATTGAAAGAATAGAAATAGAAAAGACAAGTTTAGAAAGGTACGAGGGGAACATGAAGACAAATGGATATTGTGCCTCAAACCACTTCGTCCAGACGGACTTAAACAATAAATTAACAACATAGATAAAATTAATACATAACTCTATAAATCATGCCCTATTCACGTTTCTCACCCATACAAGAGATACATGCTTGCAGCGGTGTTGAGGTCTTACGCTTATATACACACAAACATACTAATATATACGCATACACACATCATACACACTCCCAAAGAACTAAAAGACAACATGCACTTAACACACACATCACAATCCCAGCAACCAATATCAGTCAAAATGACGAAGGATGCAATTCTTAGTCAGGAATCTCCCATAATCTCTCTTAAAACACGACTTGAAATAGGCCTTTTGACCAACACAAGGACTGACCAAAGTTAACGATAAATAAGCAAAACATTCAAAAATACTGATGAAGTTCACTTTCTTCAGAAACAGTCATTCATTTCCCTAGTTCATTTCTTTTAACAAGCAGGTATTTTTTTCTCCTGGTGTTAGTCATACTGACCGAAACTAGTCAAGGAACGTAATTGAAATAATAAACAAAAAATATGAATACGCATTCCAGTGTCTGAAAATTTTTACTTCATAATAAATGTTAATGTTCAAAACATACATATATATCGGTGTAATACAAGAGAGTTATTAAATACATATTAATAAATCTACATATCATCCCTCATTGCTAGCACGACTCTGAGGTTTACGTATTAAACACCGAGATCGATGAGTCATAAAATATATGTACATTAAAACAAATATATATATATTGCGTTTAGAGATCGGAGGCAACCGAGACATCCACATTTTGCTGTTGTTTATTGCCGCTTTGGTGAGATACGATAGGTGGCACCACAAAGTATTGATCGTAGATGCTAGATTGTACATTTAACAATGCTTACCG
>OZ038491.1:64710205-64742705 GCA_964036315.1 Acanthosepion esculentum
TATATCTTTGCCCATGTAAGTAATATTTTAATATTCTGTTCGCATTCGTTTAATAATACTTTCAAACTTGAATCTTTGTGTGTGTGTATATGCGTGTGTCTTTATTAATGTATGTGTGTATGATCGCTTATATATGTCTTTAATTCTATTTTTTTGTTGTTTGATTTTATTTTGTGGGGATCATGAAAATATATTTCCTCTCTCGTTCGTGCGTTTCTATATATATAAATAAATTTGTGTTTTTATTCTGATTGTGCATATATTGTCTTTTGCCAATATCACCACCTCAACTGTATCTAATTTGTGATAATGATTTACATCCCCATTAAATTAACATTTATTTTAACTGAGATTTGGGGTTTTCAATTAAAACAATGTAAATAATAAAATATATGTGCTTTTCCTCAGTTTCTTCTTTAAATAACTTTATAATATTTTAAATTTAATACAGATTTAATTTAACATTTAAAATTGGTAATTTTTAATTATCAGTTTTATTCTACATTCAACACTATCAGTTATTAAGATACCAGAAGTGTTGAAACGTAATTGCTATTTTTGTAGAGTTTTCATAAAATATTTATTTTCGAATAAATTATATATATATATATGTGTGTGTGTGTATGTGTGTGTGTATGTGTTTGTATTACGTAATATATATATATATATATATATATATATATATATATATATATATATATATATATACAAGATGATAGATAATTGACAATTTTAATGAAGTTTGAATAGAAGCCAAATTAAGAATGATAATATATGAAGGTTATTACTTCCAATTACAAATAGCCAAGGGATACCTTTCTCGAAAAAAACCGTTTTAATTTACTGCAATATATAGCAATCTACCTTTGGTAAAGATTGCAAATACCAGCCTGTGTAGAATACAACAAAGTGCAATGTTTCTCTATTGGTTTTGTCTAGTAAAAGAATATCCTGCCGTTCGATTTCCAGTTTTATTGATTCTATCTCAAATATAATTTTTTTTTATTCATTTAATCGGAATACTTTATACAAGTTTTAGAATAGGAAAACAACTCATTAATATCTAGCTACACACAGACGTGATAATTTCATGCTTTTCCTATTTGAATTTTTTGACGGAATTTAATTCTTATGTTAATGACTGAATAACCCCTTACGAGTTCAACGACTATAAAATATTGACAGAAATTCCCCTATTGTCTCGTTACTACATGAGCGTAGAAAACGTAAGAAAATATTGCGATGACATTCATCAGTATGAATGCTGGTCGTTATTTAAAGAATGAAGAGACTACGAATGAAAACTATTCTAAATTGATAATATATGTGCTTATCAAGTTTAACAAAACATTGAAATGACAATTAGAAATATGAACGCGGATCGTTATTTAAATATGTAAGAGGGTGCAAATGAAAAATATTCGAAATTGACAAAGTTTTCCATTTCACTGACGCGGACATTAAACTGATGTAAATATTATCGTTCCCTCTATCCTCTATTTCTTTCTTTCGTTCTTTCATTCATTCATTCATTCATTCATTCATTCATGTTTTCCTTCTTTTTGATCACATTCCTTAAACCAAACAGCTTGTTTGACATAACTATTACTTGCCTTTCTCCTCGCAATCAAGCAGGAATGAACCATTGTTTACGTGAGTTAAAGGCCGGGCGTGACGCACGTGCTATCTCAGGTATTATGGAACACGCATAATAGTTATATGAATTTTTTTATTGAAAATCTTTTAATGAGTCATTCAAATCATAAAAGATGAATTCCCGAATGAAACATTGATAAGAATTAAAATATTAGTAAGGCTATCCATGCAAATCTCAAATAATTACAAATCACATCTTGGCACATGTGCCGCTTTGTTTTCTGTACTATTTAGTATACGTTCATATAAATTGTCCAGATATATTATCCTGCTTTTTTTAGACTTGCGATCTGATAATTCTTTGCCCCAGACAAAGAAATCCATCAGGTTTAGATTTGGTGATCCTACGCGAAATGTTCTGTTGCTTTCACATCGAATCCACCAATTTGGAAGCCACTGATGTAATCTCCGAATTTGATTATCTTGGAAATGCTTTAACAGGTGACACAGAATTTAGAAATTACACTGGAATAGCGTCAGATACCTTCCAAATGTTAATGGAAGCATGAAGAATCGGCAACATTAGTTTAGAAGCAGGGAAAACTTTGCTAAAATGCTATGTAATATAAATCCTCCTATATGAAAGCGGGTGCGGGATTCTTTCCTTACAGGTTGTAACTTGTTTCAGCAGAGATGTGCTTCTACACAAGGATGCTGGGGATATCACTGATGAGCAACGAGGAAAGTTGCTGCGGAAATGAGACTTAATTAAAAATCAGGAACAAAAATGACATTTCCTGGGCATATGAGGATATATAGAGAACTTAGAAAATTTGATAGCCACAAAACAAGGAATGCCAGTGGGGTAAAAGCATTATAGTCTTCCGGCACAGAACAAGGACACGTACGAATAGTAACGGGGGCAAATATTTGCTTAGAATTACAAAACATCGGAGCATTAGTTTCCTCGTGAGAAATAAATCCATTTTGCCAACACATATGCCGTCTATTCCATCGTGAGGTTCAAGGAGATGCTTCAAAGTGTAATTCTGTCTTGTAATTATGTAAAAGTGTTTGGTTGTCTCATGATGTAAGCGTCCGTAACTGTCTACAGTTTACTTTTCTTAATTATTTGTGTATTTTCATGGCTTCTTGGCAAAGATAAGTGGAGTGGTGTCTTGAAGCGGTCTCTGTGCTTTTGAATGAAGCGTTTTCTTTTTCACAGTCCGCTTTGGACTCCTGTTTACTTTGTTATTTAGTGCAGAGATAATCGATTTCCAAGGCCATTAAAACTGACTAGACTGGAATATGAAATCAGGTCAGTGATTTCACTTTCCGCGTCGTTAACAACTATATCACTGCATATAGATTCGATAAATAAAAGAAGGTTCAAGAAGTTTTGTCCGTCCATCCACATATGCACGTTAGGACAGTTTATTCCCCAGTTTTGGACAAATTAATCATTAAAATGATCATCTATCCAAATGCGACATTTATTTTTCGTTTTACTTTTTCCAGTTATCAATACTTATTCAAAATTCGGTCATTACTCTACTAAGTAAACGGGCTTCCTGTAAAACGACATGATCGCTAAAACGAGTTGGTCGCTAAAGATGCTGGTCGTTAAGTGAGTTGTTCCTGAGTGCTATTTCAAGCATTCGAAATCAGCTTTATATTCTGCCCATTTCTTAAAATCCCATACCGTAAATACAGTACCGAATATTTTTGTCATTTAATTGTTATCTTTATTTATTTCATACATTTCGATCGATTTTGAAGAAAGTGACATACTGAAAGATCTTTATAGGATTCAAAATAAGTAAGGCAATAAAACATAATAAAATGGCCAAGAGAAAAACAAGAATTGCAATAGTTGGCAACATGGGAAGAAAAATGAAAAAGGAGAAAAAAATACTATAAGCAAACCGGTTTTCGCTCTTCACGAGGCAGAACTCGATCGGGGATATTAAAATATTACGTATAGCAACTAAAAAGAAAACATAAAGAAAGAAATTACGTATGTATCAATAATATATCGGCAAAGATATGATTACAATATTTTCGGTTCTGTGATAGCTAATATATTCTCGGGGATTTAAGCACAAATGTTATTTTTTAAATTCAATGCATCAAACTGCTATACACCTTATGTGAACGACATCTTTTGTGTGTTTAATAGTAAGATGGAAACGGAAACATTTCATGCAGGTTTAAACGATTGCTCACCATTTCATTTGTGAATAGGATTACGGTGTAATTTTTTTTTTTTATATGTCGGTAAAAAGGAAAAAATTCTACATTTGTTGTATCTGTGTACCGGTAACCCACGTTTATGAGATTATATAACCGTCGGAATTTTTTTTTCGTAAAATTGATCTCATAAAGACCATACTAAACATTGTACATTATTGATCCAATCTAGAATAAGAAGAGGAATTAGAATATATTAAGCAGATATTTTGCTATTATAGCTATCTTCTGGACGTGATGATATCTTAGCTATAATGCTAAGATTACAAAAGTTTATTTTTGTTTTGTTTTTAATCCCGAAAATTGTGCAGTACATCTTAGCGCTCTTCGTTACAGACTCGCTAAAGTAACTTCTACCAGTGTCAGCCACTGTTATTATTCTGCTAATTCACCCATCATATTCCCTTCTCGATCTACCTTCAAACCGATTCCTAAAGATGACACGTCTCCGTATTTTACCAATGACGCTGATAACATAGGAAGGACCAGTCAACTCGTAGAGAAATGAATTGTCCAACATGTAGCAACGTATATTTAGAAAATGCCGAGTGGAAAACGAATGAAAAAGTACTACTGTATCCAGATCTGCAATATTATAACACCTTAGTAAAAAACAGGAAGGTGCATAATTATCCCATGAGGATAAATGTGCAGATCACATTTCAGCTATCACTTATAAGTCCCCGAGAACATTAATATTAATTCAAGACTACGATCTTTATTCAAATAAAATGATTGGTTAACAGAACTTAATGCGACATGTTTATTAATCTAGCTCTTTCAGTATATTATTGATACGTGTGTATTGACTTACGCCGTGTTTCATTTATTTAGTCGCTGGGAAATATATTGGATTGGTGCATAATTATCAGGCGTTTTAATTCAATATTTATTATGAAAAAAATAAACATAATAATACAACAATAACATTTTTAATGATTATTCCGGAGCGTGTGATTATCGACACTCATTCTTATAAACTGAAAATAAAATAATATTTTTATTAGAAAAACAAACAAAACAGAAGTTTTTATTAACAAATGACTCGCCTATGAAAACGCCTGATAATTATGCACCAACACAATATTTTAATTTTCTCGAGCGAGTTCTGACGAGTGAGAAGAGATAACCGATCAGCTCACTCTAAGTTATTTTTCTCTTTGCATTTTTTCTTTTCAATTTGTCAACTACAGTAGATATAGTTTTTTCTTGTCACGTTTTATTCTGTTTTTATTGCGTTAATTAACCAGAAAATATA
Source organism: Acanthosepion esculentum (assembly GCA_964036315.1). Taxonomy (NCBI): domain Eukaryota; kingdom Metazoa; phylum Mollusca; class Cephalopoda; order Sepiida; family Sepiidae; genus Acanthosepion; species Acanthosepion esculentum. The sequence continues at coordinate 64,715,310 of OZ038491.1, forward strand.
AGATCAAAATTTACAAACATAATATAATGACCAAGCGAAAAACAAGAATTGCAATAGTTGGCAACACGGAAAGAAAAATGAAAAGTGAGAAAAAAATACTATAAGCAAACCGGTTTTCGCTCTTCACGAATCAGAACTCGATCGGCGATATTAAAATATTACGTATAGCAATTAAAAAGGAAACATAAAGAAATAATTATGTATGTATCAATAATATATCGGCAAAGATATGATTACAATATTTTCGGTTCTGTGATCGCTAATATATTCTCGGGGATTTAAGCACAAATATTATTTTTTAAATTCAACAGTATTGATTGTCTTAATAACTTTTCTTTTATTTTATGAGATTTTACAAGTGGTTGTAACTTAGGTCGTTAAATATACATGTCGTTAAGTGAGGTGGGATTGTCATGCAAAAACATAATGGCGCTTATTTTTGCCGAATGCATATCGAAATTCTGGTAAAGGAATGGAGTTCTACAGACATACTGGCGTTTCGTAGATCGAAGCACAAAGTCGATAATGGAATATGTATTACTAGGCATCTTCTCTGTAATGTTTGTTTTTAATTTCATCGCGTATATTTAAAATAGAAGAGCAATTTATGAACATATTCAGTAACATATTATCGACAATATAATTAAAGTTGGAAAGTTTCGATTTTTTTGCCGCTTGTAACGGATGAATAAGCACGAAAATAGAATCCTTCTCGTTATTTTAAAACTGTTTAATTTGCAATCACAGTCATTACAAGAATATAATGAGGAAACAACACAATTACTACAGGGTTCTATTTTTATTCTTTTGTGCCTAAGTTGTCCATTTTTACTTAAAATTATTTTTTTTACTTTAATTTTCCGCTTCTAGTTAAATAAGCCTGTCAGTCAAATGTGTAATTTTTGCTTAACAAGCATTAAATTCGCCGCTTAAGAATCCCATTTGCTATGCACCTGTCAAAGTGTTTATTGACGTTAGTTTTCAAAGATTTTATAAAAATATTCTCGAGGAAAAACAAGTAAATATTCTCCCACTTGTGTGTAGGCACAAGTATATACATAGATCAATTAAAAATCTAATAAGAATTTTTCGTGATAAGGCAATTACTAAGATTAATGGCTGACGCATTTTGTGACTACATCAAAATGTCACGTTTGCGATAATGACGAACATTGTTGATCGATATTTACTTAACTGGAATGGAAAAGACAGTTACCTAGATGTTAGTTAGGAAAATAATTTTTGGCTACAATATCAGGGTTCGAATCCATAGTTTTTATCTTGGTTGCATGTCCTGCCTTTAGAACCTATTGGAATTAATCTCCCCTAGGAAGTTGTCAGATATATATTAAGTTAATTTAAAAATATCAAGAAGGAATAGTTAAATTTTTATATCATTCACAGTCTGTCTAATGTCCTAATCATTGTCATTTTATCGCCCTTTAGCATTGTGTGCGTAAAATACCGGAAAATAACGCGTAAGAAGGATTAAGATGGATTACTACGTAATCTCCTAACGAATAAATAACTGCAGTAGTTATTTGAGATTTATCTTGATTCTGAAATGCGTTATATTTGATAGGTCACAAATCCAGTAAGAAAAAAAACAAAAAAAATAAACACGAAAGGAAACATATTATGGCGATCTCTTTACATTGGGCCGTGAATTGACTGATCAGCAACTAGAGAGGACGCTACATTTCCTGATAAAAATAAGGAGTGTGATACTAGAAAATAAGAGTTATATGATTTTACCATGATAGCGAACAAAGGGTGTCTGAATATGATAAGATAGGGGATCCCCAATCTCGACACCCATTTAGTTTTCTGTAATTACTGATTCGTCAGTTCAAGGAGCAAGTAAAATGTACCGCTATATCATTTTGCTTTTCTTTTCTTGCGGTTCCTGTGACCGTCAAATAAATCAGTAAAATATATTGAATTTTGTAAATACGATATACACCAAGTAGCTTTCCGGCTGTTTTTTTTAGTTAGATTATTATTACTATTATTACTATTATTACTATTATTATTATTATTATTATTATTATTATTATTATTATTACTATTATTATTATTATTACTATTATTATTATTACTATTATTATTATTATTACTATTATTATTATTATTATTATTATTATTATTATTATTATTATTATTATTATTATCTGATCAATCTAGAAATATTATATTATCTGCTTTAATCGGACCTATCTTGCTACATAATTTATCTGGGTCACTGGCAAAGAGCAACGAACGCGCTATCTGAAGAATTTTATTTAAAGCTTTTCACCCCAGGCAAGGCTGGAAGCCACTAGCACGCAAGGGGTTACAGAGGATTTGAAGCGAGAGCAGATAGGAGTGTTAGAGGAAAGGATGTGGAGAAGGATAGAGGATAGATCAAGGCAACTGGAGACGTCGATTGACGTTACACATGAATAGTTGTAGATTATAGTTGTCAGATAAACAGGAATGAGGATGGGAGTTCCATAGGCGTGAGTTGCGTGACATGAAGCTATTGGAGTAGAAGTGACGTATACATTTAACAGTTTCAACAGTGAAAGGGTGGGTACGGGATGCCTCGTAGGACGCTTGAATTCATGGAGCCTGGGAACCAGCGATAGCAGCTCATCGGAGCAATTACCATGGAAGTATTTGTAAAAGAGACAGAGAGAGGCGACGGTGCGTCTGTGAGAGAGAGACTGCACACGAGAAGCCAGATCAGGGCCAATTCAAAATTCTCATAGTATTTTTACAACAAAAATAGCGTTTCTCTATATAATACTTTGTCATAACGAGAGACAGTCAAATTATAAAGATTTATTATAGAATTAAACACTGATAAGACTTATTGTATTACAATGTATTAGCTGATCGTTAGTTATAGAGAGTCTTCTTTTAACGAAATTAATTACTTCTCTCCGGTACTTGATGTCAGCTTCCGATAAAATTACATCACAATTCACAGTCCACATCTGATCACCACAATTCTTAGCTGCGTGAAAAGAGACGAAAAACAGGGAAGCATCTTGATAGTTTTTTGAGTAGTAGTGATTTGTCAGTAGGTTATGATGTATGTTGGATTCAATATAAACCTAGTGATTTTAAACGATCATCATCAAGGCAGACTAGTTCTATAGACTTGAAAATTGGGTGTCAAATATATATTATTGATAATCATTATTTCACTATGACTATTAATCATTTTAAATATTTTCTTCATTTTCTATATTACTAAAGTCCTATTCAGTATTATGAAAACCTAATTTTAATTTAAATATGGAATGGAAAAAAGAGATGGTAGGAAAGAAAGCCTTCTATCTTCTTTTTTTGTTGTTTTACTTTTAAACGAAGTTAAGCAATCCTTAATACACGCCAACCGAAAATTGATCAAATAACATGACCAGATTATAGCGCATTTTGCGCCCAAGAAAATGATCGATAACGGAATTAACGAGAGGAGTTATGGTCCATCGCTTAATTGGAATTTTATGCCGCCAAGTTTTGCATTTCCAATAATGTGAACGGAATATGGAGACTGATCAGGGAAATGCGGTCATTTTTTGCGACAATCTGAGCAGGAGTATTTAAGATGTTTTCAAACAGTTGTAAAATGATAATGGCACTTCTGCGGTTTCAGAAACCATTCTAACCACAAGGAATGTGGTTACAGTTCTTACTTGAAATGTGCCATCATTTCAGGAGTCACAAGTTATCTTTTTCTTTTTTTGGTAAGGAACATCCTCGATATATCATAATCTATTATATCGTCAGAATCTCTCTATATTTATGAGATGAGGTATTAGGTAAACTATTTACATTATTCGGACTATTGCCTTCATCTTTCTTGCCATACTTCTCACAAAGTTGTAAGCTCCGGCCTTCTTCATTTGGTTAGAATCTCGAACTGAAACCTTTATTTTGCTTGCTGGGGTAGACTGTTCTAGTTCCACGTGCCATGTCTAATGGATGTCATTTATTAGTTACTTCCTGTTAATTCACTTATTCAAGTTCTGCACTGTCTTAACCACGTATTGAACTCACAACACTTTTGGTCCTGTCACTTAGAAACATTTGGCACAATGGGTAAAGGCCTTGGTTAGATCCAGCGACAGGAACCAAATAGTTGTGAGTTCAATACCTGGTTAAGGTAGTGAAGAACTTGGAGACGTGAATTAACAGGAGATAACTGATAACTGACACCCATTAGACATGGCACGTGGAACTAGAATAGTCTACTCCAAAGAGCGAAATGAACGTTTCAGTTCGACATTCCAACCACCTGAAGAAGGTCGGAGAGTACAACTTCCGAAACGTTGTGATAAATATGGCAACAAAAATTAGGACAATAGTCCGAATAATGTAAATAGTGTCTATTATATCTTGTATAGATTTTTATGTAATGGCCGTATTATATTTATGACACTGTCATTGCTTGCTTAATTTGTTTATTTTATGGCCTACCAACTCTTAGTAGTTTATTAAATACCAAAAATTAATTTTATACTGCATGAATTGTTTTTAGATAATAATAATAGTTTAGTGATACAAATCTTACTAATTAACCCATAACTTAAGAGAGAAAAATTGGATCCATGCTTTTCCCAGTTGTATTTAAGCATAAGTCAATATAATAAACCCAACGTGAACTGGAACTCGGCAATCCGATTATCAAATCCGAACCATTATCCATTACACCCCATTGATATCCAAGCTTAAACCACCTGGTGTTCCCAAGCGGACGCCTATATTTCTGTAATTTATTATGATGCAAATTATTTAAATGTGGCACAGTATGTTAGAATGAGATTGTGGGAATACTTCACCTGTATATCCGATTTGTAAATATATTCTCCCACGATTCTCTCACAATGAAATTCCCTATTACCATCAGAACATACTTCATATTACAGCATATAAAATATTGCGACTAGTCAATGGGTGCAAATATGAGATTAATAAATTCAACTAGGGGCATTGTTATTATTGTAACAGGGAAGGTTACTGAATAGAATAATCACACGAAAGTTAGTAATGAACGATAATACTTAGGACAAGAACAACACATATAAAATTCGCCAGCGGCGCGTAGAAGTAGTCAACTGCTAGAAGTGAGTCAAGTGATTTCCACAATGAATCCCCAACTGCAGGATATCTACCAACCGCCCCACGCGGTCCCATGTGGCACAAGGCCGAATTTAATGTAGGGTATCTGAGACCAAAAATTACCGTATAAAACGGGATCAGGTAGCTGTTTCCTGAGACGAGACTGCCCTTCGACATAGCCTCGTCTGGAAAACGTCTCTGCCCGGAGGCAGAGAGTTTGAGCGAATATCCATCTGCAGACCAACATACAGTATTTACTACTGTATTTATGGGAATGGGGGCGTTATCTTCCGTAGATAAGCTACAACAGTTATCAGATCAGGCTTTGATTAAAAATTGAAATATTCTGTTGACGATTTTAGATTAAACCTGGGAATATAAATAAAATTAATTATTTAGTAATTGAATATATACTAGAAAAATACTACTTGAAATTATTTTCAAATTTGATGCACATACAGAGAATCATACACACACAGAAGGACACACAGATAGATAGATAGATAGATAGATAGATAACATAAAAATTACAGTTTCATAATGTATTCAAACCTGTTCAAAAGATCGCGTATTTGTATGAAATTGACGGTGCATTGTTGATCACTATATTGAAACTGTCTATATTTATATGCACTCTATCACGACTACGGAACAAGAAATAGAGAAAATTATTCCGTAGTCGTTATACCAATTTCCATTTCATACAATACATATATATATATATATATATATATATATATATATGTGTGTGTGTGTGTGTATGTACCTTTGTGTGTGTGTTTTTATTTTAAAATGACGCGGGAATGGTATGGACGTGGGGCTGCAGGGCTGTTTCAGATTGCATTTACAGACTGAAGACAGCCGAGACATCCAATATTTATCGTCGCATGTGTGTATGCATATTATGTATACATATATATATATATATAATATATATATATTTTTGTCATCCACAGACAGACTGTTTCGCTGTTTCACTGTGTGGCTAGACGTCCGGTTGCCTCTAGCTACGATCGAAACCCGACTGATTTTGCGTCAGTCGGAATCTCTACCCGCTAAGCCATCAGCGTACGGTACGGAATGGAGGTGAATTTTAGCGTGTTTATTTTTAGATTCGGATAAACACACAGTGACTGAGAGTGACTCAATTCTGTCGAAGAGTCGTGCCGTATTAGCATAAATAGTCACTGTTTTACAAATTCACACCCCAAACCAGAGGGCTCAACCGAAATTAATTATATATATATATATATATATATATATATATATATATATATATATATATATATATGTCTCTGTGTGTAATACCCTCACACACACGCACACACACACACACACATATATATATATACATATATATATACATATATATATATATATATATATATATATATATATCATACTCACACGCACGCACACACAAGCGAGAACACACACGCACATATATATAATGCTATGTATTAAAGGAACACAGTGGAAAATGAATAACACGATGTATAACTTTTTTTAAAAATATTATCAGAAGAATTAACCTGAACCACTCTCAACCGAATATGGGTCACACGTATCCTGAAAACGGAAGACAATCTCTAACACCCAATGTAAAAGGAAAATGAAAATGTTCAAAGAAATGGAAATGTCCCCGACAATACGCTTTATTGATAGGTGAGTATGTTTCTAGAATTGTGTTTTTACTGTATTAAACCAAAAGACCAGTGTTGAATAGGGCCGGCCACAAATTTGGCTCTATTCTGATCATATTTTACATTGCCTCCAGCTCAAAGGAATACATAATGAAGTATTTTATGTGTCTTTCGAAAATATATTTTCCATGAAAAAGAAAGGTATCTACCTTGGAAAAGTTATACATATATATATACACGTAACTTTTCCAAAGTAAAATACCTATATACGCGTTATTCGCAGACACTACTGTTTCGCTGTATCAGTGATCCTCAGCGCGACTCGACAATCGAATGTCTCAAGCCCAGATCGAAACCCAACCGATTTGCTCTCAGTCAGATCTTCTTCAACTGAGATATCTTTACTCAACAGAATCTGTTAGCCAAATCTAACTTATTGTTTTTACAAAGGTAAACAAATGCCAAGCAGCCAGAGTGCTCCATTCATTTTACTGAAGAGCTTCGCATTTACGCAGGTGGCCGTTGTTTTTAGAATTAGCTTGTCATTCAAGACGGCTCAATTGAAAATATATTTTCAAGAGCTAAATTATGTCATTCGCAGACAGTACTCTTTCTCTGTATCACAGCTCCTCAGCGCGACTAGAAAACCGAATGCCACAAGCCCGGATCGAAACCATATCTATTTGTTTTAAGTCAGAGCTTCTAATTACGAACTGATTTTTTTAAGGAAATGTAAAAACAAATCTTTACTTCTTTTCTTAAGTAATCTGAACTTATAGCCACATTATACTCTTTACATATCACGTTACACACAGAAATTAAACTGCCAAACAACATATATATATATATATATATATATATATATATATATATATATATATATATATATATATATATATATATATATATATATCATCACTACTCGTCTGCCTTGCATTAGCCCCACCCGGCTGCCTACTGAACAAGAGTAGCTACGCTACGGATACTAGTCACAGAATAACAAACTTAGTAACCTATCCTATACTGATAATCATTAAACGTTTGCCAAGGTTGACAACCAACAGAAAAAACCTACGCACCATTGTCAAAACATTCAGCGAAGACATTAGGATGAAGTTCGATGTCGAGAAATAATGTCAAAACCACCTTCAAATGTGGCAAATAAACGAAAACTAGAGATTTAGGCCTTGATATCAGCAATATGAGTAAGGAACTAGACAAAGATGGAACAGAGAAATATTTAGGAATTAATGAAGAAGTCGGAATACAACATTCAATTATTATCTGATACAAAACAGGAAATATACCCAAATAATAATAATAATAATAATAATAATAATAATAATAATAATAATAATAAAAATAATATTAATATCGCTTTATAAAAATTACCCAACAGATTTGTTTACACTGAATTCAAAAGTTAACTAAATCATAAGCAAAATGCATTATTCCGCATTATTCATTTATTTCTGACATCAAAAATTTAATTTTTACTGCAGTGAGTTATAAAAATTTATAGATATACATTTAAATATTGTTATAGTTATAATTTTAAAAAATGGTTTATTTTACATATAAACGTCTAATATTGGAATATTCTATAACTTGTATTATGTTTAAGAATAAAACACTTTCACTATGATTTGAATTTGCGTTGAAAAAATGTCTTAAATGTAAATTGCTCGCTTAAAAACAAATCATACACGAAAGAAAACAATAAACATAAAACACGTTTTTACAAGGTTTTCGATATTTGAAGTCACGGAGATATTACATAATGCTCCGTCCGAGCGCTTTTTATATAAAGTGACCCCAATCTATTTCAGTCATTTCACCCAGTCAGTCAGTTATGTGCAAATGCGTGCTGCACGCTTAGGCGATCACGCAGCTTTCGATACATGACTGACGAGGTTTTTTTTCCCCACAGTAGGTTGCCATTTCTTTCTGCGGTAGACCAGTTGCCATCGACGGTTATAGAACCAGGTCTGTCTTGCTATTTACCTATACCTGGGGAAGAAGACAGGATTCATAGCTTTCTCAAGGTTATTAGCACTGGAATTCGAACTCTGCTCTCCGATTCTTAAATCCTAGCTATCCAGTACTCCACTATAGCTCCTTATAGTTCACCCAGTAAATAAAGAAGGGTCACCTCGTGAGACAGAGCAGATTTGTACGTGCCACTCCTTAAACTGACCTTTTATTTAAAAACTCAACGTATTTCGCTTTCATAGGGAAAAATTCAGTTGATCTTAATTCCTAATATTATCTTGTATAAAATACACATTCCTCCTTTAATCAAAATGGATAATTCCGATGGTAGCTAGGAACCTGTTCTTCTTTCTCCAGTGGGGAGGAAACAGGGTATCACAAACGCGAATCAACAAACGAGAAAAATTGAAGAAAAAGCGACATTCTGGTGGAGGTAACATGTCAGCACCAAAAGTAATTCCGACTTTTGTCACCCTTATCAACTGACTACTGACTACCATCTATTTTTCTTAATCTGTTTCATATTTATTTTAATTGTTGTACACCTATTTTCTTTTTGTTTTTTGGTTGGTCTTAGGAGTGGTGTTGCGATAATCTGCTTGTGTAACTCTTAAAATTCTTCGTCGGGTTTTTTAATGAAAATTAATTTGGAAGAATAGAAGTTCTGAATACCAGGTCTATTTTAAGGACGATTTTGTGTCGGTTTACAAAACAAGCGATGACAGTTTTCAATCAACATCAGAAGTCCATAAAATGTCAAAAGAATTATCTCTGCTATAATCTTTGATGAACATTTGAGTAGGAATTTTGACGAAATGCTACTTAATATCACTTGAGAAGAGAAAATAATTCCTTGTCCTCAGAGAGTAGATAAAATGTGTGTTTTCATGACCAAAGCGAGACAAATTTATAATGTTTTGATATTATATATTTATTCCTACAGTCCTATATAAGATCGAATTAAAAGACAACTATATTTATTTAGCGACTTAATTTGAACAGGACTCATTTTTCTTCTTTGTTTTCCAGTCAGTTAACTACAACCAAGGCATTAATAAAGTTACTAAATCTAAAGGGATTACTGAGTTTCAATGAATATAAGAAAAAAAACATTATTAAGTAGCGAGAACAACAAAAGAACACACACACACACACACACACACACACACACACACACACACACACACACGCATATATATATATATATATATATATATATATATATATATATATATATATATATATATATATATATATAGATATATATATATATATATATATATGTACTGAAGACATCCTAATGAAAATCCAAATTCAGGTGAGCAGAACGTCTTTCTTGTATGAGCGATAGCAGACTTCCAAGTCAACTCGTCTTTGGCCAGCTTCTAACATGCAGGTCAGTTGGAAGCCCACTCTTGCGTTTCAAAGACAAACTAAAAAAAAACAATCTGATGCGATCAAAAATCACCTTTTCTTCCTGGGAAAATAAATCGTCAGAGTGAAGGAGCCAGCACTTGTTCTGCTTCTCATCTGTACAAAGGTTTAAGCGGGATCAACTGTGCGCAAATATTAAAGAAATTTGACAGCATGCTGTTCTTGTCGATATAAATTTTCCCGCCACTGTATCTTTGTCGCACAGAGTAAAGCAGACCTTTTTGCTCACTTGTTGGGAAATGTGTCCCCAACCACTCGAGCCAAATTGCTCATGAAGCTATTACATCTTTCGAAAAGTTTGCAAAACTCCTGAAGGCCTCAGAAGACGAATGCTGGTCAATAAAAATCTGAGCACATCATTATTTTACAGAGCCCTCATTTATCGTCCGGTTTAAGAGCCTGCCATATATATTTACAAACTTTACGTTCCGTTCAATTTCGAAAAAAAAAACAATCGATGAAATTTGAATGAGCTGATTTGTTTGGAAAATACTTTGACAAAAACCCTACTTCACGGGTTAATATTTTTTTTTCATTCAATGTAATTTTATATTTTTATGGTGAACAATATCTTTAAAAAAATATTTTCATTTTAAAGCTCACATATTCCGTGAGATTCTCGTTAAACATAGAACATAGTTAGCGGATTGGTGATAGTAGTCGTGGCTCCCGGAAACACAGTCCTATGGTTAAAGAGAATCTCAGTAGAGTTCCACCACGGAATATGTGAGCGAGCGGCGGTATTTTGAGTCTGATTTGCTATCTTTTCGTCACCGAGACCCATGGAACAGTTGGTATGGTGTTTGCTTGACAACCTAACTGTCAGGGTTTCAATTCTCGGTAGTGAATGCTCACTGCTGATGAGTCCCAAATTATATATGTATAGATATTTATATACACACACATACACACACTGATGCTTGTTTCATTAAATTATATAGACAAGTTTTGTTGATTTATTTTAAGTAAATTGCTTTCATATTGTGTGAAAAGCTTAATGACATTATCATTGAACTATGAAAGAAAATCACCATATTGATACATGTTTTTAATCCTATCTAAGCTCTCGCCTTATATAAGCCATTATCAAAGATGACAAATACATTTCAATATATTATATTATATCCATACACGGACAAAACAATAATGGTAGTCTGTTTTTGTTGCTTGAAAGATTTCCAAGCAACGACAAACTCGTGTATACGAGACGCGGTAGCAAAAATCGCACCGCAGTTCGTGTCGTCACCCATGACCATGTTACTCATGACCACGTCACCCATGACTACGCGAGAGTGAAAACGAGAAGTATTAAGTATGGGAAGCTGTAGTTATAAACTAATAGCTTCTGTTATCAATTATAGGCATTTAAAAATATTTGTGGATATTTCACAATTTATTTTGTTCAGGTTAGGTTTCAACTGTTTTATGTATATAGTTTCAAGATTTTTTTAGTTTTTGTTTATTGTTTTCATGTTTAAGTATAGTTCTGTTTTCAACAAGGATTTTCCGGAATTGTGTATGTGGCCAGGCATTTTGTTTTAAATGCCTAAAAATGTTAGAGATACCATTCAAATCTATATTCAAGCGTTGTGAACGCGAGTTTGTGGGGTGAATGATACCCATATGCCTCTCTAAACATTATAATCTTCAAACCTTAGAGTGATGTATATATATATCAGTATCCTACCATCGTCTCTTTCATTCGTATCAGACCATTCATGATAAACATTTTAATCGTTATACTCTACCTTGTTTGGCAGTCGAGAATTGAATTGGGAGAACTTTGGTATAAGAAATATCAGGGCTTTCCTAATATATGTTCAGAAATATTTCATGACGTCATGGGTGTATGGAGGCCAACGAAAAATATCTTTACATACGACTATAACTGTTTTGTAAAATCGCTATATTTTATCTCATTAACGTCTGTTCCTTTCTTTCATTATTCTTCTTTGTCATCCAATTCAACTTTAATTCTAATTGATATTTTCATTCAATATTGTGTTTTTCATTCAATTTTAGTTTTATCTCCTCGCTTTCCTCCATATTCACTACCTTTGTTTCGTGTTCACATCATATACTTTCTCTGTCAATCTCTCTGTTTTCTTCCAAATATACGTGCTCTTCTCTTTTTTCTACATTATAATTGTCTGTTCTGTATGCCAATCAGCCCTGTAATAATCCCCCGCCAGTTTTTCATAATTTCCCGCCTTCACACAACGAAGTTCTTTATACTACATCAACGCTTTTCCTCATGCCACTTTCAATACGAAACCTTTCACTACATTTCGCGCCATTAATCTCCTAATATTTCACGCTCACTGACAGAATCTACAGAAATAGGAAGACCAACAAATCCAAAGATATGACTGCAGTTAATATATCTGCGGGGTTATACTGAATATTTATTCAGGAATTCCAACGGAGATATCGAGCTAACCGTAGAATGTTCTATAAAGTAATCTTCCTTGAAGTGTGTGAGTCAGTTATTTATAAATATGACCTATCTCCGAAACAAAAGTGAAAACACTGCGCATGTTCATCGAATGTTTCTGATTGCAGACTCAAACGAAACACAATTGTACGATGTTCAAATGGCTGGACATTTAGACAATGAAAATCAGGAGTTAATATGAATTTTAGCTGTGATATATAACAAATGACAACGAGGAGATCTCCAGTTAGCTCATATTCGATCTCTCTATCTCTATCTCTGTCTCTCTATCTGTCTGTCTGTCTCTCTCTGTCTCTGTCTATGTCTCTGTCTGTCTGTCTGTCTGTCTGTCTCTCTCTCTCTCTCTCTATATATATATATATATATATATATATATATATATATATATACAATACATAAAAAGACATATATATATATATATATATATATATATATATATATATATATATATATATATATATATATATATATAATACATAATACATAAAAACACACACACATATATATATATAATACATAAAAGGTTAATGGTCACAGTTGAATCAGAGCAGTAAACAGTGGTATTAAAAAGTGTGACAAAATAAAAAAAAAAAAGTAAAAGTAACATGTAGAGCTTTTAACTTTAAAAATCAGGGGATCAGTTCAATCCGCTTCCTTGGTTTCAACCTCGCGGTATCATCAGCCTTTTCTTTTATGAAATGACCTATTAACGCTTTATTAAAAAAAAACAAAAAAAACAACCTATTGAACAATCAATTATTTAAAAAAATTAACAGACCCATGAAGTTGGGTGTGATAAAAACGGAGGTGGATGTGAAGAAGGAAGGAGAGAAAAAGTAGAAGGAGGAAGAGAATACAAGTAATAAGTGTGTCGGTGGTGTGTAATTGATATATATATATATATATATATATATATATAGTGTAACCCGGATATAAGAGAGTTGTCGGGACCGGAGAAGTCTCTTATATCCGGGCTTGGTCTATTTTGTTTAGGTAAGTATGGCTCTAATTTGGGACCAGATAACATCTCTCTTATATCCGGGTTTCTCTTATATCCGGGTCTCTTTTATCCGGGTTACACTCTATATATATATATATATATATATATATATATATATAGATAGATAGATAGATAGATAGATATAAATATATATAATTAGGAAATCAGCCGATTCCGCTACCTTGTGTTCAACCTTTCGGTATCTTCCGACGAGTTCGGTCAATAGAATACGTAACGCTTTATTTTTTGAAAATAAAAAAAAATATTACCGCTTTATTTCTTAAAATATAAATAAATGACGAGGCTCATGACGTAAAGTGTGGTACAAGGCGAGGCGTAGGAGGAGGAGAGGAGGAAAGGGAATCAAGTGTATTGGAAATGTATCGGTGGGGGATTAAATGAAATAAACTCACTTTTTTTATCTCTCTTCAAATGAACTCAAAAGGAACTTTACAGTATGTATACAACGGGACATCATTTTCAATCTCTGGTTTAAAAGTTTCTTTTTGGTCTGGAGATGTTTATATAGCTAATTTCTCTTCTGATAAATGTTGCACATATTGCTTTGATTGTTGTAAGGTTTTGCTTTTTTTTTAAATTTTCCAGTTTACAATCGGATCTATTTTTTTTTAGCTTCTTTAATTTCCAGACATATTTGGATAGGTTAGTAGAATTTCTAAAGCTTTCTACCTCAAAAGATAATTTATGATTGCGCAACTTCTTTTTTACAGTTACTCTCAGATTTTTTCTAGTCCTTTGTATTTATTACTTCTGCTTTTTAAATTACTGCTTCAGTTTTCTATCTTATGGACATCTGATTTTATTTCTACAATTGCATATATCACTATTAATATTTTGCACCACTTTAGTTTTTAAATTTATTTTGTTTATCAATTTATCATGGTTTCTAAATTGCTAGTACAGCGTAAATTAACAGTGTTTTTATTTTGGGAAATTTGGGGGAAGATATTATTATGTAAGGTGAAAAATAATTTCCCTATTTTATACTTGACCTGTAAGTTAAAAGAGGGGTTATATATATATATATATATATATATATATATATATATATATATATATATATATATCTACATATATATATATATATATATATATCTACATATATATATATATATATATATATATATATATATATATATATATATATATATATATATATATATATATATATATATATATATATAAAATCTTAGTCAGGAACTAGCTAACTAGGTTTCACTAGAATGTATCTTTAGGGTAAGTTCGCTGAAGAGGATATGACAAAGGAACATATTTATTGATAAAATAAAACACTAAAAACTAAATTCATAAAAAAAAACACGAATCAACCCTTGATGGGAAAAAGATTAACGAGGATGAAATGGATACGAAATGAAAGACAAAAGAAAACTACAATGAGAAGTTTAAATGAAAACATTTGAAGAGAATTAAAAAAAATTTGACGTCAGCGAACACTCACTGCCACTCTTGTAATGTCAATGAATTCTCGTTGTCACTTTTGTAATGCTCGTTGCATTAGAGACTTTGTAATGGTAGGTACAACTATAGTAACGATGTTGAACAATACTAGAATCAGAAGCCTTCGAATAACCCTCGCATTAATAGTACTTGATCGATAATAATTGCTCAAATAATAATCACCGTATAGTGATCGGAATAGAAAAAATAGTATAGTGAATAGAGTAGAGAATAGCAGTCAGTATAGTATAGAGGATAGAATAGAATGCAGATCCGAATAGTAATGGAGTATAGACTAAAATGACGATCAATTAGACTTTGAGCTAACTCCTCCTTATGCGTTTCATCTATGGTCTACTTAATTCAATAATAGGATCGCCTGTGTTTGTTCACTCGTGATCTATTTTCAAACTCAAGTGTCCGCTGTAACACTTTATTCCTATATAAAAGAATGAAACTATTTTTTACAAATGAATGGAATTCAAATTGTGGCACGTAAAGAAAATAGAAACAATAATAAATACGGGAATTATAAAATGAAAAGTCTGAGAGTATTCAATGAGTTTAAAAACAAAACAAAAACACCTTATAATTAATAAATTTAAGAAGAACGGCTAAGATTTAAAGCAAGTGTTTTAAAAGAATGAAATATACAAACCAAAACGGAATGAAATAAAAAAGAAATACATGTAAAAGATAGAAATAACAAAGAAGATTATCTGAAAGAAAGAGTAAAAGTAAAAAATCAAAATTTATAATTAATGTAAAAAGATATTAAGAAAGAAAATGTATAATTTTTTCGTGTCGAACGTTTCGTAAACAGATCAAACAGAAATTCAGTAAATTGCTATTACTACTACTACTACTACTGCTACTACTACTACTACTATCACCCACAACAACAATAATAATAATAATAATAATAATAATAATACCATTGCGATATTCTGAAACTTAACAGATGTCCATCCTGTTGCTTATGTAGAGATGGTTCAGAGACAATTGATCGCATAATATCTGGGTCTGACCAACTGGCGCCAACAATGACATGATAGGGCTCTTCTGTACAGACACTTGTTAATATGCAGTGCGTTCAGTATATTTCTCAAAGAGAATTGGTGGGGACATAAGACACTACTAGTTGTACAAAATAATGAATTACCATCCTCTGAATTGCTGCGTTCAGACTGACAGGCCAAATCCACTCGATAAATAATGTTGAATGTTATGTCTTCAGATTGACGTTGCGGAACCGGGCGGAAAAAAAGTGAATGCAACAACCTCAGAATAGAGATCAATATACTGTGGTTATTCAAGACAATATTTCGTGTTATTATTGGGACTCTGGGAATGATACCGAAAGGAACAAACAAGTATGCAAATAAAATTGCTGGCGGACTTAAAATATCTGAATTGCAAATAATGAAACCCATGGGTGCTTTCCATATATTGCATAGATTTGGAACCGTGTAATGATGACAATTATATTGATTTCTTATTGTCTGTCACCTCATTTATTTGCAAATTCGAATGCAAAAAAAAATTCTTGTCTCTTGAAGTCTCTGATATCATCACACGGGGGAAAATCGTACTAAAAAAACAAGGTCGACAATCAAGTAATACTACTACTTCAACTACTACTACTACTGCCACTACTACTACTACTACTACTACTACTACTACTACTACTAATAATAATAATGGAAGCAAATCCATACCAGTTGAGTTGTACATCGATAACCGTTGATCAGCTGGAAGTAAATCCTTTAAATTCCAAAATCCTATTCGTCATAAACTTTTATGATTTTATTTCCTTAATCGGAATTTTAGTTCGTCAGTTTTACCAAATAGTCAAATACGCGTCCTATGAACAGACACAAGTAAATTTTAATAGTAGTTCTATTATCTTTAAAATAGATTTTAAACAATCAAAATTTGCAGTGAGACCATTTATAAATTGCCTTTTGATATTTTTCATAAACCAACTTGCTACTCTGAACATTGCTACATAGAACTTACCATGAAAGAAAGATTTGGATTAATTTCTCATGTTTATATTATTATTGTTGTTGTTGTTGTTGTTGTTGTTAACAACAACATCAACAACAACAAATAAACCATGATATAGTGGGCCAATATCTAAACTGGAAAATTTGCCACTTTTACGGGAAGGAAACTGCAATGAAGTGGTATAAATATCACTAAGTTCCTATTACCGAGATAGAACCTGAAACAATTTTATAAGACTTTACAATACACAAAGACAAAACAATCAAAGCCAATCGCCAAGACATCGTGCTCAACGACCAAAAAAAACAACAAAAGAATGTGCTTTCTTATTGGCATGGCAGTCCCTGCAGATTGTACCGTGTAACCCGGATATAAGAGAAACCCGGATATAAGAGAAACCCGGGTATAGGATATATTTTCTCTGGTCCCATATTAGAGCCTGTGTTAATGTATATATAATAGACCAAACACGGATGTAAGAGAAACCCGGATATAAGAGACTTCTTCTCCGGTTCCGACAACTTTCTTAAATCCGGGTTACACTGTAATATATTTTTGATTATCAAAATACAAGGATCTTGTGGAAATTTAAATAAATGTGCCACGTGAGGACATCAATATTTACATTGACAATTGGAGCCCTCCAATTGATTGGAAAAGGTTCCGGTATATTAACTGATCGGATTTGTGTTAGCCCATACATTAAAGGAATACAAAAATTTGTACTCACAAGTACAGCGCACATATTACGAAGCACTTTATCCATGTAAAATATGTTTTTCGTTTTTTTTTGTTTTTTGTTTTGTTGGTCAGTGGAAGATGTCAGAAAGCTATATGAGCTATTAGACGTGTGTATACAACAGAAATCAAAGGATAATAAATAATGATAATATTAATTCAGTCATTTTTTTTTTATTAAAAAAAAAGCAATTCAGTAAATTTTTAAGAAGATCTATTAAATAAATTATTTTGTTTTTTTAGATAAATTCCGTAAACTTTTTCCGGCTTTGCACGTAAAATACGCAATAACGTGAAATGCCAAACGGCAATAATGATTACTATGAATGCTGACGGAAATGAAGCCGAAACTAAAATTTCCTGGACTAAAACTATAGAAATGTATAAAAACCTATATTTTATTTTTATTATTTTTTATGACCGCTTCGTTAAAAATTATTCTGACGAAATTAAATTTACCGGGACTGATAAACATGCTTTCCATATGAACAAAATGAATTAAAATCAGAAAGTTATTATCGACAGAAATATTGCTTGAATATGACAATTTTAAAAAGTTGAATTAAAAATAAATAACACACATGAAGTACTTATTAAAATATATTTTAAAAAATTGTTATGTATATTAAATATTAACGCGTATGCTTTAAACGATTTTTGTCCGTAATGTATAATAAAAGATTTTGTTAATATATATATATATATATATATATAGCATCCTGTTTTGTTATACCGGTTCAAGCTGGTGGACATGCAGCCAAATGTTTTCGAGTTAGTAAAAGATAATGATTATAATGATGCTGGCTACAGTCATCGTCATAAATGACCTCGGGTTTCAGTATCATATTTTTTTAATTTTTATTTTTAGTCCTCTGCCAAATTCCTGATAACAAATGTGACACTCTCAGTAGAATTGATTCGCTGTCTTTGTTTACTATCTATGTTCGGTCTCCTGGTCAGATTTGCGTGCTTCACCGGTGTAACCAGCTAAAGAATTTCGCTCTCGCCTCGGGAACTCTGTCCAAATTTAAAGATATTGTTATCAGAATTAATAAGATTCATTTTTTGACGACGAAATATGGCGTAGACAGTAAATACAGAACGCATATTCATGTATGTAACTGAGCGGAAAGTAGAAATATGCAGGCATATCCAGGTTTACGGAGTTATCAAACTCCGAGAAACTGGTCTAAATCATGGTGTCATTTTATGAGGTCCATGAATATTTAAATTTGGAAACTATCGTTTCGAAACGGTCAGTATATCTTGCATACTATGCTCGTAGCATTTAAACCAGGTCAATAACCAAGACGATCGAAAATAATCGTAAAGTGAAGAAGAAATCAAAAATTTTAACATGTTATACACATTTTATTCGAAAATGGTAGAAGAGAATAAAAATTAAAGAAAATTAATGAATTAAAAAAAATATTTAAACGAAATATTGGTCCGAATAATATGCGGAATAAAAAAACAAAAAACAAAAACACGCTGACTATATATATATATATATATATATATATATATATATATATATATATATATTTATATATATATATATATATATATATATGTGTGTGTGTGTGTGTGTGTGTGTGTGTGTGTGTGTGTGTGTGTGTTATATATATGTATATATATATATTAAGAATTCATTAATTTGATATCATTTATATGTATGTATATATATATATATATATATATATATATATATATATATATATATATGTGTGTGTGTGTGTGTGTATGTATGTATGTATAATTCATTCGAAAATCAACTAGCTGTTGAAATATTTCCATGAAATAAATCATTGTTTGGACCTACAAGTTTTTCTTGTAATTATAAAACGACCAACGGCATCTTAACTTCACTACAAAAACACCCATTTTGTTTCAACATTTCTGGTGTCTTATTGAACTTCTTTATCCACTGTGCTATGTGTCCTTGAGGACATATGGCACATAGGATAAAGGCGTTGGTCAGATCCAGTGACAGTGCCCAAAGAGTGTGAATTTAATACCCGGTTAAGGCTGTGGATAACTTGGAGAGGGGAATTAACAGGAGATAAATGATAATTGACATACATTAAAACATGGCACGTGGAACTAGAACAATCTAATCCAGTGAGCGAAATAACGGGTTCAATTCGACATTCCAACCATTTGAAGAAGGCCGCAGCGTACAACGGCCGAAACGTTGTGATAAATATGGCGAAAAAATGAGGCCAATATTTCTAATAATGTAAATAGTGTACATCCAGGTTCGTTGACAATAGAAATATTTTAGCCTCATCCAAATGTAAAAAAGGCTAAAATAAGGAAAACCTAACTGATAAAGAGAAAAAAGCCAATGAAATCGGCCACAAGTTACTGGAAAATAAATCTTTCACGTAAATCTCTCTCTCTTTCTCTCACTCTTTCTACACACACACACACACGAACACACACACACACACACACGCACACACATATATATATATATATATATATATATAACGATCGATACATTCTGTTAAAAATAAAAATAAGATAATCCTTGATAATGTATGAAAGACGAGATGAAAGCGGTTGGATACACATAACATTCAGGCAATTTCTATGTAATTTATATACATGAAAGAAAAAATGAATAACACACATAACTGCAGTTACTTGTCAACCGTTTTTATCGAAACAAGTGTAAAATAGGGTGTGCTTCCGAATTACAATATATATATATATATATATATATGTGTGTGTGTGTGTGTGTGTGTGTGTGTGTGTGTTTGTGAGTGCGTTTAACGTATATGTCTAATTATTTATTATAATTCTCCTATTTTTGTTTAAGGTGCTGGGTATTGTGCTGGGAGTTGTTGAAAAATATCGTCCAAAGTTCACAGTTTCTTATTTGGTTAAGTATTTTCGTATATCGTAGTCCTTTTCAAAAGCAACTGCTGTGCAGTAGTTTAGAATTCCTTTGTCTGCGTCCTGGTATTCTTTGTGTAGCTAGAAGTTTGAAATACTCCATCATGACGTCATGTGCAACGGTTATTGGGAAAGAATGATTGCGATTTATTCATATAGTTTTTTTGTTTTTCATTTTGTTCATTCTCATATAATAGATGCGCAAAGTACTTGAAAGAATTAACAAAGTATAAACTCGGTCAGTTTATCAATAGATTCGACCACAATATTTCCCCTGGCGAGTAGACGGATAGTTCCCGTATGGGCCGTTTGAGAATGTCTTGAGTCGGGATGTTGAAGAAAATATCAGTAAGTGACAAGCCTTTTATTTGTATTAATTCTCTCTCTCTCTCTCCATATATATATATATATATATATATATATATATATATATATATATATATATATATATATATATATATATGTATATGTATATGTATATATATATATAGTTTTAAGATGTGGTATATTTATGGGATAAAGAGAGTATGTACATATAAATATAAAAGTGGAAATTGACGTCAATAATCAGAGGTGAGAGGGTGTTTCATGCTAGACGCAATCGTCAGGCTGCGCTATATATATATATATATATCAGTAAAATATTAAAGTTGTTCCTACGAGAGTAATGTGTAGATTTTTTTTATTTTAATGAGAGAAGATAAGCCACAAATGCTTTTGGTTATAATGTGAATTTATTTATTTAATTTTTGAAAAATAGGTTATATTTTATTTTTCATATAATTTAGTGACACATTTTTCAGGTCATATGACTGTCTGTCATCAGGCGATGAATGGTTATTTTCACATATTATTTAAAGGAAGAAATTTTTTTCTTTATGATTTCTTTGTTTAATCATTGTCTTTTTTTGTGTGGTATTAATCCAAATTCTTCTTGGACTGATGCATAAAATGTTCCTTTCCTGAAAGGGTAATAAAGCAATTGGGATTGGTCAGACTTTGCTTTGTTGATGTTGGCAGGTCTAAACTTGCGCACGAAACAAGAGTCGCAGGTAGTTTCATTTTTTTCTAAAGACTATTTTAGAAAGTATATGTTTTCCTAATAAATAAATCCATCGGTATTCTTTTTCTTATGCTTTTCCTCTTCATCACCTTTCTCCCTGATTATTCTATATTGTGCTAACAGAAAATCTACCAAGAATAGTGATATACTCTATGAGCCTGGAAGCAAACTTATCATGTCTGAAATAGCGATCAATGTATTTTCCAGACATTTTCGTGTATGTGTATACATATGACTTCTCCAGACATATATATTGTTTCATTACAAAGAAATAGTATATATACGCACGCACACATTTTATGTTGTGTGGGGTCCGTATGTGTGTGAGTGTGGTCAGTCTAGTGTGTTTGCTTTTCCCAGTATGTATGTATATATTCGTTTTCTTTATACATACATACATACATGCATGCATATATATATATATATATATATATATATATATATATATATATATGTGTGTGTGTGTGTGTGTGTGTGTGTGTGTGTGTGTGTGTGTGTGTGTGTGTGTGTGCGACTGAGTGTGTGTGTGTGTGTGTGTATTTTAGCAGCAAATTCTCCTTTACGAATGTCTGCTAATTCTTAACAAACTCCGTTCATACTCACGTGTATTCTTCCCTGTATTGATATTAAATGATGTGAGAAATATGCTATAACCGTTTAAAACACTTCTATTTCCCATTTCCCAAGTACTTTCGACCTTCTTCCAGGATCAACTTGAAGGGTGCAGTTATTATAAAACTGAGTGTTGTTCAGGGGCACAATTAGTTATACAAAGCTGTACGCTGTTATCCATTGCTGTAATTTTTCATTATGTTTTCAAATGCAAGGGTTGACTGTTGTAATTAGCGTTTATTAGAAAGTGAAAAAAATATCCATTATAGAATTATTTCTTCAATGTTATAATGTCACCGTCGTGTGCGAATTAAATCGTGAAAACCTTTTCCTTTTTATATATAAAGAACAATATAAATTTAGTCTTAAGATATTGATATTTGGCAAAACATCTAAATTTTACTGATCTTCCTGTTAGTTTAATCCGAGGCTTTCTCTTGTTCATCTTATGGTGAACATTCTAATTATTATGAAGATTTTCTAATTTCATTTGAAAAACTGGAAATTTACATTATATGTTAAGTGGAAATTTCACTGTCAAAATTTATATTGTTTTTATAATAATTTAGATAAGGGAAGAAAGATTTAAATAAAGCAGATTGTGGGGTAATCTGACGATTTCTTTATTCGATCCTCTATGACCATTTTGATTAAATCTTGTATATCCATGATTTCACAAAAGACAGGGATATAATCTCCAACTATTTAAGTGTAACGTCAATCGACATCCAAGCTGCCTTGATCTATCCACTTCCCTTCTCCACATCCTTTCACCTTTCATTCCTATCTGCTCTCGCTCCAAATCTTCTGTAACCCCCTTGCCTTGATCGATCCACTATCTTTCCCCACATCCTCTCCTTTACCACTCCTATCTGCTCTTCCTCCAAACCTTCTGTAACCTCTTGCGTGCTAGTGGCTTCCAGCCTTGCTTGGGGTGTTAAGCTTAAAAAAAAATATTTTCCAAAATATTTCAGCGAATGTTCCATTTTCCAAAATTACTGTCGATAAACATTTTATGAATATCGGGAAAATCATTTCTCAATTTAAAATGATGTCGGAAATTCTATGTTGTTTAATAATTTCATCTCAAACAAGGCAACGGGTTTCTGACTGCAGGAGAATAAGATTATTTAGGAGAGAGAACAATAAAAAGAAATCAGGAATTAAGAGGAGAGAAGATAAGGATTGACATTGCGAATAAATTTTTGGAGATAAAAATTAACTGGAAAGCAAGAAGCCGAAAGAGAGATCCCCAAGCACGAAAAGCGATAAAATATCACCATAGAACTTACGGTTACATCTGACCATTTCAACTGTAAAATGATGAGACATTTTGCTAATCTAGCTTGAATTCCTAAAGTATAGCTTAAAAAAAGTGGAGATCTCATCAGAACTATTACCATGAATATATTTATAGAAAATGCACAGAGAAATTACGATTCCTAGTTTAAGTCAGGACGTTGGTAATCACGGTTCTCCCAAACTTACGTTCCATTGCAGCTCTAATCAATGATTAACTTTTTTGCTTTCTCTCATATATGAAGCAGTGTCTCTATATGGAATTTCGAAATTGGAGGAAAAGTTACACTGAGCCAATCCTACACCCTCAGTAAGAAGAGCATATACCCAACAAGAAGAACCAGTCAACATCATTACATGCTGTGAAAACACATACTAGTGCTTAGTATGAAAATAAACTACATTCGGTAGCAATGCTTCAGACCGGCATTTTCTGGAGATCGTGGAACCACTTCTTATTTGCCGTTGTTCCCTGATCCACACAAACACAGGGTGGTAGAACCTATTAGGGTACCATCATATTGGACAAATAGTGAACCCCCAAACTGGTGTCAAAAGATGAAAATATAAAAATACATTAGAAAATATATTTTCATATTAAAAAAGATATTAATATTACTTGCAATGTATTATTGGAAAATAAAATTAAAAAAGTCTCACAAGAAAATAAAATTCCAGTATTGAATGACCCATAAGTATTCGATATGCCATGAAAGAAACAACACAAAACTATCTATGAAGCAACAAAAGGGAATTAGTCCGAAGCGACATCATTTTATTTCACATCTGTTGACTTCGTTATAATGGACTTTTTCCTAAAGAGCTATAACAAAAAGAAAAAAATAGTCTGGTAGGTGTCTCTTGCATTACAAGAGAAGATTTCGGAAATATGATATCTTTTTGACATCCACGGTGAAAATGTGGAGGCAAAATCAATTTCTATGAATTATTAGCACAGCTTTGAAATATATTCACAATATAGGGTTCTCACAGCTATTCTCGAAGGTTCATTTACCGAACGAAAATCACTTTACAGGTATTAAGGATTATCTTCGGCAATCTTTTTCGTAATTTGATAATGCCGATTCCAAAACTAGGAGAAATTAAATAGACGTTCCGATGAATACATTTTTGAGGAAATCATTTATTAATAATTATATGCGGATATTCTTTTCTAAATCTTACATGGTTTTATCACACACAAAACACACACACAAACACAAACATGCACACACACACACAAACATATATATATATATATATATATATATATATATATATATATATATATATATATATATGATAGTTGCATATTTAGGCAACAATCATTTGTTTACGCATGTTTCATTAAAAAAGACAATTAAACACATTCCTACCACACACTCAGACATAGACATAACGCACACACTGAATTAAGCTGAAAAATCCAATCATCCTTGATAATGGCTAAAGTTATAGCCGAAAGCGCTCGGAAAAATAAACATTTGGACAGTTCGTACACTTCTGTTGTCCAGAAAAGAAAGCTCTTGTTTGAACACAAAAAAATGAAATAAAAAGCTTAACCGTAGTACATTGTTGGTCTTTTTTAAAGAAACATGCACAGTAGGGCATAATATTATAATTATTATTTAATGACATTAATTCATCTCGACAAAGAAATTACCATGTTTCAAGACCAAAAATCAAACCTTAATTAAAGTTAAAATTTGAAATTCAGTTACATATTTAAGCGATGTGAATAACTTACGAAAAAACACAAACTCTATTTATAAGGCAAATAGTATTTTATAGTTTAAGTCAAATTAAACTATATTATATTATTCGGCTTATAAAAACAGTAAATCAATTTTTTGGAAGTTATTGAGCATCGCTTGAAAATGAAACTGAACTTCAAATTTTGAGTTTAAATTAAGAGTTAGTTTTTGATTTCGAAACGTGGTAATTTCTGTGTCGCGATGAATAAATATTTTAAAATAATATATAAACATAAATACATATATATATATATATATATATATATATATATATATATATATATATATATATATATATATATATATATATATATATATATATATATATATACATAAACTATGACACATTCTTATAGATATGCATCAGATTTTTTCTAAAACAAAAACACCAGAATTCCCTGAAAATGTGAGGAACAATTCACTGTTTGATTCTCATCGCGTTGGCGTATTGGAAAATTCCAACTTTAGAATTATTCTCTTTGTGGTTCAGTTTAGTCAAAAGGCCTACTAATATAAAGTAAGTATTATCAGTTTCATTTACAATATTTTTATCATTTTGTAGTATTTTATTTCATGAAACGCCTTTTTTTAAATCTCCCTCAGCACTATTTGTCTCTCTTTCTCTCTATGTCTTATATATATATATATATATATATATATATATATATATATATATATATATATATATATATATATATATATATATATATATATATATATAATCTACATATAATATATGTGTGTGTGTGTGATTTTGTATATGCGTGTATATGTGTGGCGCAATCAATAAAATTAAATATTCGTATAACTTTTATCTACGAATTGTGTCGGTGATGGACTCCACTCTATAGGAAAACTGTGTCTAAAATTTTATCTTTCTGATGTAACATGGAGTAATAATATCATTTTTTCTTTAAATTACTTTGGAAAAATTGTTAAGCTTTATTTAAATATATATATATATATATATATATATATATATATATATATATATATATATATATATATATATCAGTAGGGTTTCGATCCTGGCTTGACGTAATCGGATATCAAGCCACACTGATTAGCTGTGATATAGCCAAAGGGGATGACAATATGTGTATGTGTGTATATATATATATATATATATATATATATATATATATATATATATATATATATATATATATATATATATATGTATGTGTGTGTGTGTGTGATCAATATTTACTGACTTTCGCCTAAAAAATATTTAATTACACCCCTTAGCATCGTCCTAAGCTTTCAATAAACCTCATTAATATTATTTTTCGATATTTTTAAATACTGACAACGTTTTTAATTTTGTTTATAAATATTTATTGCAAAATAAATCAGCACGTTTGCTTTGATAATGTTCGTCAGAGGATGAAACGCCTCCGCGTGTAAAATAAGTTTTCATTTCGTCTTCACATATATATATATATATATATATATATATATATATATATATATATATATATGCGTGTGTGTGTGTGTGTGTGTGTGTGTGTGTGTGTGTGTGTGTGAATCATTTCTCCGTATGCTAAGCAGCAAAGGCAGAATGTATTACTTAGTGTGAAAGAATAATAAAAAGAGAAAAATTTCTAAAGAGCGAGAGCAATGGAATATTATTCAGGAACACAGTAGACAATGAATGATATTTAAATTTTTGAAGATCAAATTTGGATGGAAAATATGAAGCCAGGATGAGTCTCACAAGCGAGAAGAGCGACAAAATAAATTGTTAGCATTAAAGGTACGGTTACATCTTGCCAGTTCAACAGTGAGTAGATTAGACCTAGCCGCCAAACTGGTAGTTCGCTTAAATTCATAAAGGCTATACCAACCATACAGGAAACCTTATCCGAGCAATTGGCATGAATGTATTTATACCAAAGTACATAGGG
>OZ038491.1:64745205-64770205 GCA_964036315.1 Acanthosepion esculentum
TAGTACGTTTATAAAACAACTATTAAAATAAAATTAAATAAATAAATATGTATGATAAGAATATCTGTGTGTGTGTTATTTTTTATTAAAAATTCATAAAAATGATGTGAAAGGTATAATCGTATGCATATTCGATAGACAGAAAGAAATAGAGAACAACTGGCGAACTGGGGTACAGCTATTCCAACCGAACATGGTTGCTTTTCAAGTCACGCAGAACACTACTACGAACACTATTCCCCAGAGAGATACGCAAAACATAACAGTGAATTTAATGAATCCATATCTATGAATTTTGAATTATTTTGAACTTTAATAAAATTGCATTTACCTTTAACGTTCAAGAACTATTTGACATGAAGAAGAAAATACTGAGTAATATAAAAAAATGATAATTTATGTAAAGATACATTGCAAAATCATTTAAATAATTGCTCACATACTTTTCGTTAACCATGTAATAATAAACATAAGAATTCAATAGGAAGGATGAATGGAATACATAAAATCGAATAAGAAATGAGAGAAAAAACGAATAATTGATGAGACCAAATTTAGACACGTGCCGAAATAATTTAGATATCTAGGAAGCGTTTTAACAGAGCACGGTAATGAGATGAGGGCGCATTCGGAGAGTGACAAATGCCTTCAAAAAATTAAGCAAAGTAAGAAACAGGAACATTTTCATTAGAAACAGTAAAGAGGTTTCCCGTTGACTTCACGGTTTCATTAGATTTTTCACGAGTATGGCGTATTTACATCACACAAACTCCAGTGATCAAGCGAGAAATCTTATTAGTGCTTTCCTACGGCCGTTCGTTTAGATGAGATTTAGAAAGTGATAAACACTTCAAGAGTGATGAAAGAGATTTGAAAGGTCAACTCCTTGTATTCATCTGTCCGGCATCCAACATCAATAGCGCTTTTTCTCATTCTGTTGCCCTGGAGATCAATCTTAGTTTCGACGGTACAGCACCGCGTTACGTATAACGAATAAGCATAATTTACATTAATTCTTCACAACTTGATCATCTCTGGTCCACCATAAGTTTTCAATCTTTCTTAGCATTTAATTTTCTTTTTGTGATATCCGTTATTGAGGGTATTATATTTCGTTTTCTTTTGGTAATTAATAATTTGAATATATATTTTTTTCAATCATTTCATCACAAGCAACGCCATTAAATCCATTAGGATACAAATCTGCTTGGAAGCGAAAGAAACAGAGATACCCACAAATGGAACATGATTCAAGAATTCAGAGAAAAAACAATTAACATTATATGTCAACATTTCTGAGATGAGGTATTGTAATTATTTATATTATTTACATTGCTCGGGCTGTTGTCCTCATCTTTATTGCCATTTTCACGACGTTTCCGCCGTTGTATGCTCCGGCCTTCTTCAGTTGATGGTAATTTCGAACTGAACCCTTAATGTTGTCCACCGGCGTAAATTGTTCTAGTTCCACGTGACATGCCTCTTGCGGATGTCTATGTTTTCTCCTTTTAACTCAAATCTGCAAAATTTTGTTCATCACTGCCGTAGCTAGTTATTGAACTCACAACTCTTTGTATCAAGTCACTGGATTCAACCAACGCTTTTTGGAATGACTCGTGGAACTAGAAAAGTCTACCCTGTAAACGAAATAAATGGTTCAGTTCGAAATTCTAATCACGTGAAGAAGGCCGGAGCGTACATCGGCTGATACGTCGTGAATATGACAACGAGAAAGGACAACAGTCCGAACAATGTAAATTCCGAAGTTGATAAGCATTTGTTTTCTTCGTTCTTGTGTTTATGTAGTCTGTTGCATTCAATTTTTTTTATCAAAGTCCTTGAGAGAAAACATTCATGGTTAAATAACAAGGGAGACAAAGATAGAATATAATTTCTCAATCATTTCAAACAAAGCAAGGTAATTAAATTCATTAGAATACAAATCTTCTTGTAAGGGAATGAAACAGAGTTAACCGTAAATAGAACATGATTCAAGAATTCAGAGAAAAACTATTAACATTACCTGTCTACATATTTGAGATGAGGTGTTTGTATTATTTACAATATTTACATTGTTCAGACTGCTGTCCTCAGCTTTATTGTTATATTCACGACTTTTCTGCCGTTGTATGCTCCGGCCTTCTTCAATTGATTTGAATTTCGAAGTGAACCCTTTATTTCGTCCACCGAAAGAATATTGAATTGAAAATGAACGCAACAGACTGCGCCAAAACAAGAACGAAAAGAACAAATACCTGTCAGCTACCCGATTCAAAAGTTTAAATGTAATGTCAATCTTTTTTTTTACATTATTTACATTGTCCGGACTGTTGTCCTCGCCTTCATTGACATATTCACGACGTTTCAACAGTCATATCAATGTTGAAATCTGATCATCAATTAATTCAATCAATTATTGCATCAAATACATATTAAAGGGTTCATATGTGTTGTTCCGTATCTCCATGACAACGAAATGAGGAAAAAGACTATTGTTTTAGTTCTACGTGCCATGCCTCTTCCAGAAGTCTAAGTTATCTCCCTTTAACTTAAATCTCCATGTTTTTTCACCACTGCCGTGGGTAGGTATTTAATTCACAACTCTTTGTATCTAGTCACTGGATTCAACCAATGCTTTTTGAAATGGCTCGTGAGACTAGAACAGTCTACCACGGTGGACGAAATAAAGGGTTCAGTTCGAAATTCAAATCACCTGAAGAAGACCGGAGCGTATGACGACCGAAACGACGTGAATATGAAAGTTAAGATGAGGACAACAGTCTGAACAATGTAAATAATGTAGGAGAAGCTTAACATTATATTTAAACATTTGTTCACTTCGTTCTTGTTTTTGTGTAGTATGTTGAGTTCATTTTCGCATCCATACCCTTGAGAGAAACATGAATTGTTAAATAAGAAGGTAGACTAAGATTTCTAGTTTTATGTTGTAAAGAGTCTAGTAGGAGGACTACATTGAATTCAAAGCTGCAAAGATATTATCGGTGGAAAACACCTTCTATATTTCCTAAGAAGTCATTACAACTCATAAATAATAATATCAAAGAAACTTTGGAGAGACATGATCGCCTACTTCCTGAAGTGACATCGCAGTTCCCACAAATGTATGAGATTTGTAGATTTTCTTTTTTCATTCTTGAGTTATTCTTCATGTAATTTTTCGTTTTTCTCAGAAAGAGCTTTCTTTTCTCATTTGTGATTTTGAGCGTATCTTTCTTTTTTTTTCTTCCAAACCCATTCATTCTTTGTTTTTCTTTTCGCTTTTTCCTTCTTCATTCGCACTTTCATTTTCAGATACAATTTTCTTACTTTCTTATTTGCTCTTCATAAATAATCTTTCTTTCTTAGTCATAAGTACAACGATACTTTGTATAATTTATGTCTTTTCATGTGCACATATTGCTTTCTCTCTCCTTGTTATCATAAAATGCTACATTCTATATTTTATCCTATCTTTGCTATTATTTTCATATACCTATCTTTTGCCTTTCTTTTCTTTCTTTATTTATAAATAGTCGCGTTCTGTCCTTATTTATATCTTCAGCTCTTTTTCCTATAACCTTGTTTTGTCTTTCTTTTTTCCTCATTCCTACATTAATAGGTCCATTCTATTTTTATCCTATCATCTGTTCTTTTCCATAAAAACTTGTTTTTCCTTTCTTGTTTTTCCTATCTTATTCTTCGTTTTTTTACAAATAGACGCATTCTGATAATCATATTTTCTGTGTTTGTTTTTTCACATACACTTGTTTTTCTTTTCTTTCATTAGATAGACGTGCATTCTATCTACAATCTATTTTCTGTTCATTTTCGTATTCTGTTGTTTTCTCTTTCTTTCTGTTTAACTTCGTAGTTGTTTCACAATTATACTGTTTAGTCGTTCTCTTTTATTTTTCTCGTTTCCTTTTTCGCTCTCTCCCGCTTTTCATTATTATATTCTATGCTTTCCCAATTGTGCTTTCTTCTTCTTCTTCTTCTTCTTCTCCTTCTTCTTCTTCTTCTTCTTCTTCTTCTTCTTCTTCTTCTTCTTCTTCTTCTTCTTCTTCTTCTTCTTCTCCTCCTCCTTCTTCTTCTTCTCCTCCTCCTCCTCCTCCTTTCCTTCTCCTCCCCCTCTTCCTTTTCCTTTCTTTTACCTTTGCTCACCATTACCTACTTTACTCCTGCATTTGCTCATCTCTACATTTTTATTCATGCCTTACTCCATCTCCCCACGCCGACCTTCTATTTGCTCTTAGCGAATGTCCCTATGTGGTTGAGAGTCTTCGCTTTATACCAAATGTTAAATAAGTGATTGAACAAGAGAAGAAGTTTCTTCTTGATTCAAACAAGAAATCCATTTCTCCTTACAACATCCGATTGTACAGGAAGGCAGAAGGACTAGAGTGGAATCTCCTTTTCATTCAATCTTTCTATGCTTCCGTGTTTACGTAGTTACCTGCAAGGCCGTGTTGGTCTCTTTTTATACATTCGCATGTTTATAATCTTATCAGCAAACCTTACTATTCTATAATACAAAACACAATGTGATTATATATATATATATATATATATATATATATATATATATATATATATATATATATATATATATATATATATATATGTCAGACATTCAATGCAGATCCTCTTCTTAGAAATGAGATATTCAGTTTATACACACACAAATTAATATATACATATATTTAAATACGCACAAACATATATATATATATGTACACATAGATCCATTCATATATATATATATAAATGTGTAGCAAATTTATATAAATATATATATATATATGTAAAGTTATGAAATACATATATATATATATATATATTATATATATATATATGTATACATATATATATATATATATTATATATATATATATGTATACATATATATATATATATATATATTTTTACACGTACACCCAATATATATATATATATATATATATATATATATATATATATATATATATGAAGAAATATAGTCTTAAAGTGTGCTATATTTATGGGATAAAGTGCTCAATATCAGAGATAGAGCGTGTGTAAATATAAAAGTGGACATGGAAGTCAGCACTTAGAGGCGACAGTCAGGCGATTGCACTAGCATGAAACAGACTGTCGCCTCTAAGTGCCGACTTCCATGTCCACTTTTATATTATATATATATATATATATATATATATATATATATATATATATATATATATATATATATATATATATATAATTAGAGCCTCTGGCTCTGTGTTTATTATCGAACCCCTCCTAAGTTTGTTTTCTTTTATATCATTGAGACAATATGGACGGCAATTTGAGCAAGTTAACAACGATCAGTAGATATACCCTAACAATACATATTGTTGCGGCCATTCACCTGTCTTATCAATGTTGAAATCCGCTCATCAAATAAATAGGAACCATGTCTTACACCTATTTCGTAGCTATATTTCCGACTGCATTAGATGTCTCTTTGTCTCCGCCCGTAATGATTGTGTCCTTAACGAAGTTAAGTCAGTCTTTGCTGCTCGGAATAAGGAACTATTGCATCTCGGAAAGTCGGCTCGAAGGGTAATTGGCGTCTCTGCAGGAGCATACTGAACAATAGCAAACCCCCTATACCTCCTTTGTTCAAACAGTTTGAGGTCCTGACCTCCTCTGCCGACAAGGCTGAATTTTTTTTCTTTTCAACGCTTGATTCTTCCGGTGTACCCATACCCGTTTTTCCTCTTAGAACCGAGGTCCTATTGAGCTGGTTACACATATCCCCGTCATTGGCATTGGGCATTATCTCTAATTTAGATCCCCACAAGGCTAGTGGTGGAGATGGGATAACAGCCATTTTCTTGATTAAATGCGCGCCTGAACTGCCGCCCGCCCTCACTAAATTATATAACTACTGCCTCAAAGAGTCTTGTTTTGCATACTGCTGGAAGTCCTCATCCATTGTTCCTGTCTTTAAGAACTCTGGGGACCCCTCTGACCCTACTAATTACCGTCCTATCAACACCGAAGTGGTTAACCACCTTACATCCCATGATCTGCTCTCAGACAAGCAATATGGTTTCCGCTTTGCTCGATCTACAGCTGATGTGCTTACGGCCATCACTGAATTTGTCTACCAAGCTCTTCATAATAGCGGAGAAGCTCGTGCCGTGTCCCTTGACAACTCCAAGGCGTTTGATAGGTTTTGGCATGCCGGCCTTCTTCGCAAGCTCCAGGGTTATGGTATTACAGGTCGATTGTTTGACCTAATACAAAACGTCAATAGAAGGTGTCAAAACGTGAATTGAAGGTCGTTCTCAACGGATTCTCCTCCAGCTCATATCCCACGAACGCAGGTGTTCCCCAAGGCTCCATCCTATGCCCTACTCTGTTCCTTATCTTCATAAACGATCTTCCAGACGCCATAGATTCCAAAGTTGACATCTACGCGGACGACACTACAATTTACTGCTGCCTCAAAAACAAATCTAGTGTCGCTGACAAATTTAACCTGGCAGTTCGTCTCGAAAAGGACCTTCAATCGGCTGTGAACTGGAGCAGAAATTGGCTGGTTCACTTTAATACCTCAAAAACGAAACTGCTCTCTATTAATCACCACAGGGATCCTTCCTTGCTTCCCATCAGAATGTCTGAAGCCCAACTTCTCGAGAGCTCCTCTCTGCGGCTGCTCGGTCTCACGCTGTCCGCTGACCTGAGATGGAGCAAATACATTGAGTCAATTGCTTCATCCACCGCAAGGAAATTTGGCTCCCTGTGCCGGCCCAGGGAAATATTTCTCCCCAGAATCCATCCTTCAAATCTACAAATCAAACATGCGCCCTTGCATGGAGTATTGCTGCCATATACGGTCTGGGGCCCCTTCTGTTTGCCTCGGGGTTCTTGATAAGCTCCAGAGACGGATATGCAATATAATTGGCCCTGATCAGGCATCTCGTCTGCAGTCGCTCTCTTACAGACGATCTGTCGCCTCTCTCTTTTCTTTTTTACAAATAATTTCATGAGCTGCTTTCGCTGGTTCCCAGACTCCATGAATTCAAGCCTCCTTCGCGGCTGGCATCCCGCTCTAACCTTTTCACTGTAGAAACTGTTAAATGTAGCCGTCACTTCTACTCCAATATCGTCATATCTAACACCTCTCGCCTGTGGAACTCCCTTCCTTATTCCTGTTTGCCTGACAA
This sequence comes from Acanthosepion esculentum, assembly GCA_964036315.1. Lineage (NCBI taxonomy): Eukaryota > Metazoa > Mollusca > Cephalopoda > Sepiida > Sepiidae > Acanthosepion > Acanthosepion esculentum. Next base: position 64,752,399 of record OZ038491.1, read on the forward strand.
CTATAATCTCCAAATATTCAAATGTAATGTCAATTGACATCTCCAGTTGCCTTGATCTATCCACTATCTTTCTCCACATCCTTTCCTCTATCACTGCTATCTGCTCTCGCTCCAAATCTTCTGTAACACCTTTTTTTTTCATTTGATTTAAATTTCAATAAGGGAATGGCTCCTATCCAAGATATAGAAGTTGAAAGCCGAACGGATGTCACATCAACAAGATCATTGAGAATTATTGGAAATCATTTTGCTCCAGAAATTATAAAAATGATTTAAATTTAACAAAAGTTATGAGTGACATGCAGTAAGCGAGAATAATTTGGCTAATATATATATATATATATATATATATATATATATATATATATATATATATATATATATATATATATAAGGTAACCAAAAAAGTTCTGTCCGTTTTTTGATTAGTCATTGAATGAAGTTGAAATATATACGAAATGCGTGTAGCAGTTGTTTTCGAATTCGGACAGCCGGAAGTAGGAACATCAAACGTTATAAACAACACGCGCACCGTGCCCGACCATCAGTTATAAGCCGGGCTGCTGTGAGAAGGATGGATGTGTTTAGAGCTCTCTTTCGGGTCCGTTTGCTTTACGACTTGGGCTTATCAGCAGCTGCATCAAGACGCCGCATATGTCAAGTATTTGGGGGATATTGCTGTGGATGAACGTACTGCAAGGCGTTGGTTTTGAAAACTAAAGTCGAGAGATTTGTCTCTCCATGGTGAGCCTTGCAGTGGACGACCACAGGTCTTGAATGACGGAGTCCTGAAGGCGGTCATTGAAGAGGACAGTAGTCTAACGTGTGGTGAACTTCCAAGACAGTTCAACGTTTCCGATGAAACAGTTAGACTTCATCTGCACCGCATAGGTAATACGTACACACTGAGCAAGTTGGAGGTCCACAAGGGACAACGAGTGGCAGCCTGCATATCGCTGCTTTCTCGCCACCGTACAGCATCCTTATTCAATCGAGTGCTTACCAGTGAGGAAAAGTGGGTTCCGTACGAAACTTCAAGCGTTCCAGACCTTGTTTGTCATCTCGGGATGCTGTCCCTCACACCGCAAGATCCCCTATGCATCCACGCAAGATTATGCTTTGTGTCTGGTGGACAGGTCGTCAAGTGGTTCATTATGAACTGATACCAATGGGTCAAACGGTCACTGGAGACCTATACTCACAGCAATTGAAACATGTGCAACAGGCATTGCACCAGAAGGAGCCAGCACTGGTGAATTGCAAAGGTGTGCTTTTCCTTCATGACAACGCCAGGCCGAATGTCGCGCAAATGTTCAGGGATACCATACCGCAATTTGGGTGGGAGACTTTGTGCCATCCACCTTATTCACCTGACCTTGCGCCATCCGATTACCACCTCTTCCACTCCCTGGATAATCATCTTCGTGGGAAATCCTTCACCAATGAAGCAGACTTGCGCAAAGACCTCACGGACTACTTTGCGTCAACCCCCACCCCGAGTTCTACCGCAAGGGCATTGAACAGCTGGAGACACGTTGGCAGAAGGTGCTGGATGCCTATGGCGATAACTTCGAATACTAAATATACGTTACACATACTGTGAAGGGTTTTCTTTCTTTTTTTTTCATTTAAAAACGGACAGAACTTTTTTGGTTAACTTGTATATTTGAATTAATTTTTCATCCAAAATTGTTTCTTTATTATTCAAACGATATTATTAGTGGGTAGAAATATTTTGTTTTACTACATAGTAGGAGTTAAAGTTACAACTTTTCAAGATTCAAAGAAAAGAAAATCATAAACAGCAGAAATATGCATACCAAACAAAAGGAGCGTTTATATCAGTAAAGAATATATATATATATATATATATATATATATATATATATATATATATATATATATATATATATATATATATATATATAGAGAGAGAGAGAGAGAGAGAGAGAGAGGCATTACATTTTACTAACCATTTTCTATCCCACTCGGGCACAGACTGGATGTTCTTCTCGAGGCCTAGGGCTAGGTTAATTTTATCAACGATGCCGAATCTACTATTAAGGCAGGAGTAAATAGTAGTGTTTCAGTGTAGATGTCAACTTGGGAGTTTATGATCTGAGAAAGACCGGTGATGAAGATCCGAATCAGTGTAGAACTCAGAATAGAGCCTTGATGAACCCCAGCGTTCATTTGAAAGGAACTTGAGTAGAAAAAAACCCTTCATTACACGGTTTGACGGGAATGGTGATATTATGTCAAATAATCGACCTATAATGTGGTATCCTTGATGCTTAAGAAGGAGGCAAGCGTGCCAGACCGTATCAAATGCTTTAGAGATATCTGAGGCTACCGCTCGAGCTTCTTCCTTATTGTCAAATGCTTGGTATATAAATTCAATTATGGCCGTGAGCACTTCAGCGGTCGACCGGGGAAGGCGGAAACCTTATTGCTTGTCTGAGAGCAGATCATTGGATGTAAGGTGCTTTATCACTTTGGTGTTGATTAAAGCCTCGAAGATTTTGCCGAAGAGCCGTAGGAGAATTATAGGACGGTAGTCCGATGGGTCAGAATGGTCACCAGAGTTCTTAAAGACAGATACAACAGATGAGGACTTCCAACAGGTTGGAAAGCAAGAGTCATTGAGGCAATGGTTATATAGTATGGAGAGGACTGGAGCCAGTTCAGAAACCACATTTCTTCAGGACAACGCCTGGTATCCCGTCCTCGCCACTGGCCTTATGTGAGTTTAATTTGAAGACGATGTCCAAAACCATCGATGGGGTTATGTTTATATCTCTCAAAAGAGCCTCAGTCGTAGGTGGTGAATCAGGTGTGGGTACTTCGGATGGGCCGAGCATTGAATTCGATGAGAATTTCCAAGCAAAGCATTCAGCTTTATCACCTTAGGAAATCAGTACCTCAAATTAATTGGATAGAGGAATATCTGTCTACATTTCTGAGATGAGGTATTACGTACACTATTTACATTATTCGGACTATTGTTCTCATCTTTGTCGCCATATTTATTACAACGTTTTGGCCGTTGTATACTCCGGCCTTCCTCAAGTGGTTGGAATGTTGGACTGAACCCTTTATTTCGCTCTCCAAGTTCTCCAGTTAAGGCAGCGGAGAACTTGGAGAGGGGAATTAACAGGAGATAACTGATCACTGACACCCATTAGACATGACACGTGAACCAAAACAGTCTACCTCTGTGAGCGAAATAAAGGGTTCAGTTCGACATTCCAACCAACTGAAGGAGAACTAGAGCGTACAACGGCCGAAACGTTGTAATAAATATGGCGACAAAGATGAGGACAATAGTCTGGATAATATAAATAGTGGACAACGGCATGTTTTTCAAATGAGGTTAGTGGAACGAATGTAAGGCAAGTAATAAATATACTTTTCCCCTCGGCCGTGACCTGGAATTAACATGACGTCCATTTGCATGTGTTAGCAGAGGGAAAGAAAAATAAAATTCAAAGAACTAATATTCAATATTTTTGAAAAGGCGGAAATTAAATTCTCATGAAATCTCGTGGCAATGGTAGTTATTCGTACCATATATACATATCTTCACGCACACACACCACAAACGCACACACATATATGTATGTAATAGACATTGTATTTCTGTCCTGGCCCGAAAGATGTGAGGCCGTATTTCAACCTGGAAGAAACCCGAGTAGCACAATGTTCAGTGGGAAGATTAAAATTTATTCCAGAGACCGTTTCGAATGAGATCATCTAATGAATACCTAGCAGTGTCGTAGAAGTAGGGGAAAAGTATTCCATTATTTACTCTGATATAATCCCTCTCCAACGGAACTTCAGTCGAGTGTCTGTTTTCATAGAGAATCTGTACGGATGAAAACAGCGATAATCGCTTACATTTTGTTGAGAACTGGAGAATGAATTAGCTTGTTAAATTCAACACCTCTAAAACGAGATTTATCTCTATTATTTAACTTCAAATATTTTCTGCCTACTATCAGTACGGCTCATGCTAAGCTCCAGGAGAGCAACTCACTGGGACTTCTTTGTCTCACGTTTACTACTGGCATGAATTTGAACAATTATATTGAATCATTTGCTTAAAGGAAATTCGGTTCATAATTGTGCCCCAATTGATACTTTGATATATGAGGAAATCTACATAATCAATATATGCATATTTCAACGAAGTTATCAGTTTATATGCGCATTGTGTGGCATCTGGGTCTTTCTTGATTTCAATTCAGAAAGAAAATGCGAATTCAGTTTAAGCTTTGCAACAGGGCGTAGTTTTTACATCTATCAAGGTTTAAAAATATTGCATAAAATCTCATTTAAATTTGAGTAGCCAGTTTTGACGATCCAACCTACAACGAATTGCTCGTCATATGAAATTCTTTCAGAAGAATGGATTACAGTTTTTTTTCATTGTCCACGATAAATATTTTAATATTCCAAGGATGGAATGGTAAAATACGAGATCGCACAGTATCCATCGAAGTAGTCCCCTTCTGAAGCCATCTTTATCCACAGTCGTTTCTATGAATGGAAGCAGTTCTAGAACTCCTTTCTAAGGGAAATCGAGCAGCTACCTCGTCGTATTAACTTTGATTACCTCAACGACATTAAATCTTCTTCCATTCAAATAGGATTTGATTTTTGATTGGGGGAAAAAGTCGAAAGGGGAGACGTATGGGAAATATGGTGGTTATCGGACCTAGGGAAGGTTGTTTCTTTGACAAAAACTGTTGCACAAGCGATAGCCTGTACAGTGGCAACTCTGTGATGTGGTGAGATGACCACACTCTACAAATTTTCATTCCAAGCACTGCTATTAACAACGGAAGTGAGCGGGAACCTTATAGCCGTTCCAATACTTTTTGATGAAACATCGTATACTAACTTATATAGATCTGTTTACAAATGAACTACATCTAAATAGAGACGGACATGATTAAAAAATATGATTATCTTAACGTCACCATATTATTCGGTCAAGTATCTCAATTTAGCTCGCTTACATGCCTTACAGTATTTAACCATGTATAAGCTGACTTGAGGTATAGTGTGACGTTTGAATGTTTTTCCATAAGTTTTAAGCACTCCAGAAAAATATCTGTGTATTGTGCAACCGGTTACCGGAAATACATAATTTTTAATCTTTTCAAAAATTTACCTGTGCACAGTGTACACCTCTCGATCATCGATTTTGCACTATACTCGCGTATATACGTTATCACACACGACGAGAAGAAGTAGTGATTATGCACAAATCGATCTATAATGTGTTAATATAATTTAAACATAAAGAGTACACCACATATTTTTCATACAATTATCCAAGTTTCCTTAGAGGTTCATATTGGTACATTGGCAAAATATGATTTTTAAGCAAATCTTTCATACTGCACATCAGTTTCCAGCTAAGTAACAGCCACAAAATCCAAATAGCACTTAAAACGATATATATATATATATATATATATATATATATATATATATATATATATATATGTATATATATATATATGCGTGTATATATTTGAAAGGATCTGGCAAGTAAAATGTGATTGCGTGACAAGCATAGAATTCAAGATGAGCGGTTGCGACCAACAAAGACGATACACAAATCCTCTGAAATCTCTCTCCGAAAGAATGGCGGACGCGTTGCATCAAAGAGATTGTAGGCATTTCTGCGTGCCATTACGTGGTCTTCATTCAAAGACAATAGCACCTACGATTTACTATGACAATCCATTGGTTTCGACAGCTACTTTGCCACAGCGTAGCGAAGTGTCGCCCAAAGTATTTCATTTGGTATTATTCACTCTGGCCTCCCCAAGCATGTGTAAAATAATTATTGGCTACAACATCTTCTGGAAATAACTTCAATCATTTACACTACTCCTATTATTTTATTTATATTAAAAAAAACAGACACCAACATTCACGTTGAACACGCAGGTACGATAAATATATGTATGTATGTATGTGTGTGTGTGTGTGTATAAAAATCAGCTTCGTAATCCGTATCGATAATTCTATGGAGGATATAATCCAGATAGCTTAATTTAAAAATAGAGAAATATTAATTATATTAAGAAACATACACTTTTAAGGTTTCATAGTAATTATAATTTATTTCCTTAGAATCGAAATTCGATTCTAAGGAAATAAATTATAATCACCTAGAACCCTTAAAGTTGTTTGTTTCTTAATATAATTTATATATATATATATATATATATATATATATATATATATATATATATATATATATATATATAAATATATATATATATATATATATATATATATATATATATATATATATATATGTATATGTATAAATATATAATTTATATATCATATATATATATATATATAATTTATATATCATATATATATATATAATTTATATAGTATATATATTTTATATATATATATATATATATATATATATATATATATATATATATATATATATATATTCCCAAATGCAATAAGGATGGTCTTCAGTGATGCATTGTCTTCATTGCCGATTTCGAGTTTTGCATCATATCGGCTCAAACAGCAACACCGACCTGATTCCAAATGAGTCAGGTCGCCTCCATGATAGCGTCGTGCTACGCACCTCGACATTTCGAAAAAAATTTAGATGTGTCTAGGATTCCGACCGTTCTTATTGTCATAATTCAGTCAAAATCAGTCAATGAAATAAAGGCTTTTCACCCTTCCTTCCTATATAGGTCTTATCTTTTGCTTCATCCGGTTTGGACTCGCGCTATTTACCCGGAATTCCTAACGAGGTAAGCTGAACGTTAGTCAACCTCAGCCAATGAAAAAAAGGCTGTTCTCCTTTCCCTCCTATATAGACTTGTCTTTTGCTCCATCTGGTTTGGATTCGCGCTGTTTCCCCGGAATGCGTAACGAGGTAAGCTGGACTTTAGTCAACACCAGCCAATGAAATAAAGCCTTTTCCCCCTTCCCTCCTATAGAGTCTTGTCTTTGGCTCCATCCGGTTTTCAATCGCTCTATTTCCCCGGAATTCGTAACGAGGTAAGCTGGACTTGTTCTTGCACAGTTCAATCCAATGTTTTACATTTTAAATACTAATTCGATCACTAAACCTTACCTCTTACATTACTTTTCATAAAAAAATACATTCATTTTTCTTACTATTATATAAAAATCTTTAAGTCTAACCCTATACACGTAATCAAACAAAATTAGAAAAATGTAATGCACGTTCAGGCCTCTACATATAAATGTCCTCTCACATTCACTCATACACGCACGGATACGCACACGTAAAACCTATCTCCCATTTACATTAATTTGACGAAACCGTTCATTACAAACTTATCTCGTACTGTTTATTTGAAATTCCTTACCAGTAAAACCTATCTCCCATTTACATTAATTTTACGAAATCGTTCATTACAAACTTATCTCGTACTGTTTATTTGAAATTCCTTATCAGTTTTGTAATCTATCACTTAAAATAATACGATGGCGTAATCTAAGCAATGAAAAAATAAGAATAACTAAATATACTTAAATAAATAAATAAAAAAATCTAAATAAGTAAAGAAAGCTAAACTACTCAATTAAGTAACATATTCACATTTACTTTCTGTTAAATATTATTCAAAATGAATCTAATGAATTAATACTAGAATTACCACTCAATTATTAAACAATGATGACTACGATCTAACTTTACATTCATAAGAATTAGGGTTGGAAATGACAACAACAAAAAAATAAAAAATAACGCAAATAAGCATGAAAAAATGGTAATCGGTACCCGAAAAAAAAAACTCCTTTGACCCTCCCACAACATGCGCTAACACTTCTCAACCCCCATCCATCCCAGTTTAACTACCCTGAATTAATATTCCCTCAATATTCCCTTATAGATTCAAACCCTCTCCTCCATTTCCCTAAGTATATTTCGGATTTTTTCTTTTCTTTTTTTCTTTTTTCTCCTTTCTCCCTCTTCCCCTCTTTTTCCTTTTTTTCTTTTTTCTCCTTTCTTCCTCTTCCCCTCTTTTTCCTTTCTTTTTTTCCCTTTTTCCCCTATTTCTTTTTCTTCCTTCTTTCTTCCCACTTTTTTAGTTCTTCCATGGCTCTGATCTTTTAAGCCAAATCCACTTGGAAGCAGTTAAAACTGCATTGGTAATGTCCTTCAACGATCACGCTCTCGCTCTAACCACTATGCCTATTTTTGTTAGTGCTCTACACAGCGACAAATCCCCTACAACCAACTTCTACCGGATCATAGTATATTCTCCATGACTTGCGACGACATTGCTCGACAAATTCTAAGTATTTGAACCTCTTCCTCTCATTAGTCAGTGTAATAAACTCCTCCCACGACACCGAGAGTTCCCAAATTATACATTTCTTCGTGTTGTCGGAGTGTAATATCAGATCTGGTCTAAGTGATGTTACGGCTATGTGCCTGGGGAACTTCAGCTGGGTCTTTAAGTCCACTATCAACTGCCAATCATCTGCGGAAGATAACAGACTTCTTCTCTCTCTCCTCTGTTTCTGAAACTTTACTCCAGCTTTCATGAAGTTAATTTGATTCAGCGTCTTCCCTGGTTGAGGCCTATTAGCCCTTATAGCATGAGTCACCTAATTTGCAATCACTTTAAGGGTTTGATGGTGGCACCACCGGTACCGACCATAACCCAAAACTTTTGGGCAACTACTCAGGATGTGTTGTAATGATCCTTTCCTTGCACATAGTAGGCAACTGGGTGCATCGCTCTTCCCCATATGTGCAGGTTAGTTGGGCTCGGTAGAACACCATAGACTGATTTGATCAGAAATCTAATCCGGCTAAAATCTGTTCGCCAGCACTCTGACCAGGTAATTCCATTCCGATCAAGGTTCTCCCATCTTGTCCAGGCTCCCTGCTGATTTTGACCGACCATTCTGCAGTATCGTGGTTCTTCTACGCTTGTGCGGACTTCATCTTGGATGAGTTGGCGCCTTTCTTTGCCTTTGGCAACGTTGGTTTGTGGGCTGGGAAAAAAAAAACAACCCTGCTTTGCCTTTGGCTATTGACCCCCAGTATAGCTTTATACCTAAGTCTCTCCTCCGCCACACGCCACTCTACTTCAGTACTCCATTTCCTGCCAGATCTTGTCTGAATTCCAGCTGCTGCTACTTTTACATCTTTGGATTCTGCATACAGCAGCTGTTCTCTCGTTCTCGTGACTTTAAATTCTTCTACAAGGCTACTAAAGGGGAGGTGCGATGCGTTGCTGTTACCACAGAGGGCCGCACTAGTTAAGCATCTCGGCAAACCCAGCCACCTTCTCAACCGATTGCTAATCGTTCTCTCTAACATTTCCACGGTGGTAATAGGAACATTATAAACTAGCAATGACCACAATATCCGGAGCAATACTGCATGCTGGAAAAGCTATGCCTTGAAATGTTCTGACAGCCCTGATTTGTCGATTTTTGTCAGCCACTCCTCAAGATCCTTTGTAGTCTGCTAGATCGCGGACATATCCTTCAGACTACAGTTGAAAGTCTTGCCCAAGCTCTTCACAAGCTTTTCGCTCAGGGTAGGAATTCTTGCTCCTGCGACCGAAAATCGGACTTTCTCCATGACCTTGCATCTTTTCAATACTAGGGACCTAGATTTAGCTGGTTTGAATTTCATTCTGGCCCAGGTCATATTTTCTTCGAGTCCCTTTATAGACATCTGCCTCCAGTGACAGATGTCGTTGTCACTGTTAAATCATCCATATAGGCCCTTATTGGTGCTTGGCCGACTCCTGATTTTGAAACAGGACCTCGACATTCAACCTTTGCTACCTTTACCAGCATGTTCACGGTCAAAGAATATAAGACTGCAGACATTGTACAACCTGTGATTATACCCTTTTCCAGTGTCACGCATACCGAGACTGTTGTATCTGCGCCAACTCTCAGGCGGACATTCTCGTAGTAGTTTACTATGAGATAGTAAATGCTGCTTGATGTCACTTCTTCATCTGTGGGGAGATTATCCAGAATTAAATGCTATATGAGAAGACTGATATTGCATAGCTCCTCATCTGTGAGGAGATTTTCCAGCAGTTACTGCCATAGAGAACGACTGATATTGCATAACACTTCCGTCTACTTCTTTTTGTTTCTAACGTTTTTTTTCTATTTTCTTCATTCTTTGCTTAATTTTCCGAAAGCATTTTCCCTGTGCCATTGCACCTTCCAAATATAACGTTGCAATTTCCCACCTTATTTCACAGATATTTAAATTTCTGTACTTGTTTGGTTGTGGTATCCCCAATTTATAATTTGTGTGTTGGGCTGTCCCTTTTGCTAACAACCATGCATTACGTCTTCTTGCAATTGGTGTTTTATCAATTATTCTAGCTTTCTTTCACTAACTTCTTTGGGTTTTTTTTGTAGTTTTCTTTCTGCGTCTGCCATCAACACTGCGTCATATGCATATCTTATTTTTTTTAATATTGTGGCTGACAATGATATATCCTGTTAGGAATTCTAATTCTTACAAAATCTTACTAATTATGGTTGGAATAAGTCAACTGTGGCCACACATCCATGTCTTAGTCCACTTTCTACTTGTCTATATTTACTGAGTGCATTTTTCTGTCCGTTTTAGGTGGTTTGCTGCCAGTATAGATTCTAGATTATTCTAATATCCTTCCCAAATATATCAAGGTTAACTTTATCTCTTCTGTATATTACTGATTCCAATATTTCTATGAATCTCTTCACCATTATTTCTTTTTTAATTTGAAAAAAAAAATTGCGACAGGTTAATAAACTGAGATTTAGCGTAAATTTCATAGATTTTCTACTGCTATTTATCAATTTCAACGCTCAGAATTTCTTACTTGTATATTTCTGTTTTTCTCTTTCTAATTTATTAAAATTTCATTTCCTTTTTGCAGTTTTCCTTCTTCAGGTTATTGATTAATTCCTGTTATTATCGCTTCCGTTTTTATTTTATTTTTTCAGATTTTCTCGCACATCTCGGTGCCATTATTTTCCGTTCTATAAAAATCTCTCTGTATACAGCGAAGTTTTCAATAATTCTTCTGTTCTTCGATATTTGCATCCTTTGCATTAAATCGGTAAATAAGCCAATTTTATTTTGTGCTGATTCTCTCCATCCTCATCCATTTTACTGATTGTTCTTTTAAATTGTTTCATTTTTTAATTCTTCATATTTAGATTTTGTTTTTTCTTTACTTTCGTTTTTAATTGCTTTCACCATATATTTGCCATAGAGACTATTTACGGTTTTCTTCATTATTCCATATTTATCTCTAGTTTCGACTAAAAAAATATGAGCTCTAAACTCCACTATAAACCATTCAATCATTCGTTTTCTCCATTTACCTCTTTTCTAATATTTGTCTTTCACTTCTCCTAGAATATTCATTACTCTGTAACATAATGGAGGCAAAACGAATAAAGAAAAGCAAGGCATAAAATAAACAATAAACTAAAACAATAGAAATCCCGCATGTGAAGATGAATATAAAAATGTCGAAACGCTATTTCTGTGTTGAAAAAGCCGGTCTACACAGATTAAATTATCAGAGTCTGAATTAAAATGAATGAGATGGTACGTTCATTTTTATTTTATTTAACTCCGTAATCATCAGGATCATCGGATATATCAAACATAAATCTATATAATATATACATATATATATATTGTTGAGTCTTGTCTCATTGTTGAATCTCGACTAATGCATGGGATAATAATGCAACACAAAATGTACTTAGAACAAGAATGTATTATAACAAGAAAGTGTACACAATATTTACATATAGTATTTCTGGGAAGACGTTCCTGGAGAATGTGTTGACTAAGTCGCAGTCGGGCAGAGTCTCTAGCTGGATCTCTGTATTCGCTCGCGTCTTCCCGGTACCAACCATTATTTATATAGTCGGTAGTCACCTATGCAGATTAGGTGGATCCTACCACAACATATATATATATATATATATATATATATATATATATATATATATATATATATATATATTATACACACACGCACACACACACACACACACACGCACACACATATATATATATATATATATATATATATATATATATATAATATATGAATAAAAAAAGTGTGGGTTTTTTTTTCGAAAGTATTTATTTCTATGTTTTTATATATATTTAATATTTCAGACCACCTCAGTCCTTCCTCAGAAGGATATATATATATATATATATATATATATATATATATATATATATATATATATATATATATATATCCCAATAAGGTAGAAACCGTTTACTAAATATTTATTACATTTATGATGAGTTTTCTCTCTTTTTCCCTCTTAGATTCTTTGTTTTTTTATCTTCGTCTTTCTTTCTTTTTGAATCCTACTTTCTAGCTTTCTCTCCAACTCCTGGGTTTGAAGCGATCCGACCCGACAATGACCTGCTTACAAAATCATACGACCATCAGGCGCTTGACCATAAGTGAACTGCAGGCACCATCAGGCTCTCCTGCTGCATCACGTTATCAGACCCTACGGTGGGTTGATTGAATCTTTGGTCATCATGCAAATACTTCGTGATGTGCACCTCCATCCTCCTGCGTACCCAGTCAAGGACGAAGGGAACCCACGTGACGATTTTTGGGGACAAAAAAATCTAAAAAGAGGGAGTAGTTTCGCCATCTGACCAGTAGCAGATGGACATCGACGAGCGAATCGTCCTGAATGCAAATGGACAGCCAATCGAAATACAATAGACAGCTCAGGAAAATTGTCGGCCGATTAAATATTGCTTTAGCATAAGAACTCTCGCTTCGGTGAATTATAACTCTGTGTGGAGATATCATCTCGACTGAACCACCAAGACAGATAAGTTGATTTCTTGCCTTCATCTTTACACACACACACACACACACACACACACACACACACACATATATATATATATATATATATATATATATATATATATATATATATATATACCGTTGAAACTGTTAAATGTAGACGTCTCTTCTACTTCAATAGCTTGATGTCTCGCACATCTTGCTTGTGGAACTCCCTTCCTTATTCCTGTTTCCCTGACAAATACAATCTCCAACTATTTAAGTGTAACGTTAATCGACATCTCCAGTTGCCTTGATCTATCCACTTCCCTTCTCCACATCCTTTCCCCTTTCATTCCTATCTGCTCTCGCTCCAAATCTTCTGTAACCCCCTTGCCTTGATCGATCCACTATCTTTCTCCACATCCTTTTCTTTACCACTCCTATCTGCTCTTCCTCCAAACCTTCTGTAACCCCTTGTGTGCTAGTGGCCTCCAGCCTTGCTTGGGGTGATAAGCTTAAAAAAAAAATATATATATATATATATATATATATATATATATATATATATATATATATATATATTTGTAGGTATTCGCTCGTAACTTCTGTTCTTTCATGTTCGCTTTCCCCTTTGTTAAACGAATTTTCTTTTTCTTGTTTAACTGTTTCTGTATTTAGAAATAAATATGTTATTTTGAAATCCATCATCTAGCGTCTATTTTTCGCTGACTCCCGTGTGCCGATTCCATCCCTGAGTGAAGACCGAGAAAAGATCCCACGTTTTCCTTTTTTAACCCGTGGTTCACCTATATGCTACAAGTTCGTAACACTGGTAACAGCTCACTAAAGTTGAGCTGGATCTGAAGTCAAATAAATCTATACATCAATTTATTTCATTTTCATAGTTTAATTTTTATTTAACCTTCGACGCCTTTTTATACGCGTTTCCTCTTTGTCAATTATTTTATTGTCTTAATGAAAGGGTATTTATATGATTGGTACATTTTCTATGGCTTATCAACATTTTCAGAAGTACTTGTTTGAGATAATAAGGCTTTTTGCGATACATGTCTTACTATTTAACCCATAGTTGGGGGAAAAGAGGATCCATACCTTTATCAGGGTTATCTGTGCTTAAGTGAACATAACGAATAAAACTTAAGTTGGAAATCGATTCTCCGATTAATCATTCTGAATCATCCATTAGTTCACTCGCACATCCATGCTAAAAGCACCTAGTATTCCTAAGCGGTCACCCATCTAGACCAGGCTTGACGTTGCTTACCTTCGGTGATCGTACGGCAAGCTGTGTTTCAACTCTCTATGGCCGTAAGCCGAATGTCAATGAATATCGCGGGGTTCATGTGATGTGATATGAGAAATTTTAGTCAGATCACGGGAAAGATGCCATAACTTATTCCAATACTGAGAAAGAAGAAGAAAGGTATCATCGATGGTTTTTATGCATAATTTCACTAATATTTTCCATAGTTTATGGAAGTTTGCAACTCTTGACAGGCCTTTTCAATACACGCAAATTAAATTGAAAAGAAATGTCATAAAGACTTAGTGGTTTACTGTTCAGGCACCTCGTTTGAATTTGTTCGCCATTTCCCAACATAACATTAAAAATCCCCGCGTAATAATTGCAGACGACCAGATAGCCCAAAGCTCATTGGCACGCTGACTTAGTGGGCGGGATACCAATGATCAATCTCTGCCATGCAAGATGAAATAAAATGTCTAAACAAAAGGAAACGTGACTGGTCAGACCAAGCGTCGCAGTTCTATTATTCAATAGTACAATGACCGCATTGTTATGTTCGGCTCAGACGAATTAACACTTGCCGTGGTTTTAATAATTGTACCCTTGTTCTTCAGCAACTATTAAAGCCAGTGAAATGTAGTATACGTCTTACAGTGCAGTGAATAATGGCCTGAACTGAAATAGCGTTAAATTAGGATATCATTTAATGTAATTTTGCTTCTCAGTGGACAGTTAACATTCTTGTAAGTCACCAGCTGTGCAGCACTTGGAGAAATCTGTAGCTTTCCGATTTAGTTAATACCTGTCAGGAGTCCACACATTTATCGTATGCCTTTGCAATAGTTGCCCGAAAAAGCCAAGTTTATGACGGAAATAATGATCTATATTTAAGATATTGTTTTATAATTATTTTCCGAGATAACGTCACGATATTAAAAGAAAAAAACTACATTTGCCACGTAGAAAAGATGTGTTATTTGTGACTACTAATTAATTTCTTTATAGTAAAAATCACAATACAGTGAAGCAAGATAAATCTGCGAATGAAATATTTAACAGGCTGGCATGCGGTCTACGGTCACTTTCTCACAGATGCGCTGTGGCTTCTCCCTTTTCTCTAAGTATTTTCATGGCAACTTCTTTGACTAGATACTTTCACTGGTTCCCAAACTGCTTGAATTTAAGCGTTCTACAACGTCGGCATTTCGGCCCCACCCTTTCACTGTCGAAACAGCTACATTTATCAATCTCCTCTACTCCAACACTTTTGATGCCTTGACATTGATCTCTGTCTGTATCTGTTTCTTATCTTGCACTTCCCGTCAGTGCAACTCCCTACCGATTACTCGCTTCCCTGATATCTATAATCTTCAAATATTCAAATGTAACGTCAATAGACATCTTCTGATGCCTTGACATTGATCTCTGTCTGTATCCGTATCCTTTTCTCAAACACTCCTCTTTATACTTACTCTCGCTTTCTGTAACCCCTTGCGTGCTAGTGGTACTCCAATCTTGCTTGGGGTTATTTGTCAAATGAAAAAAAGGTGTTTGTGAATAGATGGCAGAACAAGGATAAAGTGAAAGGGAAAACAGTCTAACTTTACTAAGGCAAGAAAAGATAGGTAGTTATAAAAAGCCATGACCACTCAAATAACAATAGTTATGAAACTATTTTATCTCTTAGTTGTTTCGACATAATAAGGATGACTTAGAAAATTTGTAATGAGTTTTTAAAATTTGCTTTGATGGATAATATTGTGTTGTTCACAAGAAACAACACAATATTATCCATCAAAGGGTATGATAATTGTCCAATTGTATCTTAGATATGATTAAAGATACCATACCGAAATTCTACAGGTAATGTTCTATATTACTGCATTTTGAATGTGTATGTATTATATGGGATCTATAAGTGTCTGATCGGATTTGTAGCATGTGTTTTTACGATAGAGAGAGAAAAGGGGAGGTGAAGTAGCATATTATACAGAGTATTTTTATTTACAAAAGTACTGTTCCGATTCTAGTAAGGAAGGAGAAATAGTAAACATTGAGAATATATGCGGGGCATGATTTAAACATGGCCACGTTAGTAACTATTAAGTCAAATATTTTAAAGATCTTGTAACAAATGATACATCGTAGATGCTCATTACAGAGCATACAATCACAATTCTATCTTGTAGTCTAAGGAGTCACAATTCCGAAAAGACTTCATATACAGTAGATGATATATAAGCATGAATGACAAAATATCATTAAAAATTAAAAGATATTGCAACACGAGAAAGTTTACTTAAAAACTGTAACATATCTATATTTAATCAAAGTAATCGGCAATCAAGAAAATTACTGAGGGTTTTGGTGACGAATTCTAAAACGTGTTTAAATACTCGGAATCGAACAGAGATTACGAGGATGTAACAACACAGTGATTAAAAATGCGATGAATAAGGTTAAATTGTCGTAATAATAAAAACATTAAAAGCTCAAGTTTCAGAAGTATTCCAATGAGGAAGGCAACCATATGAAATTTGAATATAATCTCTTTACAGACGGAAGCCAATCAAAAGCACGAACACTTTCCAAGAAATAACGTCATCTGAAAAAAACTAACCTTGAAACAGAGAGCGTAACCAGATATTAATAATTATTATAATGTACTTTAAGTTGGCTGCTGTTTTGATTTAAAACATATTTACAGCTTTGATAATCCATTAAATATATAAGAAGAGGTTATACAATCACAAGTCATCTTTTAAGCTAGAAAGTCTGAGTAATTCTACAAGACTAGCCAATCATGTGTGTAACCTAAAGGAAAAAAATTCCAATTGTAAACTGGAAAATTTTAAAAAAAGCAAAACCATACAACAATCATAGTACAATCTGTAATCTTTGTCAACAAGAAAAATTATCTATAATAACATTTTCAGACAAAATAATTTTTCAATGAGAGATCGGAAATTATGTCCCGTTATATAGATACTAAAAGTTCCTCTTGGATTCATATGATGTGGGATGAAAAGAAGCATGTATATTTCATTTAATCTCCCACTGAAACATTTCCGACATAATTGCTTTTCCTCTCCTCCACACAATCTACCAAAACTCACGTCGTGCGCTTTTTAATTCATTTATTGATTTATTTCTAAAAATATAGCTTTTATAAATTTTATTTCTTTAAATATAAAGCTTTAAGAAATCAACTGATAATTGTCCAATTGTATCTTAGATATGATTAAAGATACCATACCGAAATTCTCCAAGTATTTTGTAACATTACTGGATATTTTTTGAGCTATAAGAATGTTTAATTAATCTCCATTTTAGAAGAAGAATCATGATAAAATTGATCATAACCGAAGATGGCATGTTCATCATTAATTAATCATAGGTAAGAATCGGAAGTTCATAAAGTATTGAAATAAAATTCTCACATATAATCATTATTTCAGGATAATTTTATAACTTATTCAAGGTGATCTTTGCCCTCTAATTTTTTGTTATGGAGTAAAAAATTTACCTCATAGGTTTCATGTATGATTTCAGTTTCAAATATCTTTTCACTGCCCTTTGGACTGTCATAAGTAAAAGTCCTCTCACACGTGACAAACATCATATGTATTGCGTTGGAGCTTTTCTCATTTATCTGATTAGATGTATGTTGAAATGATGATCCC
>OZ038491.1:64775205-64782705 GCA_964036315.1 Acanthosepion esculentum
ATATTGGTGCCAGGAAACGTGTATATCATATATCGGTTACTGAAGCACGTAATAAACTGTTAAAAAAGAGAAGTAAACGGACAACGCAAAATAATAACGGATTTACAGTGGAAATTAATAGCCTTATATATTTTGTTCTCAGGTGTCAGTATTATATTTTAATACAACCCAACCACCGTGTTTCAAAGATAGGGATTTAAGCGATAATGCAACTTTAGCCTGAAAGTCTCATGGTATTTTTTTCTTGTAATCTGAAGATTTTAAAATCTGTCTGAACACGACAAACACATCTCGGGAAGACTAAATCTGACATTCATCACTATATCAGATCTTTGCCGCTTTCAACTGTAAATTATATCGTTTATCTATTAATCTTGTGCACATGATTTACTGTTATTACTTTTTATATCAGCGATATACCAGTCTTTATCACATTTTTTTAACGCTCTTCACTAACTTCTAGTACAGCCACTTTTTTTTTCGGAGATTTTAGCACTTACCCCTTTAAGAGAATTCACGCTTCGTTATTAATAAACATTTTTTTTTCAAATTTGTTTTTATGTTTTTATATCTGTCTATAATTCTGAGATGATATATTGTAATTGTTTGCACTACTAACAGTGCTACATTTGCAGTTCAATACCTGGCTACAACGGAGGTGAACAAAACATTGGAGGGTTGAGTTAATAGAAGGTAACTGATATTTCTGGAAGAGTCATCAAACATGGAACTAGACAAATCTAGCACAGAAGACGAAATAAAGGGTTCAGATCGAAATTTCAATGGCCTGAAGAAGGTCTGAGCGTGCAACATGAATTATACAACAGACCGAACAATATAAATGTTCTTGTATTTCTCATATATATATATATATATATATATATATATATATATATATATATATATATATATATATATATATATATATATATATATATATATATATTAGGAATTACACAAATTGAGAAATACAAAAACATTTTCACAATTTATATATTGTAATCAACAGACAGTCTGTTTCACGGCTCATCAGTGTGGCTAGAAGTCCGGTTGCTTCTAGCTAGGATCGAAACCCAGCTGAATTGTCGTCAGTCGAAGATTTTACCCCTAAGCACTTGGCGCACGACATGGAAGAAGGTGAATTTAAGCGTATTTATTTTTAGATAAACACACAATGAATGAGAGAACTCGAATCGATTCACCGAAGAGCCATGCAAGATATATATATATATATATATATATATATATATATATATATATATATATATATATAATTCCTAATATATATGTGTGTGTGTATTTATATGTGTACTCGCGTATATGTATGTACGTACTTGTAAATATAGATATGTTGTGTATGTGTGTATATACGTATGTGTTTTTGGGCATAGAAATAGTAGGTCCTTACTAGATTAAATATTTGTAATTTTTATATGTTTATATTAAATTTGTAACCTGTAGGTAATATTGCGACTCTTTTATAAATGCCCTTCGGTTGTAATGTCCCCCCTCCATCTTTCCCCTTTCGTCTTTTCTTTCTCTCACTTTCTCATCATCTGATTTTTAAGTTTAGATTATTGTGCGTAATGACATCACAAATGTTTAAACCCATTTCCGGTGTCTGTTTTTAAATTAATTTATGCCAGCCTAATGAATTATGCATCGGTAAATAATTCAAATTTATCTGTAACTCACTCATTTAAACTGTCTTCTGACTTCTCTTTAAAATTTCTCTCTGTTAATCATTAATCCCCACCTTCACTTTTAAGCCTTCCTGTTCTTCTCTCGTCTGATACCCCACTCTAGAACTTTCTTTTAACTCACACTTTCGTCACCCACTCTCATACATTCGTCCCCCACTCCATTACATGCACTATCCCTAAATTTTATTTTTTTTATTCACGGAGTTGTTTTTTTCTGATTTCTTTTTGAATTTGTAGGTCTGATGAACTGGATCGTAATTGCGATTACAATGTAATAAATTATAACCATGGAATATTAGTGTTTAAGCCTTTTTTATTATATTCTCACTCTGTCCTGGACATTGAGTTCTACCTGGATTCTATCACCTTGGAATTTTATATATATATATATGTGTGTGTGTGTGTGTGTGTGTGTGTATGTGTGTGTGTATGTGTATATATTTATATATCTTATAGATACATATACATATATATATATATATTCATATATATATATATACATATTCATGCGTATATTAACCACTAATATTCTCTCTCTCTAAATATATATATATATATATATATATATATATATATATATATATATATATATATATATATATATATAAGTGTCACTCCGAGACAGACGTGTGTACCACTATCACGCAAGGGTTTGCAGGGAGTAGGAGCAAGTTTAAAGTGAGGTGATTGAGGAAAGGATAAATAGAGGAACGGGGAATTTGATAAAAGCATCAAAAGATGTCGATTGACATTACATACTATAACTGTAAATGAAGCAAGTAAGAGGAAGGTAGTCCTCAGACTGGGATTTCGAGACTTGAGGCTACTAGAGTAGAAGAGACGGCTACATTTAACCGTTTCGACAATGAAAGGATGGCACTGAGATATATTTTAATTAAAGGAATATAGATATTCCAGTGCCGAATTGTGTTAAATGCCATTTACTTTCACAGCATCGACGATCATGGCTCTCAATAGAAAAAGAAAAGAAAACGCAAGAAAGAAAGAAAAGAAAGGAGGAAAGTAAGAAAAATAATAAAAAATGGATATGAAGAAGAAAGTAAGGGGAAATAAAGATGGATTAGATATATGTATAGAGAAATAAAGACGGATATAGAGAGAGGAAAATGAGAAGACAGCATGAAGAAAGTTGAGCGTATAAAGAAAGAAAAAAATACAGAAAAAAGGAAAGAAGAAAGAAACAATGAAAGGAAGAAAAAAAGAAGAAACCTTTTTACTTGAAGAAAAAGAAATGATAAAATATATATTGAACGTATGTATGGAAAATAAAGAAATAGAGAATAAAGAAAAATATACTAGTAAAAGGAATAAAGGAAAATATAGCCAGAAAGAAAGAAAGAAAAATAACATGGAAATGATTGAAGGAATAATGAACGTATAAATGAAGAAAGAAAGAAATAATGAAGGCAAAAAGGGAAGATATAAGAAGAAGGAAAAAAATGAAGATTTAATTAAGGCAGAAATAAGTATTTAGGAAGGAACAAAAAAGACGTATATTAGAGTAAAATAAGGACGAAGTATTATGAAAGTATATAAGAAAATAAACTGTAAGAAAAAAGGAAAAAGGAAAGACAGCAAGATAGATAGATAGATAGATAGATAGATAGATAGATAGATAGATAAGACTGCTTGAAATATCCAGAAATATCTTAGTCATCCGTTTCCTTGGGGCGAATTATAAACTTCGTTATAGATAAACATACATGCATATATATATATATATATATATATATATATATATATATATATATATATATATATATATATATATATATATATCTTTTCAAGTCGATTTTAAACACCGATCTGTAACTGTCATTGTAATGGATATATCTCTTTTCATAAGCCCTGAATTATTCTATAATGCAAATGCTGTGTAAAATACAAATTAGAAATGGAATCATGTTATATTGTTCAACTTGCATTAGAACATTTGCCTACATATTCACGCCAGCGACACCAAATCTGAGATTCTTTTATTCTGAGTTCTCTCATAAAATATTGTAATTTCAAATCTTGCTACTTATGGGATTGAATTCCTGTTTTCCTTACCACTAGGGGAAGATATATTCTAGAAATTGATGGCATATATCTTTCGTTTTTTTTTTCTTCGGAAATATTTTACTGACTTTGTAAAAGGCATTTATTATTATATACAAATTATGGAAGGCTTGTGCACCCTCGTGATTAAAACTTCACGCATTAAAATGCTAATGCGAATAATTGTTAAAAATATGGCATCGCTTTTAATCGAGTTTTAACAAAGGATTTTTTAAAAAATCAGCTATCGTACCCAAGGCTAGAAACCTTAGTTGATCAGACTTCGCAGTGATGTATGATGAAATTACAGTCCCCTGTCTTATCTTACAAAATTACATAGACATGAAAAGAAGCCACTTTTAATATTTTATCTCTATATTTAATGCTTATTTCGTCATTATTACATGACCAATATATATATATATATATATATGATGGATTCTCCCGCCGAGTTCGACTTATGAGGTTCCGACGACCACTACCGAATTATATGCATACCTATGACGAGCATGATTTTTGAGACCGGCTCGTGAATTTCACAAAAGACCACAAACAGTACAGGGGAATGTATTGTATCCAAATACAGCAGGAATACTGTTTGATGTCTTATTTTGTTTTCTCGTTTCATGTAGTCGACTGATGCTTACTTCTCAGTGCAGCTATATCAATGTTGTAGTTCATCAAATACGACCAGAGCTGTATTTCTGTCTGGTGCTGAGTTGTTGTCCTGGAGAGTTCGTACATTCCAAGAGCCAAGATGAAGTTGATGATTTTTCGTAGCCTGATATGTGTGGAACTAATTAGATGTATTTGTCAGAAAACCAACACAATGATTTGTTTCAACTGGTGAAGGCTTGTGTCAGACCATCCCCATTTGTGGATCTGTATAAAAGTAACCGTGCAAAAGACTTTCCACGGAATCTCTGAACGACAGTCCTAGTGTGTTATTATCGGGGATTTTAACCTCTCCGGATCACATTCAATACCTGACAGTACACGCCTCTCGGCAAACACATGCAATATAATGACCCGGTTAAGCTGTCATTAGTTTTCCTTCCTATATGCAGTTTTTTTATATACTAAAAGGATTGCTAACCAAAGCTCAGAGAGACACCTTTCACCCTCATCAAAGGCAGCTAGCCCACGCCAGTTCTCAACCTGTTACTTTACATAGCTCCATATGTATATATATATATATGTCACATGATAAAAATCTTCGCCCTGCACGTGATAACATCATCGCGTCTTTTGAATTTAAAAGGATTTTAACCTTTATTTAGTTTGTAAAAAAACTAGTAACATGATTACGCTACAAGATAATTGGAAAATGTTTGATTAAAAAAAAATTTGACTAAAAATATTGACCCTGAAGATGAACAATGATGTTCGAAAGCGCTAGGCCATCGTATGGACAATACATATTTCGAAATAATTTTCAAATAAAAAGTCTCATTAGAGAATATGAGAAAATTCAAAAGAAAATATGCAAGACTATGTTGTCTTTAACATTCAATACTACATGTTTAAAATATATGTATATGTATATGTATATATATATATATATATTTATATATATATGTATATATATGTATATATATATATATATATATGTATATATATATATATATATATATATATATATATATATATGTAAACAGTACTGTCTGTGAATGACATAATTTAGCTCTTGAAAATTCATTTCAGTTGAGCACTGTTGAGTGATCATCTAATTCTATAAACAACATTAATATATATTAATTAGGAGCCCTAACTCTTGCGTAGCGTCTTGAGCGGATGCTCTGATCAATAGTTGTATAATATCGGAGTGTCTGTAGTGCCATGTCGCGGATGGAGAGGTGTACCTGCAGTCACCTCCGGTGGGCAAACCTGAGGCCACATTATGATGGAGGCTGTGCCCAATTCCCTCTGCCAACGTCACGGTCGATAACCGTCGGCTTCTTTTACATCAGGCCTTCTCATCTTCCAAACATAATTCCACATGATGACTTAAAAAGATCGAAAAAGTAAACCTAAACCAGCCCTTCAAAAATCACCTAAACCTCTCAACATCCCATTCCACAAAATCCGTGGCATTAGAACCAATTTCTACAGTGTGGAATCTTTCCTCACTGCAAACTGCCCGGATATACTGGCTCTATGTGTGACCAATCTTGACTCATCTAGCCCCTCCTCTGAACTCTCGATCCCTGGCTACATTTCTCTCCTCAGAAAAGACTCTCTAACCCACATGCATGGCCTTGGTGTCTACGTCAAGGACCATCTCCCTTTGGCTAGAGAGTTCTCACTCGAATCGCCGGACCATTCGTACATGAGTCTCCGGCTATCTCTTTTCAATGCTGTAAGCTATCTCTTCTTCCTTTATCGCTCCCCATCCTCTCAGGACTGTGGAATACTTGATGTTATTTCTGACAGCATAGACAAGGCTCTCTCTCTCTCCACCCGGACGCTCACATATTTGTGTTTGGCGATTTTAACGCCCACCAAAACAAGTGGCTTAAGAATGCTTCTACCGACCTCGAAGGTATACACACATTTAAAGTTTCAGTTTCTCAATCCCTGGCGCATATAGTTGACTTCCCTACGCGTTTTGCATACAACCGGGACGGTAAGATCTCTCTTCTCGACCTGTGTTTTACCTCCATCCCCGAGTCTTGTAGTGCCACGCAGCTCTGCCCACTTGGTAACTCTGATCATGCGGCAGTGTCTATTAACATCTCCTTCAACCCCACCCCCTGCAAAGAGCCTGCTACTACCCGAACCTCGTTCTGATACCAACGAGCTGACTGGGACTCGTTCCGTGATTTCCTCTGCGATGTCCCTTGGGATGTTGTATTTAAGATCCCCGTTCAAGAATGTGCTTCAGAGGTCTCCTCTTGGGTTAAAGCTGGAATTGACGCTTTCATCCCCTCAATGAAATTCAGGGTCAAATCGCGGTCCTACCCGTGGTTCCCCGCTGCTTGCTCAGCCGCCATTTCCCATAGGAACCACTTCTTCCACCTATTTCGTAGCGATATGTCCGACTGCAATAGACGCCTCTTTGCCTCCGCCCGTAACGTGTGTAAGCGTGTCCTCAACGAAGCTAAATCACTATTTGATGCTAGAATTAAGGAACGTATTGCATCTCGCAAATTCGGCTCCAAGGATTATTGGCGTCTCTGCAAGAGCGTTATGAACAATTGCAAACCCTCTTTACCTCTTCTGTTCAACCAGTTTGAGGTCCTGACCTACTCTGCTGACATGGCTGAATGCTTTCTTCGGGAATTTTCTTTGAATTCATTGTTTGACTCTTCCGGTGTACATATAACCAATTTCCCTCTCAGAACTGAGGCCCTTTTGAGCGGGTTACGCATATCCCCGTCATTGGTATTGGGCATTATCTCTAATTTAGACCCCCACAAGACTAGTGGTGGAGATGGGATACCAGCCATTGTCTTGAAGAAATGCGCGCCTGAATTGGCGCCCGTCCTCTCTAAATTATACAACTACTGCCTCAAGTATTCTTGTTTAACTGACTGCTGGAAGTCCTCATCCATTGTTCCTGTCTTTAAGAACACTGGTTACTCCTCCTACCCTACTAATTAGCGTCCTATCAGTCTCCTACCCGTCTTCGGCAAAGTCTTCGAAGCCCTTATAAACACCGAAGTGGTTAACCACCTTACATCACATGATCTGCTCTCAGACAAACAATATGGATTCCGCTTGTCCCGATCTACAG
>OZ038491.1:64787705-64807705 GCA_964036315.1 Acanthosepion esculentum
AGTGAACATAGAAGTCAACACTTAGAGGCGACAGTCTGTTTCTTGCTAGATGCAATCATCGGACCCGATGATTGCATCTAGCAAGAAACAGGCTGTCGCCTCTAAGTGTTGACTTCTATGTTCACTTTGATATTTACATTTACTTTTATATTTACATTTGAGCATATATATATATATATATATATATATATATATATATATATATATATATATATATATATATATATAAAAGTGAACATAGAAGTCAACACTTAGAGGCGACAAAATTTCAAAATGTATATATATATGTATATATATGTATATATATATATATATATATATATATATGTATATATATATATATATATATATATATATATATATATATATATATATATATATATACATATACATTTTGAATTGGACATAGTCCGAAAATTTATTTAAAGACATTTTTGATATATTTAACGTTCTTTTTATAGATACAAGTATTTAAGTAAATGTTCTGTTTATAATAAACAGTATTAAATAACATTTACCGGACTGAATGTCCGAGAAATTTTCATAGAACGAAAATTTTCTTTGAAAATTTCTCGGACATTCAGGCCGGTAAATGTTATTTAATCCTGTTTATTATAAACTGAGCATTTATTTAAATACTTGTATCTATAAAAAGAACGTTAAATATATCATTAATGTCTTTAAATATATATATATATATATATATATATATATATATATATATATATATATATATATATATATATATATATATATGCCTTTTAATACTTTGTGTTTATGCTTTACTGATAAGAGTACCTTTTGTGATTCTCCTGGATAAGTGTAGTTTTACATACTCTTTTCTGTGTGCATTTATCTACTTTTTCATTCCATCTACTTAAATTTACCTCTTATGTCCCCGCGTTTCTCACTTTAAGACAATTCTAAATTGCATCGAAATTATAGGTGTGGATTACAAGTGAAAATCAGTATGACGTATGTGTTCTCTAAAATAGTCAACGTAATTAGGAGGTGGATAATATTGTAAAAAATAGAAAGTAAATATTTTCTTTATGATTGGACGACAGCTCTGGAAGTTCTCATTGGCTTAGACATATCACGAGATATTAGACATTCCAATTTTTGAAAACTTTTCTTATATTTCAAATTAAAATTTCAAATTTGTATTCTTGTGAAACGTCGTCTCTTTCTATCGAAGTTTTCGTTTCCAGCCTGTTTTATTTATTGTATGCTTACTACTTATATTTTATGATCAGTTATCAATTTGGCTTGTTGCTAACAAGTCTACCACTTTTATTATTTCATTTTCACATTGATTTAAATCATACTGCGATATTTTTCGATTTTTTCCTTCATTTATTTTTTCTTAGACTGGTATTTTCATTTCTTTTCTTTATCAGTTTTCTTGATATTATTAAACTTCTTCAATATTATGACATATACGTTATATATCTCTGCCTCCATTGAATCTATTTATCTATGTTTTTCTTTCCATGGTCATAATTCTATCTATCTCACTTAGTTGCTTTATATAAGAATTATTTATCTATCTATCTATCTATCTATCTCTGTATGATGTATCGTTTTTTATATCTATAACATGTTTATATCAGGCTAGTTCTATATATCTATTTCTGTATGTTCAGATGTATATATGTATATATGTAAGCATCTATCTTTTTTTCTATCTATAATCATATCTGTATTAGGCTAGTTCTATCTATCAAATTTTCTATCTATCTATCTATCTATCTATCTATCTATCTATCTGTCTGTCGTTATATCTGCAACACACTAGTTATGTCAGTCTATCAATCCTCTCTCTCTCTCTCTCTCTCTCTCTCTATATATATATATATATATATATATATATATATATATATATATATATATTTTACATTGTACATATATTTCCTTACATTACTTTTTCAAATATTTTTATATCAATCTGTATTTCTTTCTTCTCCACCTCTTTCTCTTTCTCGCTCTCTATCTCTGTATTATTTGAAAACATATCAGCCTTTATATAATATTCGAAGCCAAAATTCTATGTTTTTATTAAAAAATAATCTATTTGAAATTGATCGACTGTATGATAGAAATGTTCCCTATAAATAAAAGAAGAACCCCGTTTCAATCTGATAACGTTATCTTTTTAAGCTGTTCCCATATATTGTCTTTACAAATTCTTATTTATTTTTCATATGATTATGATTGTAGGTTCGTTTCAAAATGTTTTCAAATATTACTTGTCTTTGATATCGTGTCTGTTATGTTGTCTACTCACTGAGTTTGAATGTTAGATTACACAATAACCACTGCGGAACAAATGTATGTTACTTCATATCTCTTTTAAATCTGTGCGGCTCTGGTTCCTATTTCACTGCCATATAGGAGGACCGATATTATGTAACAGTTCAGTACTCTTTTGTTTTGTATTTCTAATGTGATGTTCCACTTTCTTAATACTTTGCTTAACTTTTGGAAGGCATCTTTCGCTATCTTAATGTGTCTTAGGATTTGAATATCGCACTTTACATCTTCTGTTAAAACGTAAAATGTCCCGTATATTATTTATATCGTTCAGACAGTTGATCACGCGAGATGATGCGCTTTCTCCAAGAAACTGGGATACGGTATTCTCAGCATAGATGTAAGATAAATGAACAGGAGCCTGAGCAGTACTGCCCAACACGGTTTCGCTAGCCGCCATTTTAAACAACCATATAAACATGACGCATAAATTTGCTTCCATGCAAGAAATAAGATAGTGTGACTTTAGTCCTGGTCGCTTCCCCGTGTATAACAAAAACACGAAATACTGTTTAAAACGCATGTTTTCTTCCATAACTCCCTGGTTTTTCATTAGATGCTTTCAAAATTTGCCATTAAATTGCATATGACAAACAAATTGACTTGCATGAATGTCTGGTTTAGATTATCTCAGTTTAGAAGACGAAATCTGCGACAAACTTGGTCCAAATTCAGTTTTTGTCATTTAGCCGATAGTTTTTTTTTTCATTATTTAAAATAAAAATGAGCCAAAGTTTCTAGCAACAATTCACTTATGCACCCTTTATTAACTTACTAAATTTCACTATAGTACGTCGGGAAAATTTGTACACGTGAGTATACAAAAAATGCTACCTTGAATCAGTAATCTTTGTAGAATTGAGGGTGGCTTTGATTATGATTGTAATTGTTGGGAAGCTTATGGGAGTTTTAGTCGGGGTGGTAGTTGTACTTAATAGCTGCAGTAATGACAGTGTTTGCAAAAAAGGAAGAGAATTTCAAGTGCTTCTAAAATAGGCGGGGCGGCTAATGAATTTAGAAAATTATGAAAAGGCGGCGAGGTCAGAAACGAAGAAAACGAAGATGGCAATGAATATGGAGTTTAATCAGACGAAGCATTAAAAACATCCAAGAATGCAACGTAGGCCAAAGACAATAAAGATATATATAGAAACATAACAAATAATGAAAACTATAGAGGACCTCAGTCAATATTCCATCCATAATCATTGTCACAATAAAACAATAAATTAATATTTACTTGAAGCCACACCCTACGTCCGGGATTGTTAGGCTTGTTCCTGCAAAACTCATAAATGAGGCCTTTGTCTGAAATACGAGATAATAGAGTTGCACAATATATTTATTGAATCAGGAATTACTAGAAAAAGATAATAAGCTCTTCTATAATATTTGAATACCTGATGCGTTCTTAAAAATATTTCTATTAGCTGCATTCTTTGGATATCAATAATTTTATGTTACTGGATTATTTGGGTTCTTGGAAGGAAAATTCGAATTAGATAACTGCTTGTGATGATTATAGAAATGGGCTTGGACAGCATATCGACATATGTTAGGCTAGTTTATATCGAAATCTATTTTTATTGTACTTTAAACACTAGAAAAAATATTAGCCGATGCATGTTTCAGTTTTCTTTCGGTAGAAGACAAGTCTTTTCTTAATCTGTGTAGTGAATGTCCGGCATTCAAATCTTGCGGCCAGAACACGTTGAAACACAGGTTCCGGTACGATAGCCGAAGTTATGAGACCTCGAGCCTGGTCAGTATATAGATGAGTGAACGCTTGAGAATATCAGTTGCTGCAACCTTCGATGTGCGGTTGAGGTAAAGGATAAAGGCTCAGGATAGATAATCGTAGAGCCGTGTTCCAATTCCAGTTAGATTTGTCATATTCACTTATTCGCAAATACCCTTAGGGCACATATGCATCCACTTCTTCCACCTCTAACTATGGGTTAATTAGTAAGAATTGTGTCAGCAAAACCATTATTATTGCTAAACTAATAATAATAATAATAATAATAATAATAATAATAATAATGATAATAATAATAATAATAATAAAAATGCCTTGAAATAGAAATCTAAAAATGTGGCACATGGCAACAAAACAATCCCTGTTGTAGTTAGAGCCCTTGGACTGGTTGGAAAAGATTCCAGTAGACTAATTAAAGGGATCCCTGGAATCCATGCCGCAAAGAGATAAAATAAATGTTTCTGACAAGTGCAGCCCACACTTTACGTAGGGCATTATCTATGTAATTATTATTATTATTATTATTATTTTGCAGTGGAAAGTGTCATGATGACATTTCTAATCTTAGGTCCCTGGGCGGGACCCGGAAAGAAATGTGTAAACGCCAGATATCAAAGAAAATAAAAATAAAAATAATAATAATTGTGACACATTAGAACAAAAACAATTCCTGTTGTAGTTTGGTCGTTGGAATTTATTAGAAAATATTCCAATAGACACATTGAAGGAATTCCTGGTTGCTCTTGCCTTAAGGAATTACATAAAAATGTTCATACGAGGACAGCGGACACCTTACAAATTTTTATCTATGAAAATATGTTGTTTTTTTTAATTTTTTTTTAAATTGGACAGTGGAAAATTTCATGATGCCATTTCTGACCTTAGGCCACTAGTCGGGATCCGGAAGAAAATGAGTACACATCAGAAATGAAAGGAAATAAAATAATAATAATAATAATAATAATAATAATAATAATAATAATAATAATGATAATGATGATGATGATGATGATGATGATGATGATGAAGTGCTTGCAAAATATTTAGATTTCGGCATTAAATAACCTATAGATTTTGATATGCTGCTGAACAAAAACAACGAACAAATTCAACATTCAATGCCATATACGATGACCGATATTACATGAGAGTTCTGTAATCTTTTCTTTGTTTTTAACGGTTCTTAATAACATTTGAAAGGCTTTTGGGCTATCTCAATGCGCTTTTGGGTCACTGTTTTCTCATTCTACGTGTTCTGTTAAAAAATTGCTTAATTTAGTTTCTCTAATTCGTCGTTCTCATTATAACCAACGTTTAAATAATGTTCAGATGCTCCTTTGTTAAAATTATTATTAATGTGACAATCTCTAAAGATATTCGCTGTAGAATTCTGACATTAAAAATGTAGTTCGTGTGAATATTTGCCATGGACATAGCGATAGAATAACGACTGACATGCGATATTTCTTTCGCAAGTTGAAAATATATCATTCGCCATAAGGTCATTTTCAACCTGCAGTCCCTTCAAAATAAATAATAATGATTAAAAATAATTACATATTGTCTTTCACATGCACGGCGCCCAAATCTTTTAGTGCTCTGTCTAAATGACCATTTGTATTCAAACGTTGTCCTGAACAAATCGTGTAAGTCTTAAAGATAACATCATTATGCATTGATGTTACAAAACAAAAAACGAAGACTTGTATCAAATTGTAAAACATCATTTCGCCTCTTCCAGCAGCAGCAATTTAAAAAAGAAAAAATGTTGCACGTATAAGTCATTTATTTTATCTCACATTTCGCCTGTGGAATACGTTTCCGAATTTTTGCTTCCTAATCACCCAAGAAATTTAAGTGAAACATCAATCGCCATCTTTTGTCTTCCTGTATCCTGTCATTTTATTGTTCGTTCTCCTCAAAGACGTTTTCTCATTTTCTTTTACTCTAATGCGATTTAGAAGAAATATTACCGCTCATGGGACGAAAAGATAAAAAGCCCGAAGAGAAAATAATATAATCAAGCTATTCACTTTCAAAAATACAAAAAACAAAATTTGGAAGGAAAGAGCTTTCATTATTAGAAAAAACTTAAACTAGAAAAGTTTAATACACAGGATACTGTTTTCATAAAAAATAATTTCAAGCGAAAGATATGTCAACGAATATCGAACATTTCCTGTATTTAAAAATGTATGATTCAGAAATCAAAAAGCGCAAAGTAATAGCCACATATTTTTCAGAATATAAGGAAATTAGTAAGAAATAATAAAATATTCTTAGAAATAAAGAAACGTATGCGGAAAGCTATATAATATTCGGAAATCTATGTATAACGACATGTTTCCGTATTTACCGCCTTATTTAACCCATTAGCTGCCATGAGCCCCATTCGTGGATCTGTAAAAATTAAAGTCATTATATGTTATTTCTTGTATTTACATTGAATTGCTTACATACACTGCATTTACAGAGGTATATTTTACAACACCTTTAGCCTTTAAATTTTGTTACTATTAGCCGTAAGAAGACACTTTCTGTTGTAATTTTACATTTCACAAGTAGAAAAATAATGACTATTTTTAAAGGTATTTTTTGATTATTTCTAAGCAATATTATTTTTTGATGATCTATACACACACACACACACACACATATATATATATATATATATATATATATATATATATATATATATATATATATATATATAATAAAAAGACTTAAACACTAATATTCCATGGTCATAATTTATTCCATTGGAATCGTAAGAACGATCCAATTCATCAGACCTACAGATTCAAAAAGAAAACAGAACAACAACTCCGGGAAAAATTGGTGAGAGTATGTGTGAGAGTGTGGGGGGACCTGTGATCTATATAGAGGGGTAACAGACGAGAGAGACAGAGAGGTCCGAAGGTGGAGAGGGTATTAAAATATAACGGAGGGGAGATTTAAAGATTTATATATATATATATATATATATATATATATATATATATATATATATATATTTGATGTTCTAATTTCTATAAAAATGACAAAGGTAACTACGGTAATTAAACATAAGGAATAAATAAACTCCAAAAACACCTGTCTGGGCCAAAAATGCGCATTAAAAAAATTGGCAGTTAATGGGTTAAGAAACCTATGTCAATGAATGTCGAATTTTTCCTGTATGAAGATAATGAATTTTACTGTTGCTTGTGGACTACCAACACTAGCATTAACTAAAATGGATATCACATGTAACTCGAAGAGAAAATAATGATATGTTTAAGATGTTGACATTCCACACTACTACCAATAAAAAGTTAGAAAGGAAATTCACAGGAACGAGCGAAATCAACTACTGGACTTGAGAAACCTACTTTCCTGAAAATATCTTTTAAGAGAAAGATTTTATAAACTTCAACAGAAAGTATCAATAGCTGCTCGGTAAATGAACGCCAGATGCTTTCTTGTAAGGAAACAACTTATATAATTATTTACTTATATTGATGGATATGAATATATACACGGATTTTTTTCTACGTAACAATAATGGCATACTTAGAACTGACTCAGATACAGAATACTATTTCCTATAAAAAAGTTAGGAATACATGAAAGAGTGATAACACTTAATGGACGAGGTAAACCTATCTTCCTGAAAAATTGATTCAGGAGTAAGATTCTATAAATGTTAACTGACAGTAAATACTCCCTAATCAGTAAATGAATGCTGAATATTATTTACCCTGTATACTCGTGTATCATGCGACTTTTGAAGATGTAATTTTTCAGCAGATTTGAACGAAGTAAATGGATATATAGTTTGGTCAACGGCATAGCCAGGGCCAGCAGTAGCTACGCTAATTTTATGTTTTTTGTATGATGCGACCACCTTAAATTTAGCTGAAATATTAGGTCTTCAAATGTCGCATGATACGTGAGTATGTACGGTATATGAGAACGACTAATATTACCGTTAACAATAACATTATCATCAATAAAAATAATAATAGTATATGTATTGTAACCAATAGATATTCTGTCATATTGAACTGAAGAGGTCAGATACTTTTTGCTGAAGGAAAGCATATTTATTTTTCTATGGCTAAATTTCTTGTTGCTTTCTTTAAGAGTTAAAACCCCACGCATTACTTCAATGAAACTGTTTACATTTCTAGATATTCCCAAATGTCGGCTTACCTATCAGAAATTGTCGTCATGTTTCGGACACTTCCTGATGTGCGTTGGCAGTAAGAGAAAAAAAAAAACAAGATGCGAACTTCGAATTATAGATGTGATAATCAAGCAAGTACAGCAGTTTAAATAACTGGGAAGTGCTTTTATACAGAGAACGAACAATGTGGCAGCGATATCCTAGAGCGCATTGGAATAGAAAAATATACCTTCAAAAAACTAAGCAAAGTATAAAGAAACGTAAATTTCGTTAGAAACAAAAACAAGATTGCTGAAATGCTAGGTAATATCAATCCTCCTCTATGGCACTGAATACTCGACAATTTTCCATGAGACAATATAAATATTGTGTAACAGGATGATGCTGAGCATACTACCGACGGAGCGTTTAAGCAAGAAGCAACTTTTAGGGAAATGGAAACAAAATGGTCACGTATACGTAGAATCATAACGAGGGAGATTAAATTTCGTGTAAACTCAGAAAAAGATAGTGAAAGCGAAAAGAAAAGTGGGAAGGCGATGTTTATGTGTTTGGTTCGCAGACCAGAGATTTGAAAGAGTGATACAAAGAGAAACATTTTGAAGAAATGCTGTAAATAGAAAGCTATGAGAATCCATAATCGCACAACGTTCTTGAGGTGGTACATAGAAGAATATCGGTGAAAATCAACGCACATCTCTGGAAAAGACCAGGTATATCCTCCACGGCAACAATCAATATGGCCGGAGGCAAGGACACGACAGTGACATAAACAAAGGAGAAATTAAATTTTAGCAACAGATTGCATCTATGGCATGCGATCAATCCCAACAACGGTTTGATGGTTAATAAATTCATGAGCAATTTTCTGGAAGGCTTCGACCTTGCCTCTCGGGCTTTCTCTTCGGGTCAACTTACAAAGCTCCGGTCAGAAGTTTCCAAGAGTCAACCCATAAAATAAATGCTATTTAATGCTTAACAATCGAATTGTTTATATTTGTATGTCGATATACACTAGCCATTATAAATATTTCTCATGTGTGCATACAAAGAGACGATTGCTGTTATTATGTAAGTTTCCTTTAGACAGTTTTAGCGTAACATTAGTTGGTAGAAGTATCGATTATGAGTTTAGGTCTTTGCTGAAAACCAAACAACTTGTGTATACTAAGATGTACCGAATTATTTCACCTCCAACAATGTTGGTCACTGGTATTATCAGCATTCTACCATATTTCTGTTACCTCAAGTATTCTTTTCGATTATGAGAATATTTTACAGGTTACGTTTAGGAGAATTGGTATCACATACACTGAATAATTCTGTCACATGTATGGTAATTCTGCTGTGGATATAGAAATTCTTGATAAGATCCAATGAAAAATTTACAATGTTATCAGTTCTGACCTGATATCGCGGCTTCTGTCGCTTTTCCATCGAATTTATCAATAGTATATAGCACACATATCACCGACTTTGGTAATTATGTTCACACATCCATGTAGAGAGTGCGATGGTTAAATGGCCTTTTTATATTTTTAAATTCGCGCATCCGCGTTGTTTGTTTGTTGATTTTGCCGACTGTTTTGTATAGGAAAATCATTGGGTACCTTCTGTAAGAAAATGAGCATCATGACATTTCTAGATACAACCCTACTTTATTTTGTTAACAATTACTCCTCCCGCACTTCCTGCTTGTGGAAAACGATTCTGGCTTTTTGATTGTCAGCCAAATTCGATCTGCAAAAATATAAATGCAATGTCAATCGTTATCTTATGTCTGCTTAATTCCTGTTCTTTCATTTTTCTTTCTCTTGAATAATATTTTCATTTTTTCTTTGAATCTTCCACACTCAGTAACCACTCGGGGTGTAGTGAGTTTATAGCTTTAACTGGACGGAAAAGGTTAAAGAAAAAAAGGAATATATAAGAAATCAAAATAGAATCCTAAATATTTGATCGTTTCTATCCATCTTTCTTTTTGTCCCCGGCACAATCACTCTTTGGATTTTGAGACTAAAAATCCTATGAAATAATTGCTCAAGACGATTTAATTATACATTGTTCTATTCAGGTGATAATCATGTTATTAACCGGAATATAATTCTCAGAAATAGCAAAATTATTCGATTTACTCGAGATCTTTCCAATTTTTATAGTTCATTCTAGAACACCATTCACTATAAGTATCTGACCTTAATGAACAGTTTATCTGGTAAACATGAAATTGGTCCTAAGATATATCTTTTTAAATTGTCCTTATATGTATTATTGTGGCTCTATTTTTAATAGTGAGTAGAGTAATTACAAGATCTACTCATTTTTGTTATACCTTAGCTATGTATGAATATTCTAGGACATAGTTCTTTTTGTTATATATATATATATATATATATATATATATATATATATATATATATATATATATATATATATATATATATATATATAGTGTAAGGTGTGCTATATTTATGGGATAAAGTGCTCAATATCAGAGATAGAGCGTGTGTAAATATAAAATTGAACATTGAAGTCAACACTTAGATGCGACAGGCTGTTTCATACAAGACGAAATCGTCGGGCCACTCTGTGGCTCAATCCGTAAAAGCACGTCAGGCTCTATGACGGTTCCGTATAGGATACACGTTCGATTCCTGTCGGAGGACACATATTTTCTATGGAAAATTTCTCGGACATTCCGGTAAATGTCGTTAATGCTATATAAATAATACTTACAATGCAAGACTTAATACTTACAAATGTACGAAAGAACAGATAGAGTCAAAATCCACAGTTCGTAGTATTTACTTTAAAAAACGTGCTCAATACAAAGTAAAGCAAAATAATATTTTTATAAAATACAATAAAAAGGTTTTGCATCGCTGCACAAAAACTTTCATGTTTCGGTACTAAGATTGTCCTTCCTCAGGCGATGCGAGCTAAATAGTGATGAAAATGAATTATCAGAGAAATTTAAAACATTTTTATTACAAGTTATCATCGCCTGAGGAAGTAGAATGTTAATGCTGAAACATGATTTTTTTTGTTTGTAAAGATATAAAATGTTTTTATTGTAATATATTATAATAAAAATATTATAATAATTATATAAATATAGATTGATTACAAATTCCTGATTTTTAAATCATTGAAATTAATGCATACTGGCATTAAGGATATATTTTGCACCTTTCAGTATAATCGAAAGGTCCTGTATCAGATTTAGAATACGATTCGTCTTAATGAGTTTTAAGGATAATATTAATGGGAAAATATGATAAATACCAATGCCTGTTAAAGGTTTACTGAAAAAAGTGATGTTTAAAATATTTCATATATTTCAAGTATTTCAACGATGACTACTTTCGCGTGTAGAGCGGTAACTCACCCTCATCAAATGTGGCCAGTTTTTTTTCGTACTTATGTTAATCTTTTGACTTTCTGGGACCATGTCTATCTTTTTTTTTATCTCTCAGCAAACCGGATCTATGTATACCATCTTTTGCAGCTGTAAACCTGATCCATGTCTGCCAGTTTTTATTAGTCCCCTAACCGGACTTTTATATTTCTATTTATTGTTTACCACACGATAGAATTCGAACTTAACATAGACAAATTTTGATATGCTGTAAAGCAAATCGAAACACTCAAACAGTCCAGTATTTTTTTATCATATTCTTGAAGCATCATTAATTATAAGGTATTTAATGATTCTAATTTAACCTTTCAAGACATGGCGGTTCAATGTGTCTCTAAAACTTCGTTACTATAACTCCTCCAAGTAACTCTTGCCTACGTATTACCACTCTTTCTACTTGATCTCGAATATATTCACTCAAAGTGGCCAAAAAGTTTATCCGCTGAATTACCTTGATTCTCTTGGTTTTTCTTCACTATTCATAAAGTGACTCTTTGTCGAAAATTCAATTAATAGTTTTTCAATCCATATTATCTAGAACAGTATCTGTCTATATATCCGAAATGGGGTGTTATGGACACTATTTACATTATTCGGTCTATTGTCCTCATCATTATCGCCATATTTATTACAACGTCTTTGAAGACACATAGCACAGTGCATAAAGGCGTTAGTTAGATCCAATGAGAGGACCCAAAGAGTGTGAGTTCAACACCCGGTTAAGGCAGTGGAGAACTTGGAGAGGGGAATTAACAGGTGATAATTGATAAATGACATCCATTAAATATTGGCACGTGGAACTAGAACAGTCTTCGCCCAGTGAGCGAAATAAAGGGTTCAGTTCGACATTCAAACAACCTGAAGAAGGCCGGAGCGTACAACCGCCTAAACGTTGTAATAAATATGGCGACAAAGATGAGGACAATTGTTCGAATAATGTAAATAGTGTTATCTTGAACAATCTTGCTGATTATGAATGATTACGTTCAGTAACATGTTTGTTAAGGTTAATAACCATCATATTTTAACTTGTCAAATGTTGAATATGCGACGTAACAAAGCATTCCTTTGTCTTTTCTATAAGTATTTTTATGGTGATCGGCATTCTTCTTGGTTAATTCGGCTTGCCGAATTTAAGCAGATTACTAGATCGGCAGCTAAGTTGCATCTTTTTATGAGTAAAATTTCTAGATGGAACCTATGCCTACCAATGTTTTCTCAGGCACATCTCGCCAGCGGTTCTATCTTTGGCTATTCTATTTTCTGTCAAAAATGATCTTCAGAAATTTATATGAAAATTTAATCTTCAGTTTCTGTTTTCTCCAAAATATTCTCAGATTCTTTCACTATAAGTAGCTTTATCTCCATACTCGCTGTGAGATGATTAAAAAAAAAGATGTAACGAAATATTTAATTTTTACACATTCAGTTTTCTGCAAACTTTATTTCATCTCTATATATCATAGAAAATTCAGCAGCCTCTTTCTATTTGTTAAAAAATCAAAACATTTTATTAATTATTCTGCTTAAAGCGTTTGATAAATGCGATGATTTGATTGCGAAGGAAAACGAGAAGAAAGGACTATGCATAAGCAACAAGAAGACACAATGCATGGTTATCAGCAAAAGGGTGAGCCCAAAATACAAATTACCGGTCGGGGTTACTAAAATCAATCAGATATAGACATTGAAATATCTGTCAAGTGTTCTAACAGAGAACGAAATGTACGACTCTGAGATCTGAAGATGTATTCAGATGGCCAAAGATTCATTCCAAAAGCTATGTAGAATATTAAGAGACAGAAAATTTTCGTTGGGAACAAAAACAAATAAAATAAAAATAATACCGAGCTGTTACGTGATATCTGGCCTCCTGTATGGCAGAGAATACTGGATAATCTCCTCAAAAATGAAGAAGACTATTGAAGCAACAGAAATATGGTTCTACAGAAAGATGCTGAGGATAAAATGGGTCGAACATGTGAGCAATGACGAGAATTGGGAGAGAATGGAATCAAAGACGAAACTTATACTTAACACCAGAAAGATGCAGTTGAAATTTCTGGGGAACGTAATGAGTAAAGAGGTCTGATACTCACAGGGTAGATAGCGGGAAAGGGGACAGAGGAAAGCAGCGCTTGATGGGATTGAGTAAATGAATGTCGGAATAGGGTTTGTGAGAAATAAGAAAAAAGAGAGAACTTATTAATAACTACTACTGAAAGGAAGATGTGGAAAACCATTATCGCCTATGTCCTGAAGAGACACAAGACATAAAAGAAACAAGAAGCTTAAAACGTCTTCTTCAATGACGTGTTCTGTACATAGTATCCTCAGCTTTCATTGATACAAACACATACCTATAGCTTTAAGACTTTTCTTTATTTATGAGCATATTATTCAGTGTTTAATGCCTTATATGAGAAAAGATACTACGTAGATTTCTGCATATTTTTATTTGTTTCTAAGAATATTTTATTATTTCTTAATAATTTCGTTATAATCTGGAAAACGTATTTTGGTTATTTTTACGCGCCTTTGTACTTCTGCATCATATATCCCATCGTCTCTACGGACTAGTCCCAGGAATTTTATATTACAAAAATGATTGATCAGTCCATTTTAATTGCTTTAATCTGCTATATGGTCTAGTGTTTATTTCAGCTTTGCTACCGTGTCTACTTTCAACGAAAGGTGAAAAAAAACAAAAACAGAAAAAACAAAAAAACGGCACTAACACGCCCAAGAACGTTACACGGAAATATATGCTTTCCGAAACAATTTAGAAGCCCATGTACACATTGTCGAAACATCCATTAAGGGCTTTTCTATTTATATCATTTTTTTCGAGCAGTCGTTTTAATTATGAATGGTCAAGATCATATATGAGATTTTTCAAGCTATCATGACCAGGATAGTTTAACGTGGTAAATGCTACTTATGCAACGTAACGAAACTTACCTACGTTTTATTTTTTCTATAAATATTGTTATGGTAGTTATATTGATGAATTTGCCTCTTCCTCATCTCGATTTCACGAATACTAGATTGGTGGTTAGGTCTCATCATTTCATTTTTTTAAAATTTTAGATGTAACGGTAATTTATATTCTCAAAATTTATTCCTTGGTGAAACTCGCATACGGAAATCTCTACCGGTATCTTGTTTTCTTTGTCAAAGATGATCTTCTCAAATGTATATCACCGTCAATATTCAGTTGCATTGAAGCCGTGTCTTTTGATTTCTCCTGTCTCTCTCGCTCACTCTCTCCCCCACTCTCTGCCCAATGTATTCTCACAATTATTTCACTATCAGTAACAGCTAGCACCTTAGTAGCTTTATCGCCTTACTTGGTATGAAATCTTTTAAAAGAACGTAAACAAATATGTTATTTGAACATAGACTCCTTTTTCCAAAGAAATGTACTCTTGTGGACGAAATACACACAAGAAAACTATCTTATTATATTTTCTTCGGATTAACTCCCCTGTTTGTTTCCGAGGATTTAAGAGTACTTGATTTGGTGGCAAAGACTCATCAATTCACAGTTTTAATTGGCAACATGTAAGCGTAAATTTTATGATAACAGTACTTTGTCCGCACTTCTCACTTGTGGAACATCCTTCCGGTTCCATGCTTTCTGGTCAACTTTGATCTTCAAAGATTTAAATGCAACGTCAATGTTTATCTCCTGTCCTGCTGATTACTCTACTTTTTCTCCTTAATAATGTTCCTCTCTTTATTTTATTCCTTCAGACTCCAGAACTCTTGTGTCTTAGTGGCTTTACTCTCGTGCATGGGGTCATATGATTGAAAAAAATATCAACACGGTTCTTATTTAGTATGGAAGTCTTGTTATTTTTCAAGGATATGTTTTTAAGTTGAAAATCTTCCCATCCCCGGCTTGAATATTCCAGACAGTAAAGACCACCGCCTTTAATATTCTAAACGGAACGTGTGTATGGTACAAAAGGATAACAACTGGAATAATATTTTTGAAAGTAGCTTTCAAAAATATTACTAGTGATAGTAGCGATTTTCCAAGCGTAGTTTAGATGCGGCATAAGGCCGAAAGTATGGGGCACCCAGTAAGTATCGAACTAACTACTCATTTGTAATCGTGCTAGCGATACAAGCTGGCTAACCATTACACCGCCACGGGGTGCCCAAGTTACAGTGAAAGTATCCGCGATGAAGTCTTATCAAGAAATATAAGACACCGGGTCGACTTACACAACAATAGAAAATATAAAAGCACATGTTCTGTGGCCATAGTATCCACTGATTTATGCAAATCGCTGCTTTAGGCAAACATAAATCCAGGGACCAGAATAATATCCATCTTTAAGGATTTTGATGAATCTCTTATCACTATGGCAAAATCCTTAGGCGAAGTCGGCACAAAGATAGACACCATTCTGACCAACAAAGATTCATTCCTAACGAAGCGCACAAAAGCTCGTATAATATTTTCAAATACGCAAGAACAGGAAGATGAAAGATTTGTTCATCAATTATATTGCCAGATCAAACAAAATTAGAACATTTGGAAACACAGCCGTACTAGTGATTTAGATTAATGTGTGTGTAAGTGGGGGGAGGGTTTTGACAAGCTGTATCCCCGGTGAACAATGGAGTCGACATACAATGCGCAGAGGGACGCATTTCAGGTAATGGACCTGACAAAATCGTAAAAGTCGACTGTGTAAAGGATAATATATCAAGATGATGAAAGGAAAATATTATGCTGCTTGAATAAAAATATGAACCAAGTGATGGTAAGAAAGCCGTCCAATATTAATGTCCTGGAACCTTTTGAAAAAGCAGAGTAGTTAACGAATAAAAA
Source organism: Acanthosepion esculentum (assembly GCA_964036315.1). Lineage (NCBI taxonomy): Eukaryota > Metazoa > Mollusca > Cephalopoda > Sepiida > Sepiidae > Acanthosepion > Acanthosepion esculentum. The sequence goes on from OZ038491.1 coordinate 64,804,210, forward strand.
CGTTGGAGAGTTCTCAAGATCTGTAAACGATCTGAAAAGGGGTGCTTGTTATCTAAACGTAAATAGTATCTAAACCGAAATTTATTTATTTTGGAATAATATCTACATTGTAAAACATATTATATCATATGCATAATATAAAGAAAATATAATTAAAATATTATTTTTCTTATTTTATTTATATTCTAACAATAAACTGCGTGTACATCGGCTAAAATGTCTAAACCGTACAAATTGTGTTTGGAATGATATCGGCATAATAATATAGGCTGCCAACTTGATTTGTTATCTACAAGGGAAAGATAGCCCAAAGTTTTAATATGTAGATATAATTCCAAAATAAAATTTGTACGGCGTAGATATTTTTTCGTTGTAGATAAAAAGCAAAAGTAGTTATTTTTACTTTAGATAGCAGAACAAAGTGCACCCAGAAAAGTCAGAAACATTTAATAGAAAATGGAAATATTGCTATTGCGTACTAAGTAATGGTATCCTTAATTTAGGCCTGGTGTTTTTAAAATAATCTTAACGAAAACCTATGTTTTTCCCTGAATAACATATCATGCCATAAAATTATCTAAATTTAAAAAAATCGCTGATAAGCCAGACTTGTGTTGACCGTTTTATCATATTCTCAAAAAATACACATGTACATACGTTGCTTCGTCATTGTTCTGTTAGCCTACGAGACTTATACTGGGCAGAATAAAAACCAACAAGTGTCGATATGTTGTTTAATTGACCGACTTAAAGCAAATAGTGTTGAGCTGCGACGTAATATCAATACATCTGTACGGCAGTAAATGCAGGGCATATCACTCACAGGTGAATAATGATAAAGGCTTCAGGCAACGGAAAAAATATTAAGAAAACTTTAGAATATGTGTGCAAAAATGGCAAAACAAATCTTTAGTAGGATAAGAACAAGAAGGTTTTAAGGAAGCATAATGAGGAAAGTAGACTGAGCAAATTTAACATACACAGGACTTACCGAAGGAAATAACTGCAGGGGAAAAAGCGAACAGCATCATTAGCAAGCTTGTCTAAAGGAAGAGCATAAAGCGAGGTTTTGTAAAGAGAGAAAACCTGTTTGTAGCTACGAATAGAAAAAAAACGTGTAAACAACATTGATCGCCTGTGTTTCTGAAGAAGAATATTAATGTAACCGAAACAAATCTTATATTTATCCTGACTATATATGTAATTTTATATATAAATCTATATGAATAAATTCGAAATTCAGTGTATCACACTTTTTCAACTTTATTCCTAGAGGTCGTAGCCTAACATATCATACCATTTTGGAATCACGCCGACTCCGTGAACAAATTAAGAACATTCCGGAACAGATTCTTTCTGCAAACCTGAAATTTTGAAATCCCAAGTTTTCATAACTGCCATTTTTTTCCGCTATTTTTTACCTGTTTTTTTTTTGCGTTTGATATTTTTTGTACGATAAAAATTTTCATAACTTGAAAATAAACTTGGTAATAATTTAAATTAATTACAAAATCCTACGAAAGTCACCCATGAAATAAAAATAATTTTTGTTTGTACGGAAAGTAAGGACTAACGTACATCAAATTTTCTTTAAGACGCGACAGAAGAATTATCGTTGAGCTTTATATAGTTAAGTTTAAATATTGATGCAATTCTTAACTGCAGTGAACAATCTTGAGTTCTTCTGAAGTTTATTTTTGCCTGTCGCATACGACAGCAGGATACTTCGCAAAAATACATCACCGTTAAGAGAGGATCAGATTACAATAAAAAAAAGCCAAGGCTACAGCGAGGAAAAGAAAGTCCTGTGCAAATGAAGACCCAGATCAAACGCAGCTAGGAGAGATTCCAATGCTGAGAATACCAAAGAATCAGGGACTCTGAAACTCCTGAACAAGCCGAAGGCTCAATCAAGAGCACTCCAAAGGAGTTAGCGTAAAATAAGACCGATTAGCTAGTTGTTATGGTAATTTACCCACGCATGCATGGACTATACCAGTTATAATTAGAAGCAGGTAGTGCCTTGTGGAGAGAGAAGTTCCCAGAAGTTATTTGTATGTTTGGGTCAGTGTTTGTAGCTAAGTTTAAAGTTAAGACAGATGAAACACTCCTTTCCCCATCCCGCATTCTGGACTTGTGCCACATTTTGTATCATTGTACAAATAAATGTCGAGATGGTTCCAGCAGTCAGCTCGGACCGAACATCCTTGCTGTAACACTGTCGTTTGTATATGTCTGTATGTTGTGGCTAACTTCCTCCAATGAATCGATTGTGAACTCTTCCACTGGGTATAAGACTGGTTGGAGATTAAGTCACGGGGATTGAATGTACCCGCACACTATCAAGTGGTGTAATACTCTTCTGTTCATTTCCTGTTCAAATTACTACTTATCTGCAAAGACTTCTTTTGTTATTGCGTAACCATTCATTTGATCACAACATTGTATTACCGTTTCTGTTAATATATTTGTTTAACTCAATTCCTGTCCCTTCTTGGGTATGACGATAAACTACATCCGCGTCCACAGTAAGACGATAAACTACGTCCAACAGCAAGGCCTCTGATCAGAAGGCTTTGGGGAGCGTGGAACCTCCTCATAATTGCTGTTATTCCCAGGTCGACCCTGATCCGGGGTGGTAGCACCTGTTAGGGTTCCAGCTATGGGCAAATAGTTAACTAAGAAACTGAGGTAAAAAGCATTAAAAAGTGTAAAAATAGGTTTTAATATCAGAAATACTTTGTAAAGATTATTACCAGAAATAAATTTTTGAAGAAAAAACTATTACCAGGAATATGTTTTTGAAAAAAATAATATTACCAGCAATACGTATTTAAAAAAAATAATATTACCAGCTATATATTTTTGAGGAAAAAATATTAACAGAAATAGATTTTTGATAAAAGAAAAATATTACTAGAAAAAAATTATCGGCATTGAATGACCCATTGAGATTGATATGCCGTAAATAAAAAAAACCCCAAATCAAACCAATTCCTGTTGTGTCTTTATTTCTGGCCCTTAACAAGGCCACAACACTAGCGTATCTATAAATGTATGCACATGTACGAAAATAATACCTATTTTACTATATTGGATCGGCTGGTGTTTAAGAAATATGCGGGTGCATGATCAGGCGTCTACAACTGTGTTTAGCCCGTATATGTAATAAAATTCAATATAAAATAGACTACTGTAGTAATGGTGTCAGCCAACATAGCAAATTTTTTAAAAATATGAACGTAAAGCTCAAGTCATGTTTTCAAATGTCTTAGTCAAATCCAGACTTTCATTTGGATGTCATGCATTCCGTACAATACTTTCAAAGTTATCTGATCTCACTGTTTATACAAATGCTTTCTTAGATCTATGCTTAAAAATGGCTTCTAGAACATGAAACTTGTTCGATTAGAGTGGTTCACACTACTTCCAACATTGTGGAATGACGCTACAGAATTACAAAAAAAGCCTGTGCCAAATAACAGAATCCATATTT
>OZ038491.1:64812705-64827705 GCA_964036315.1 Acanthosepion esculentum
TTCGATTAGTTAACAACTCGGAAAAAGAAACTGGCGAGCCATGTTCGTTACATCTATTCTACCCACTAACTAAAGTTTAAATAGTAACGCATACCACCATCACTATCTTTAGTAAAACCGTAATTCTTAATATATTATATTTTTATAACAGCTCCCATGTCGAACCGGTATGAAAACTGTAATTTGTGACAAAATATGAGAAACATCTTCTGGTTAGAGAGTGGCCAAAATCACTTTCCGTTAGAAAGAGTCCTTGAAATAAAAGACGCGGTTTCAAATCTCGCTGGAAACTATTTTCTATTGCCGTTACATGCTGCTTAATTATATGCGAATTACGAATCGCAAGAATATTTAAAATAAATAAGATAAAAAATGCTAATAAGAAAATCAGAAAACCGACCTTGCACAATAAAATCTGAAACACCATAATGGACGGAACTTTTAAATTGGTACTATATTGGCGTTCTTAGATACTCCTCAAGGACAACGACTATTGTGTGGAGACTTTTAGCTGATGTCGGTGTAATGTCAAAGCCTGTGCTTTAAACAGATACCAATGCTGTTATATGGTTCAAAGATTTTTACGTGTACATTACAAGCAGGTTTCATGCAAACTACTCTTTTAGTTCAATAAGTTCATTTTCAGGTTTTCAGATTTTAGGCCTTCGAGAGATCTGATGATCTTTTATTATAATTAATTATCATGTAGTTTCTGACATGTCACTCTTGATTGGATATTAGAAACAATAACTAAATGAAAATTCCTGTACACTTAAGCCCGGTTTCAGATATTTACCTTGTTTGAGGTTTCGAATTGACGTATTGTAAGGATAGCAATAGAAGACCGCAAATTGCCCATACCAAAGTTAGAGTCTGCAATTTTGTTACAAACATTAAGAATTAGTATAAATGGTGATCCTATATAATAAGTGAGAGATTAGTTTAGAAGATTTAAAGAAGATTAGATATGTTAACCAAACAGATCTTTACTATAAATTTATTCTTGTAAAATGGTAAGTTCATAATATGATTATTATTGTTACACGCCTAAGCTATGCTCATTTTTCAAATATATTTACACAAGACAGAAGAACGTGCATTTGTTTTGTTTGTTTAATGGCATATCATCTCCTTATGGGTCATTTAAGGCTAAAACTTTCTTGCAAGCTTTGAAGTAAGAAATATGATATATATTATTCTGCTTTCACAATTGCGTACATGGTAGATAATACGCAGTTTTTGTGCAGATATATGCTTGTGCGGACATAAATACTAGAGGCGGTGATATCAGTGTTTTACTTTTCAGTTGTGTTGAAGTTATATTTTAAGAAATTGTAGGATCTTTTATGGAATAATATCATAAATGAGTTATTTCATTTTTGTTGTTCGGTTAATTTTGTTTAACGGCCTATCAGCCTCTATTGATTATTTAATGCCGAAATCTAGATATTTTGAACGCAATTACAGGTCTTCAACTCCAGATGCAATGTATTGTTGGTCATCTTTCTAAAAAAATGTATTGCGGATCATTTTGATATAAGTATATTATTCTGGTCATTTTGGTATAAATACGATTTTTTATAATTTCATAATGTTTTGATTGTGATTTGGAGTTTACTATTTGACCATAGCTGGGACCCTAACAGGTGTTATCACCCCGGATCAGAAATGACCGGGGAACATCAGAAAGTAAGTGGTGGTTTCATGCTCAACGAAACCTTCAATATCCTGATCAGAGCTTTATTTAGATTTCGGCATAGGATTTTGATATGCACCTAAACAAATGCAACCGACAAAATCTCCCGAGGGGATATTCCTTGATCAGTACAATATTAACCTCTTCAATTCTAGAGTCAAATTTCTTTCTATTCTTCATATCCACACAACTGCTCTTACTTCTTATTACGTTCATTCAAGAAACTCATTCAATAACACTTTATCTCGAGTGGCAACTTTTGTTCTTGTTTTCCTTGTTGTTGTTACTCTTCTTCTTCTTCTTCTTCTTCTTCTCCTTCTTCTTCTCCTTCTCCTTCTCCTTCTCCTTCTTCTTCTTCTTCTTCTTCTTCTTCTCCTTCTCCTTCTCCTTCTTCTTCTTCTTCTTCTTCTTCTCCTTCTCCTTCTCCTTCTTCTTCTTCTTCTTCTTCTTCTTCTTCTTCTTCTTCTTCTTCTTCTTCTTCTTCTTCTTCTTCTTCTTCTTCTTCTTCTTCTTCTTCTTCTTCTTCTTCTTCTTCTTCTTCTTCTTCTTCTTCTTCTTCTTCTTCTTCTTCTTCTTCTTCTTATTATTATTATTATTATTCTTCTTCGTATTATTATTCTTCTTCTGTCCTACTTGCCTTCAGTTTGTCCTGTGAGGGTAAAATTCAACAATTTTAATTTCCTTATTATGTAACTTACAAATTTAAATAGTTTATTTCTAATTCTAAATATAAGTGCTCTTTTCGTTTCTATTCTCCTTAAACACTCGTCGTTGCGTGCATTCGCTAGCATATAATAGGAACGATATTACATAACAGATCAGCGCTGATTTATTTGTTTATAATAATAGATTTCCTATGCCTTACTACGTTGATTAGCAATTGGAAGATATCAGTCGCTATTTCCGTCATTGGTATAACCCTTCTCATATAATAAAACTTTTGTGACTCAACGAATACTCGTTTAAAACATTTATTACCCGTTGTCACTTTCGTAATGATCGTTCTAGTAGAGTCTTTGTAATCGCAGATACAACTATAGTACGCCGTTGAACAATACTGGTGTCAGCCTTCGAATAGCACTGGGACACATAGTACTTGCTCGGTAATAGTCGCTCGAACAGAAATCCGTATAGTCAGATATTCACTAATACGCCACACGCGCCCGGGAGCGGCGCAAGACCAAGTTTATAGCGGGGTATCCGAGCTCGTCGGCGCGGTCAAAATTCCACGTAGACACCATATCGGCAAAGCCGCGTTTGGGTTCAGAGGAAGAGATATTGACAAGCACACTTCCGAAGTAATCCGGACAGTGACCCGCATAGAGAAATAGTATAGATTAGAAATAGTGATCGTTAGCCGTAATCTACTTCTTACATATAAGCGTTTCCTCTTTGATCCCGTGGTCTACTTAATTCAATAATGGGATCGCCTGTGCTTATTTACTGCCGGTCTATGTTCAAACTCAAGTGTCGGCAGTGACACTTTAATCCTATATAACACTTTCTCACTTTCGTTCTCTTTCTTTCTCTCCCCCTCTCTCTCTCTATCTCATTTTCTCTTTCTCTTGTTCTCTCTCTGTCTCTCTTTCTCTCTCTGATTCTGAAGTATGTTGCCACAGACACAACAAGCCAGTTGATGCTGCTGTTTTTCCTTATCATGTTCACAGGATGGAGTTGCTAGTCCATTGCCCGACAGCTTCTGAAATCAGTTTTCCTTCTTCTAAACTAAAGAATTAGTATAGTGAATAGAGTAGAGAATAGCGGTCCGTATGGTAATATAGTACAGACTAGAAATGTGATAAGAATAGTAATAGAGGATAGACTAGAAATAACGATCGTTAATCGTCAGCTACTCCCTACCTATATGTGTTTCCTCTATGGTCACGTGGTCTACTTAATTCAATAATATAATCGCTTGTGTTCGCTCACTGGCGATCTATGTTCAAACTCAAGTGTCGGCAGTGACACTTTATTCCTATATAACAAAATCTTTAGGAGGTGCTTGATTTTGTTAACACCAGTTACTAGTTTTTACGATCGGCTGTTGCTATTGCTGACAATGATGTCTTCTTAAAATTGGGGTTTAGTCCTTTCTACACGCTTTCTTTTAATACATAGCCTAGCAATTTCTTTTTTTCATTTTGTCTCTGTTACGAACACAGTTTCATTTGCAAAGCTTATTTTGCTAATATTCTGTCTATCAATAACACATACCGGAATGACTTCTAGTTCTCTCAGGATCGCTTCGCTGTAAACGTTGAATAAATCCAAAGAGAATAACACACCCTAGTCTGAAAATTGTTTTTTTTTGTTTTTGTTTTTCTGGATTTGCTGTATTCATCTTTCTATCCGTATGTAGGCGGTTTGATCCGTGTATAAGGTCTGGAATAGTCTCATATCTTTCCCAAATAAATCAAACAGTTCTTCGTGTTGTACTTTATCAAACTCTTTTGCATTATCTATCAAACAGAGGTATACATCTTCGTACTTACAAGACAAAGATTCGTTTTTGGATAAATTCGCTACTTTGATGTCAAGAGGCTAATTTCCTGTTTTACGCACCACTTCTTTGTTTCTTCTCGCCTGTCAACGTAGGCTGATTCGGTGTAATCAACGGAAACGAATTTTTCAAAACATTTAGAAAATGGTAGCATTTAAAATATCACTGCTTTTCTCTCGACAGTGATAAAGCAAATATAAGATTATATATATATATATATATATATATATATATATATATATATATATATATATATATATATATATATATATGCACTTTTCATTAAAAACGACTGACAAGGTGCTTTTATTTAGTTTTTTATATAATTTCTCGTGCGATCTAATAATATTTTTCTTTTTAGATGATAAATTATATAAAAACTGTCCGAATATTCTTTTTATCCAAGCGCTTTCGGCTATACATAAATTTATAGCCGAATATTCTTTTTATCCGATCGCTTTCGGCTATATATAAATGTATAGCCGAAAGCGCTCGGATAAAAAGAACATTCGGACAGTTTTTATATAATTTATCATCTAAAAAGAAAAACATTATTAGATCGCACGAGAAATTATATAAAAAACTAAATAAAAGCACCTTGTCAGTCGTTTTTAATGAAATGTGCATGAAAGAAGGATTGCTGCCTAAATACACAAATATATATATATATATATATATGTATACATATATATGTATACATATATATATATATATATATATATATACATATATATGTATACATATATATATATATATATATATATATATATATATATATACACACACACACATATATATATATATATATACATATATATACACACACACACACACACACATATATATATATAATTAATTGTTTGTGTGTGAGCGCGTGTGTGCAAAATGATTTCAGATAGAGTGTATCTGTAAAAGAACAAAATGTATAAAAACAGACAATAGGAACAAATATGTTTAACCGAAGCGTATCGTCCTATAAAGGCAATGTATGATTTATTTTGTTGCACGTGTAAAAATCGAGGGTGCCATTGGTTTATCAAGGCTTTTCAATTTGTGAACGTTTATGAGTGTTCATCAGGTGTTGGGGAGCCAATTCAAAACATGTGGAGGTCACAAAATATCATAATTCAAAATCTGCCCTAAAGCAAAGAATTAATACTTTCTTAAGCCAAGATACACTATCACAAACATATTGAAAAGTCAACATAGACGGTTATAAATATATTGAAAAATCAATAGAAAAAGGTTAAATACTTCATATGCTTTTGAACTTTCACATCCATCCATCTCATACCTTAGCTATCTAATAACAATTTTAAAAAAATATTCATTTAATTAAACTATTCTCGAACGTTACTCGCTTACTTTCTGCCAGAATTTCAAGCAAGACACTGCAAATATTTCTGAAAACCAATAGTACTGACATCCTTACACCATGCTGAAGAATCCGAGACTCTGTACCGACGACACATCAATCAAATCGATACTTTATTTACGCGCTGCAAAAACAAAAAACAAAAAAACAAAATGTGATCCCATTAGAAATAGTGAAATTATGACTAAATGCAACATAACAGGTACTGAATCCACCCTGTGGAAGATGCAACCCAAGAGTGCAGGATGTCTTTCTTGTAGATAACAGACTTACAAAACAACTCACCTTTAGCCAGCTTCTTCCAAACAGGTCAGCTGGAAGATTACTTTTGCATTTCAAAGACAAACTGAAATACAATCTGAAGCTATGCCTCATCCACTTTTATTCCTGGGGAATAAAGGGTCAGAGCGAAGGAGCTGGCATCTGTCCTTTTTCTAATCCATAAAAAAAAATTGAGCGAAGCCGATTTGAACATCAGAATCAACTGCGTGCAAATATTTAAGCAAGTTGGCAGCATGCTACCTGTCTCAATGATAGTCTTACCTACATCTGTGTCTTCGTGGCACGCAGTAAAGAAGGGCTTATTGTCCACTCACGAAGCATGTGTCAATTTAACCTCAACCACTCGAACGAAATGGGTGTACCACATGTTCCACTTGTCTAAAGTGTGCAAAACACGTGCAGGCCTCCCATACGTTTCAATAGAAATTCAGCACCTCTTGATGATACTGATCCTTCATTTGTCGTCCGCCACGAGAGAGCCCACCATATTTCTAAAAAGTGTAGCAGAAATAACTCCAACATATAGGTTATAGAAATATTTCTTACTATCTTACCATTATTCGAGATGTATCCCTTGGAGTTATGTTTAAGAGGTATTTCTGTCGCATCGTGCATAGAAAAAATTTCAGAATAATATATTGAGCACTCTAATTATATTTCCGTGTTTAGCCTGGGTTTAGAGCGGCCAACAGCAAATTTTGTATTCATATATATATATATATATATATATATATATATATATATATATATATATATATATATATATATATATATTAGCCGAGGTACAATTGTATAACCGAGCCCCCTGTCTTGAAATGTCTGCCTGCATCCCCGCTTGTATGCGTCATCGTTGGTATACTAAGCAAACCCACCTCCATTTTACTTTATGTCATTCGCAAGTCTTTGATTGTTCTTAATAGAAGAATTCATTGATAAAACTTCTTGTGGGGGTCGTTGCTCGGGGTTAAATTGTTTCAATGTTTTAGATATTCAGTAACTTTTATATGGCCGTAATAAATTTCAAATAGTAAGGCATTGTTCACAAATCTAATAATCAAGCAAAAACAGGTAAAGCGTCAGAGCTTGATTTAACTGCAAGTGCAAACGCTTGAACGACACCCTCCTTCGTGCGTTTAATGTAAAGCTGGGGTTAATATGAGGTTCTTAGGGATTTTTCCTTTTAACGCTTCATTATAATACTTCTCAAACAATCTCTGCATCAAATCTTGTTCGAATGCTAATTTAGGATGGAATTATTTGAAGAAACCATTAGGTAATTGACAAAAGCCGATTTTGAACCTAGTTTGTTGCAGCTTTGTCCACTTAACTGGAATAATCTAAACCAAACATTCACGCAAGAAAATTTACGTATCATATGCAATTTAGATGGCAAATTTGGAAAGCATCATAGAGTTATGGGCGCAAAACGGGCTTTTTAAACAGTTTTTCGTAGTATTTCGTTTTATATGGGGAATCGAGCAGGACGAAAATCACACTTATTTTTTTCATGATGGCAATTTTTTGCATCCTGTTTGAAGAAATTCGGATAATAAAATATGGAAGTTAAAAAAGTTTCTATTTAAATTAGTACGAAAAACACAAAGTTTATGCAATTTTTGTGTGATTCATATGTCGCAAGAAAACAATCAAGAACTTTACATAAACCTTGTAACATGAGCTATCAAGTGCAAAGGATATCAGATCATCCAGTAAAAACTTTGTTTACGTGTAACATTGGTATATTTTTGCAACAAGTCGTGGCCACATTCATTTTACAGTTTTTTTCTGCAAAACCTGCAATAGTTGAGATTGAAAAGTTGGTCTTGAACTGATATATGTATGTATAATTTCATTCAAATGGGTCAATAAATGTAAACATGCATAAATAGCATACACACACAGAGAAACACAGAAGCAGACATCGTCTGTTTCATATATATATATATATATATATGTATATATATATATATATAGAGAGAGAGAGAGAGACAGAGAGAGAGAACGGTAGATAGATAGATAGATAGTAATGACAAAGACAATAAGACATTTAGGAAGTTAATGAGAAAACAAAAAATGATTCGATGTTTGTTATTTGAAGGATGTTTTTGCAACTCGAAATAAAAAAAACGCTTTAATAGAACAAATATTAGAAGTGGTCAATAAAATCTTAAAATCGGCATCTTATTATTAGTCAATCCAATCAAGATTAATGTGAAGATTGAGATTAAAATTATGATTACGATCAAATTAATTTGAATTAAATGCACGTAATTGTTTATTCTGCCTAAGATTTCGTGAGACGATTAACACATTTGTAATACTCAATTGTTAAAAGAATAACTTTGCTATGCTCGTTTAATGAAGGGTTTTTCGAAATAAATAAAATGACTGGGACCCCCAAATCCAGAGAAATCCGAGTATATCTTTTATTACTAATTGTTCTTTTGACACAGGCATGAAGTAAAAAAATTCCAGGCATGAAGTAAAAAAATACTTTTAAATAACATAGATTTTCATTTTATTTACGTGTGGATTCTTGTCTGCATATTTGTTGTTGCTATGACACATTTTAGGTCGATGTGCCTTCAGAACGTGTATGTCTAAGATAAGTACAAAGATGGGGACAATTGTCCGCGTGTAGATAATTATTACGCCTCGTTCTAGTAATGGAGACAGAAAGATTTTCAACTTTTTCAAAATATTTGCCACATATCGTAGGAGCATTATTGCATATTAAACAAAAGGTTATCTGATGTTTTTTGATTTATTTTTACATTTTTAAATCAGCTCCTAACTCAACCAAATAATTTTTCTTCAAAAGAAACAGTTTGTGTCTTGCTGAAACTTTTTCGAATCTGTTAGAGAGATAAATCTAATACTCTCTGAATGCCTTCTGCTTTTACAACCCGGAAAAATATATTGTTGAGAAATTATCTTTTTTTCTACTGTCGCCACTATCTGTTACAAAAAGACAGCTATTTTTTAACATTTCTGTTTTAGATGTATTCATGCTTGCGTTTGTCTCGTGTATGAGAACTCTCTTGTAATATTTCAGATTTAAATGTCTTAATTTTCGTGGTTCTTGAATATTCAGAAAAGGGGCTAGACTAATATCGATTCAAAACAAACCTGATACGCGTTTTGAGGTGTACTTATGAAAGAGGTTGCCACCTACGGTTTTTATTTATGTCTTCAAAATTTCCTTTCTTTTTCTCTTCTTCTTTTCCCACATCCAAAACGCGTTACCTTCATTAGATTGAACTCTACTGCAAATTCTATTTAAATCAATCATTTAAAGCAAAGATATGTTTTTTTAAATTTATCTACTTGATCAAACTTATACTTTAAATGGTCTCCATAATAATCAAAGCATTAAATAAAACCGATTACTAATGCGTATATATCGCACAAGACTTACTTGGAAATTAGAATACTATGAAACTAAGCATTGTGCCTATGTTAACAGCAATTTTATGCTAATTTTTCACTTAGACGTCATCAGTCTACAACCTTAAATGTACCTACTGGAACAAGGTGGCGTTAAGTGATTAGAGTAATTTAGTAGTACTGCAACACTCTATACTAAAAGCCCAGAGTATACATTGGGTTATTCTCGATTAATCTACTTTATACTGGGCGGGTTTATACTTTCCTGTATAATATCTATTTAATTACATTATACCCTTTCTAAAATAAACATATACCACCTCTCTTTCCCATGTAATAATATTTATATTATTGTATTCACAGATGAGAGACGCAGAGATAATAGACGATTCAGTGCAAAAGACATGTGTACATTCTACAGCAGTTAATTTCATTCAAAATCCTTGGTTTGCTCATTAATTGGCCGAGTTGAGTGCCTGTTGATTTTGGTAAATAATCTTGAAAATATATTGGCGGATTGAAAATATTTGATTAATTTATGACATCTATTGGCTATATTACAATTTAATTATCGAAAAATATAATCTCTTTGTTATGAGTAATCAAGGGTGGGGTCTCGTTGTTTTGTTTCCTCTTTGAGAGAGCTATTTCTGTTTACTGGGACTATAAAATGACACTATACGCGAACATTGTATTCTCAGTTGAATAAATAATTCTTAAAGCCTAGACCTGCGTACTCTTGTCATTACACTCTTATCAGCAAAAAGCTGTATACTCTACAGCACTATTCAATATTAATAAGTATTTGCATTATGCGACAAATATTAATTCCTTTTTGGAAACATGGATATCTGATTACTTTAAAATAGTGTATAGCAACTATTATTACAAGTTCGCAGACTAGAGGTATTCCATAATATTCTGGATGAAGAAATTGGGGTGATATGAAAATTAGGTTGTCTATAAGTTAAACGGTTTCTACTTTCGGGAGTGAGTTATCTTTTCTTGATTACTCTTCGTACACAACACAACAAAAACAAACGAACATTTTCAAAGTATTGTTTACCCTACAAAATACCCAACAGCCACCCAAAGTTCTGGTTGCTGTATGAAACTGAGGCTAAGAAGTGAAGATTATGAAGATATGTAAGATAGAAAAGGTTTTGCCATAGACTTGAAGAATCTAAGATTGTAGCAGTCGGGAAACATCCTCTCGTTACTCTTTTCCACACTGTAGCAGTTCTTAGGAAGAAGCTTTTGGGATGGAAGATTCTTCTAAGCACTGGAATACGAACAGGATAAAGATAAATCGACGACATCTACTTCATTCTTAAGTGTCTGAAATGGTAGACCTAATAAATATAATTCCTCAGAATATTCCCATGGAAATAGTGATAAAGTAATGAGAGGATTGCGACATTTCATCTGTGGGTGAAAGATATGTAAGGTGGGAAATAATAAATCCAGGCTATGGAATCACATTTGATATTCTCAAGGATGGAGAGTGACTGCTTGACCATGATGCATGGTGGCCAGTTTTATTAGGATTCTAGTATGTATTCTGTGCAGAAGGAATTTATATTAAATATGAAGCGTAGTGTTAGTTTGGAAAATTTTCGCCTGTGATTTTTATATAGTAAAAATATACGGCAAACATTATATTTGCAAACAGTAAATCATAATCCGAAATGCAAAATCATAGACCATTTTTCTCGCTTTTTTTTATTCTGAGGCGCGAGGCGTTCTCGCGAATGATGGATGCGGCTTGGTCATTAAATCAACCTTTGACTCAATGTTAACGCGAAGTTATTAACTGAATTTTGCCCAAGGATTATACCGCCCATATTTTTGCTCGATTCATTCTATGTTGAAGAGATGAAAAAAGAATGATAATATATAAGGAAAGAAGGAGATTGTATTTATTTCCCAGCATTAGGCTACGAATATATATATATATATATATATATAAGTATAGAATTAGTGTATACGGAATACATTTCCAATAACCCAAAAATACTTTTCTTAAAAGAGTACTCAATACAGATTAGAGCAAATAATTTATTGAGATTTCTATATACTTTGGAGGTTTTGAATTCAGAGTTGTCCTTATCCTAGACCAGTTGCCATCCAAGTCTATAGAACCCCGTCTGTCCTGCTGTTTACTAATAGCTGGAGGGAGAATAAGAGGATACATACATTTCCCAAGGGTATTATCACGTAAGAGAATATAATGTATTCGACCGGAAATCGAACTCGGCAATTCCTCAATCCGAGATCCTAAATATCTCTCTATCTCTATCTCTGGCGCGAATGTCAAAAAGTACAGCCACCTTTTCCAAATGTCTGGCTGATTGAAATGCGACCAGGTGTTCCTTTTCTGAGACGTTGATATTGAGACCCTACTATACTGTGCAGTCGACAAAATAAAATAAAAAAACAAACAAACAAAGCGCGAAATTGAAACTATGAAACGACGATAATTTACCCATCGAAACCTGTGTTTATATATATATATATATATATATATATATATATATATATATATATATATATATATATATATATATATATATTAGGTTTAACCATTCCGTTTAGCATGAAACAATGTGTCGACTCTGAGTGTGGACGTAATTGTTCAATTTTATATTTACACACGCTCTATCTCTGATATTGGATACTTTATCCTTTAAACACAAACTATATTTAATCTCATATATATATATATATATATATATATATATATATATATATATATATATTGTGGATCCTATACCGACACGTCTGAATTAAGTCTCACTTAACCTAGTGATGTTAATTTGCGTAGTGAACTTTCTCTGTCTGTGAATTCTACACTCCATCTCTCTCTGTGAAAATGTCTCTCTCTCTCTCTCTCTCTCTCTCTCTCTCTCTCTCTCTCTCTGATGCGAGATATAAGCATTCAGTCGAAAACTCGTTGAGTCTTAAAGGATTGTTCCCTAGAAACCATTTCGCGTGGATGCTAAAAATGCCTATTCACGCAGAGTAGCCTGACTTAGTACTGCACGCTAAAGAATCACGACAAGTATTTGCGGCAACAAAATTCGATAATCCACGAAACCGTCATTCGAATGGATTCACCGAATGGAAGAGATCGGATTTCGTTCCTTATCATACAAACTCTTAGTAAAAGAACACTTGTATAACCAAATGGGTCTACACAAAATTCAGTGGAGTCAGGAAGGATGAACACGATAAAGATCATTTCTAAATGGAAAGCAATCAACCTAATGCCAAAGAAGCATATAAAGAGAAATAACCAACTAGAATGTGGCTGCATACTGTCAACGGAAACAGCGATAAATAATAATCCAATGATAGAACATTTTGGCACGTGTTAAGTGAAAATAAGTTACAAAATCCTGCAAATATAAAAGATACTGCCACGAGAATATAAAACATTAAAGGTTACGTATAAAATGTAAACGGAAAAATGAAATGATAAAGATAAAAGAGAGACAGAAAGAGAGAGAGAGAGAGAGAGAGAGAGAGAGAGAGAGAGAGAAGAGAAAAACAAAAGATTGAAAAAAGAGAAGAAATGTATTTGATTTCAATGAACTGAAAATTTTATTTTTTTTTCTTTTCGTACTCATATCGCAAAATACCGCACACATTTTTTTTTTACATTCAGATATTCTTTGCTTCGATTTGTTTTAAATTCGGACATTATTTGTTTAAAATCGTTTATGTAAGATTAAAATTTCGTTGCACTTTATATTTCTTTGTAGTTTGTCTCTGTTGGTCATACTTAATCCCATATTTTTTTACCCCGTGAGAGAACATACACTATCGTAGTGAAATTCATGTCATATCTTTGGCAACTGCTCCAATGTATTTTTTTTCTCATTTATGTTGCGTCTCTCGCGGGTCATAACAATATATACATATATACGTGTATATATTTTTTTTAAAAAAAGCCTTATCATTATTATTATTATTATTTTATTATTATTATTATTTTATTATTATTATTATTTTATTATTATTATTGACATTCGCGGATCGAAATGGCCTTAAAAATGAGAAACAACTGAGTTTCATTTTTATGTAATTTACACACACATACATATACACGAACACACACATGTGGGGGTGTATTGGGTGAAAGAGGCGGTAATTGATGAGAGTTCATCGTCATAGCAAATAAGGAATTTTAAAAACGTTATATTTTCTTGCCTTCTTTTTCGTGTACACCATACTTTCGCTCTTGTGCCACATCTAAGCTTCGCTTAGTAAATAACTAGGTATTCAACATGATGCAATGGTTGGCAACCTTGTGTCGTTAAGTAAATTACGACTGAATAGGGATTACGACTCACACTGAGTGTCCCATACTTTCGTCGTTGTATCTCGAAAAACTTCAGCATATAGTGCGGAGAGATAGTATAGGTTTGATAGAAATAGAACCTTACAACGATGGTATTCATACAGTATAAAAATCAGTTTAATCGCTGAATGATTGGCGTGGGACTTTGAGGATCTATGAGAATATCTGCGGGGGTGTCTCTCATGCGAATAGCATTTGTCTATCATTAAATTATAAATGCTGAACATTCACGTGTAAACTGTTAGTTTCACCAGGACATTCAAGAACAAGACTGCTATATGATTAAATTGATATTAACCACCTACTGAATTTTATTATTTGGTCTCCCCATCCGACGCATACATCTATGCCTTACATAAAACTAGACATGTACGTTCTTCATCGGTTCCGCATGCTATGCATATGTTAGACGATATGATTTTCTAATTAAAAAGAAAAAGTTAAATCACTCTGCTATCTTATAAAAATAGTTGCCTGCACGAAATCGCTAAAAATGAGCAATTCGTAATGAAAACAGTTTCATCTTCGCAATTTTTTTCTTGTTAAGAGAAAAGATGCAAATATTTTTTGAATATTTAATTAATTTATTTTCCTACTTTTTAGAATATTCGAAATTTTGATTGAGAATCTTGTTTGTCTTCCGTATGTGGTTGTACTAACTTTTAATATAGAACATTTTAGTGTCTTTTTTTACGGTACAGACACATTAATTTGGAAATTCTTACAAAAATTAAATTGTGTAATTGAATGAAATTATTTTTAATGTTTTTTATTAGAAAATCCTTTGCTTTTTTTTTTACATGTGTTTCACCTGTTTACTTAATTTTTTGAAAATTTTAAAATTTTAGTGACTATGTTAGTTAAAAGCAGAAACTTTGAAGAATTTAAATCACGGAATTATTTTACAATATAGGACCACGTCTGACCGAAAATCTTTTCTGAATCGAAAAATAAAAATAAATAAATAAAAATAAGACATTGTTTAATTAGTGAAGATTTTATGAATATTATATATCAAAGAAAAAAAAATGAACAAAAAACTTTCGATAAAAAGGAAATTTTACAAGATATGTTTTCACATTTTACACTTTTAATAAAAATATTTATAATTTTTTAAATCTTTTAAAATTCATTTTCTGTGTGATAACTCTTAGAAAAAAATTAAGGATATATTTATTAATCATATATCGTAAAGCTTATTACAATTTTGGACCGCGAATATTTTTAATAATTTCGATATGTTTTTGTATGTGTGATATTCATGCAGAATTTCTAAGTTGAGTTTTCAAACCTATAACATTATTATTAAAAGGTTACATGTTTTAGGTATTGTCTTCCCTTGCAGGAATAAACAGCGCTTACAAAATTTATCGTCTGCTCAACCATACTTAACTATG
>OZ038491.1:64837705-64862705 GCA_964036315.1 Acanthosepion esculentum
TTTTTTACTTCGTCGTTTGTTAAATCGGCCATTTATAGTATTCTGGTATCTAAAGTATCTGATGTGTTTCTTATATTTGATGCCCTTCTTGCTACAGAATTTATTCTATCATTCTCTGTGATACCAATATGGCTTGGTATTCAGCAGAAGAGAATATCTCTAAGCTAGTGAACCTGTTGAGTAGTTTAATAAGTGGGTTTGACTTTCTTTTTTTTTTTTTAGTCCTGTGACCACTAACATGGAGTCAGTGTATATAATAAATATTTTTCTTTGGAAAATTTAAACCATTTTTCTGTAGCCCAATTGTCAATTTTATTAAGACACAGCTGGAGCTGTAACTCTAAAGCAGTGTTTCCCAATTTTTCTCGCGACAGGGAGCACTTGTAGAATAGCTAAAACTCTGGGTTACACATAAAATTTTAATAAAGAAAAAAATAGTCATGAAATTTGAAAATATGTCATTTTAGTTTCATATTCCCATAGATTATTGGTATACTATTCATTTAAACGGATTTATGGATAATCTGCGGGGTTTTTTTTAGACAGAGTGATAATGACACACTTTAATCCCTTGTGGAAAGCAAAAGAGAAAGGATTATCCACTCCTTAAAGATTAAGGAATTTAGCATCCAGTTTAAAATATCAAATGACAAAGACATGGAAACCATCTATGTGCTTGATGTCTCTGGCTATTTTTTAAAAATTTAAATGTGCAAATAATTCCTAAATTAAACTTCTGTTAACTTAGGGTGCACCTGGATACTTTTCAGTGTTCATTAGTGAGCCTGGGCGCACTGACTGAAAAGCACTGCTCTATAGTACGCATATGTTTTGATCTATAATAGAACTAAAAGTCATCTACATCTAGGGCACAATCTGTTCCTGTATTTATGTTTTTGACAATATTATTGATTTTAATACTGAGCATCTGTCTGTAGAAACACATAGCTGTTGCTTCAAGTCTACACTTCTTATCTGAAGACACTTCCGTCCTTTACGGCTTTATAGATAGACCGATAACCCAAAGCAGTTCAGAGCCTCATTTCAAATTTCGGCATAAATATATCTATCTCTGTAAAAGCACTTCTCCGATATGTAATTCTGTACTTGCTTGATTTGAAATCTCCAAACTCCATCTTGGGTTGTTCTTTTGCTGATAAAAATACATTTTATTATCTTCTATTTAGGGTCAGATAATTCTTCCGGATTTGCTTTACGACATTTTCCAGGATCTCCTGCGGGTTTTCGTTCGGTATATCCCAGCAAGACAATGTCAGTGTCATTCTCGTCTCCTTAATATTGCCTCTCGGTAAAATTCGAATAAATCTGCCGAGAGAAGACACAGCCTTTTGTTTCACACATTACTGCTTTTTGTACTCATTCAATTCTCTTTCGGTCTGTAACCAGAGGGTCTGTTTCCAGTATAAGTTATTGAGTTGAAATATGTTTTTCAGAACAACAGTGGAAAAATAGGCTCTATTTTTAAATAAACCCGACCAGATTGATTATATTATAACAAATTCTAATTGATAAAATTTGCGACGATTCCAATAAAGAAGGATTACTCAAATAGAATGATAATTGCAATAGAAGGATAACTCTGAATTCAGCATATGCGGAGGGTCGTTTGGGAACCTTGTGACACGTAGTCAACCATGTCTCTGTATTCGGCCCTTCAAAAAGTGTGGTTAGTTTGGCAAAATGCTTTCACCATTATAATCAAATCATATGGGCTGTTGACTGGACTGTCGGTTACTAGGAACTGAGCTGATTGACCCTCATATATCGAATACGACAGGAGAATACACCATATGTATATATATATATATATATATATATATATATATATATATATATATATATATATATATATATATATATATATATAGCTGATTGACCCTCATATATCGAATACGACAGGAGAATCCACCATATATATATATATATATATATATATATATATATACAGTGTAACCCGGATATAAGGGACCCGGATATAAGAGAAATCCGGATATAAGATTTTCTCTGGTCCCAAATTAGAGCCTGTGTTAATGTATATATAATAGACCAAACCCGGATATAAGAGAAACCCAGATATAAGAGACTTCTTCTCCGGTCCCGACAACTCTCTTATATCCGGGTTACACTATATATATATATATATATATTAACCCGGATATAAGAGAAACCCAGATATAAGATAGATCTTCTCTGGTCCCAAATTAGAGCCTGTGTTAATGTACATATAACAGACCAAACCCGGATATAAGAGAAACCCGGATATAAGAGACTTATTCTCCGATCCAGACAACTCTCTTATATCCGGATTACACTATATATATATATATATATATATATATATATATATATATATATATATGAGCACGTGGCCGACTGGTTAGAACGTTCAAATTCTGACCTGGAATGGAGGGGTCGATCTAACCTGACGCGATTTTAGAAAGTGACTGAAAACCATGCCACGGATGACCTAACCCTTGTCGGAACCCTTGGGGGGGGCATCGATAAATGCCGTAGCACGAAGTCACAAGTGACCAAGGGCTTGAGCGTGCTCTCCTTGTTCACATTATTGATCACGATGGAAATAACGCTCATTCGTAGAAACTGTAACTAAGGTCTGATCAGCGCACAGTTACAGTATAAGCCACAGAGCTGGCGTCAGAAGTAGGGATTAGCTACCCGCTCCAGTAGACGGGTATCGAGTACAAGTGGCCATCTATCATTACAGACACACACACACACACACACACATATATATATATATATATACATATATATATACAGTGTGTCTGTGTGTGTGTATATATATATATATATATATATATATATATACATACATACACACTCATATATATATATATATACATACAGACACACTCATATATATATATATACATACTACTCATACATATATATATATATATATATATATATATATATATATATAGTCAAACCTAATGAGCTAGACACACCTACCAAAGTTTCACTTAGGCAGATCGTCAGCCGACCCTGACGATCTGCCTAAGTGAAATCTTGGTAGGTGTGTCTGGCTCATTAGGTTTGACTAGGTTTGCTCTACGCTTGTATTGAGCTCTTTAGTTAGTTGTTTACTCGTATCGGGGTTTTTTCTTTGGGCCTTGAACCTGTATCTGTGCGATGATTTTTGACAGACTTTCATGTTCCTGGCTCTTTCTTTTTTTAAAACCTTCTTTTCCTTCGTGATTGATTTTGCTATTGTTAAATCAAGAGTTCGAAGGTTTTTCGACACGAGTATAGTTACCTATATATATATATATATATATATATATATATATATATATATATATATCTTATGCAACAAAAAGTTAATTAAAACTGAACTCTGACTGCCAATATGGAATGGAATATGAAATCAACAATAGGCCAGGGATGAAAAGGGGATTTTGAAATAAATTAAAATTTACGATTAAAATAAATAGAAATAATGACAAAAGATGACAAACGAAAATTTTGCAGATGGAAAATATTTACCGACAGACCAAAAAAGATAAAACTGAAAATGAACAAATTGTGAACGAGTAAAACGGAAGAATGAACTGAAAGCACAATACAGAATAAATGGAGAAAACGTCATTAAAAACGACAAGAAATTATTTAATTTTAAATATTGAAGAGTGTATTTGAATTCATGATAGAAAGAAAGATGTAATTTTGAAAAGAACTTGCATGAACGAATAACAGTAAACTGAAATCGCGGTATCTGAGCCAAGATAAAATTGTAATACCGAATGTGATCGAAAACTGAAAGGCAAAAGGTCTTCTTTTTTTTAAAAATCTTTCCAGTATAGATAAAAATAAAAAAAATAAAAATACCACGTGACTGATTGGTTACTTTCAGGAAGAAAGTGTAAGCAAATTTCGAGGAAGTCAGGCTGGTGGTGGCTTCAAAAGGGAAATGCCAAAGTTGGGCAATTCAATCAGCGAACATTGATAGATTCGTTTTATATCAACTATTGATTTGCTGTCTAACGCACACTGATGTGCATTTTATTAATGTCCTTTTTATATTCTCTTTTTTTGTCCATTCTGTCCTTCACATCTTTTCTTTATCATTTTGATTCTTCATAGTTTTTGTTTAAATATTATTTACTTTTATTTCCCTTAGTTTTATTTTCCTTAGATTTCTTTTTAGCTTTTCATTTCTTTCATATTTTTCAATCCTTAGAATAGAAGCAAACAAGCCAGCATCTATTTTTCTTCGCCTACCAAATCAGCCATCAAGTTAACGTAAGCGATTTCGAATAGGAGAAGAGACAACAGATCGTCGGTACACAGGACGTCTGGACCTGATTCTAGCATTAGTTCACAAAATACAACCGTGTTACAATGATTTTACGATCGACCTATTGCGTCTCTGGAAAATCTCTAAAGTGGGATCCTAGATTATGTTATGTTTTGGAGAATGTTCTATTCTTATCCGATAAACTCTCTTCGTATTTACTCTTTGGTTTCACCTTGTTTACTTTCTCCATGCGTTTACATTTATACTAGCTTTAGACTTACTGTTCAATTCGTGTGTAGCGGTTTTGACGGTCTAAATCAACCCGTACTTTTTTTACTTTACGAATGTGTAAACAAACGAAAATGAAGAGAAAGAACAAAAAAACTTAACTTGAAAGATGGAGAGACTTCAAAGATTTCTGTAAAGATGAAAATATGTTGATGTTATAACAACAAATAATATACATGAATAGTTAATAGGTGTTATTTCCCTTTGACTGGAATTAAAGTCTTAACTAATGAAATATTTTTTTATCTAGCTCATAAAAAGTTGAATGAACTTGCCGCTCAAAATGTTCACTGTGAGAGATTTGAAAGAATTCTGTAAAGCTGAAAATATGTTGATAAATTTTAGCATAAAAAAAGTTGTAGCGGCGAATGTTTCGTAATGTTTAATTAGTTTTCGTTGCTTGTAGTTGAATATTCGGAATATTCGTAATGTTTGTAATTAAGTTTCCGTGAGATTCAATAGTGAGATTGAATATTTTTAGTAAGTTCCAGAAGAACTTTGTGAGTGAATGGTTTAGTTTAATGTCTTAGCTTTAATTGCAGTGAATTTATTTCATGTTGAAGAACTTAAAATTCTAACGTTGTACTTTATTGCAGTAATGATACAAGCGTCGTGGACCATTTTAACAAATGCTAGCCGTTTGTACATTCTCACTGGCGAGGTTTACTCGTACATTCTATTTATATGTTTCCTAGTCACGTGACAGGCTCGGACAAGCATTTCTGATTTTTGTCGGAAAATGTATTTTCGTCGGGTCAGGATGTAAGCGATGTTATTCGGACGTAGTTGAGAACATGAATTTAATATTACCTGACCAATCAGAAGTTGAGATTTTCTGAACATACGTATGAAGCTGGATAATAGGCTCTGTGATCGGCTTTTTGCACAAAAATCGACATTGATAAAAATGTGGTAGCAGAATGCTAAAAGTCTAATATTTTAGTAACTTTGGCCTCATCGTTGAGGTTTCGATTCTATGTTCATACATGTGGTTAAGTTCTTGGTGAGTGTGGTCTCGCTATATATGACATCTATTTTTATTATCATAAGATTACGCTGTATAAAAGAGAGAGAAATATTAAGGAACATGTGATTATTAAATGTATGACTTCGGTGTTGCGAAAACATTGGAATTTAGAGCAAGCATTAAAATTTGAAAATCGACATCAAACTCTATCAGCGTTTCTGAACTTATGATAACTTAGGTGTGGGATAATAATATTTTTCCAGTACAATCCTAATATTCAACCCGTAGATGGGAGGAGAAAAGGGGAATCCATACCTTTCTTAAGAATATTTGCATGTAAGTTAATATAACGAACCCAACTGGAATTTAAATCTGCTCCCCGATTTTTAATTAATAGTCTTTATATATTACATTACCGTCACATCTAAGCTACAGTACCAGGCATACCTGTATTGTTATTTATATAATACCAGACTCAACGTTGCTTGACGTCGCTGATCAGGCAAGAACGGTTGTTTTAACGGCATATTGTCGTAAGCTAACATGTGTTTGCGTCGATACTCTATGGCAGTTCCAATGAATAGCAAGCAGAACCTTCGTAAAACTCTCCGCTCTGGTTCATGCATCGTGCACTGTAACGAGTTCCATAAAAAAGTAAAGCAGAATATAAAAACAAAATATATAATCATTAATAAAAAGAATACAAATGTAATTTGCGCTTCCCTTTTAAACACTTATCTGTTTCATTCTCTCTCCCCCCCTCTCTCTCTCTCTCACTCTCTCTCTCTCTCTTTCCATCCTTTAAATTCTTCTTTCTCAAATAATGAAAAGCCAAACCTCAAATAAAAGGAAGAAAAAGAAAAAAATTGGAACCAACCGAAAAAAAAAGAATGGAAGTTTGCGGGACCAGAGCCTACTTATTTATAACCAAAAATCTACCAAACCGTCCTGGTTATGACGATAAACTATATCCATGACCTGGGTAAAACTATAAACTACATAAAACTGCAAGGCCTTTAATCAAGAGACTTGTATATATATATATATATATATATATATATATATATATATATATATATATATATTTCCTAGAGGATAGAATCCAAATAGAGCTCAATGTCCAGGACAGAGCAAGAATACAATATAAAAGGCTCAAACACTAATATTCCATGGTTATAATTTATTGGAGTAGAAATGTAATTACGATTCAATCCATCAGATCTACAAATTCAAAAAATGTGAAGTCGTAAATTTGTAGGTCTGATGAATTGGCTGGTGATTGCGATTCCAGTGTGATAAATTATAACAATGGAATATTACAGTTTGACTCTTATATATATATATATATATATATATATATATATATATATATATATATATATATATATATATATATATATACATTTTTGAATTGGACATAGTCCGACAATTTATTAAAGACATTTTTGATATATTTAACGTTCTATTTATAGATACAAGTATTATGAACAGAGCATTTACTTAAAATACTTGTATCTATAAAAAGAACGTTAAACATATAAAAAAATGTCTTTAATATATATATATATATATGTGTGTGTGTGTGTGTGTGTGTGTTTGTGTGTATAGAGAGAGAGAAAGAGAGAGATATGTTTTTTCTCACGGTTAGTACTAATCTGTGCTTCATGATCGATGCAGTCGTTCGTTGCTGGCAGTAAACTAATCGTTGCATTATATGAATACTGATATTTATATGGTACAGTTGAGGTAGTTGAGTAGCCCATCTATTAGGACATTGAATAAATTCTCGTTTTTTTCCAGTGTACGGCTTTATGAGAACTGATTGTGTGTACTTTCAGAAGATAATGCATTTATAAGGAAGAACGATAAGCAAGTTTGAAATTCACCGTAAACCATTTCGCTGAAGTGTAAAAAACTTTGTTTTCATGGCGTTAAACTTATCGGATTTTGTGCCAAAGTTTATTTCCGGGGAATTTTACTGCACTAATAAATTCAAAAGAAATCTTCAGCTGAAACACACATAATTCTTGTTGAGACTTCAGGCGACCATGCTGTGTCGGAAACAATATGCAAAGTTTGGTTTAGACGCTTCAAATATAAGGATTTTTATGTTGAATATAAAGAACGCTCTTGCGCACCGAAAAAGTTTGAAGACGAATTATTACAGGCATGACTTAATGAACAATCATGTCTGGCTCGAGATGAACTTGCAGAATCATTAGGAGTTGATCGCTCAAAAGTTTCGAAATGTCTGAAAGCATTAGGAATGATTAAAAAGCAAGGACATTGGGTGCCGTACGAGTTGAAAAAGAGAGACGTCGAACGGCGTTTTGTCATGTGTGAACAGCCGCTTCAACAGCAGAAAAGGGAAGGTTTTTTGCATCGTATCCTAACAGGTGATGAACAGTGGATACATTACGATTGCCATAAGCGTAGAAGATCGTATGGTAAACTCGGCCATGAATCACCATCGGCGGTAAAGCCGAATATCCATG
Organism: Acanthosepion esculentum; assembly: GCA_964036315.1. Taxonomy (NCBI): domain Eukaryota; kingdom Metazoa; phylum Mollusca; class Cephalopoda; order Sepiida; family Sepiidae; genus Acanthosepion; species Acanthosepion esculentum. The sequence goes on from OZ038491.1 coordinate 64,845,735, forward strand.
GTTCGAAAATTCAGTTCTGCATATATATATATATATATATATATATATATATATATATATAATTATTTATTTATAAATTATAACATATTTATGTCATAATTTTTAATAATAATCGCCATTTTGTTTCAGCACGTCCGGTGTCTTATCAAGTGATGATGTTGAAACAAAATGGCTATTTTTGTAGTGATTTTATAATATATTTATGTTATTATTTTTAAATAAATAATTATATCTGCTCTACTCTGTATTGAGCACTCTTTTAAGAATAATAATTGTTGGTTATTGGAATTTATTCCCTATATACCAATCCTATACTTCTCTCTCTCTCTCTCTCTCTCTATATATATATATATATATATATATATATATATATATATATAAAAAGAGAGAGAGAGAGAGAGAGAGGAAGAGAGAAAGTGAGTGAGAGAACGGAACAGTACTGGTGTATTTATATAGATATAAATTTAGATATATAGCTATAGCAACCTGGCGATACTTTGGGTGAAATCGCGGTATGATTTGGTTAGCTTTTTTTTAATGGCATATCAACTACTTTATGGGTCATTTAATGCCAAAATTTATTTTTTGTTGTTAGTTTTGATATTTTGTTTTCGAACATGAACTGCGGGCAATATTTTTAATTCTTTTATTATTGAAAATGTAAATTGCTGTTAATTTTTCTAAAGTATATTTATGTATATGTAAATAGCCGGTAATATATTTTTATATTTTATGTATTTTTATATTTTCATGTTTGTACCCCAGTTTGCGGTTTCACTTTTTGTCCATAGCTGAGAATATAACATGTTCTACGAATCCTAGTCAAGGTGGATCTGGGAACAACAGCAATTAAGAGTTGGTTCGTAGCTCGTCAATACCTTTCGATCAGAGGTCATGATGTCGCGTGTAGTTTATCGTAATACCTACGACAATTTTTGTTATGCCTTTTTACGATACTATTTAATGTCTCTACAGTTTACTGTTGACCGCAATCTAAAATCAACTGGAAATAGTCTATTTAAAGGGTAGACTTTATTCCGTCGCTGGTAAATACAAGAAGAAAGGATATATATACACATATATATATATATATGTGTGTGTGTGGACATAGAAAAAAGAGATGTGGAGATACAAAGAAAAAAGATAGAATAAATGATAAAGAAAGCGACATATACTGTATGGACAGCTCTGTTTGTGTATCGTAATGAGACTGAATATTATCGATATCAAAATATTTATTCTCAAGAAAACATTGTTTTCATTCACATGTTCATATTTCTTAACAAAGTATAGTTTTTTTTTATTCTTTCATCACTTTGTAAATACTTCATTCTTTTTTCTTCTATTTCGGAAGTCTTATTTCTTTTTCTACCCATTTTTTTAAAACGATTCTCATGAAGTCTCGTTTTTATCAACAAGATCATTCGAATCACATACAACAAAAAAAGCTTATGAACGAATAAATTCAACGGTGTTGTTTGATAAAAAGCTCTACGGATATAAACCTTTATTTTTCGTACAATTTTGACACCAGCAGTAGAAAATAAAATAAATATGCAGTTTAGCTTAGATTGCAAAGAGCAATTTTAGCTTATTTTAGCTGACACATCTCCGATGTCGCCATTTCCTTTTTATGTTCAATGTAAATTGTCTGCTTGTTACATTTTTTTTAAATAACTCATTTACTCATTTTCCTTCATTTCATTCAATTCCTTTTCGCATTCTATTTTTTTAAACTTTGATTTTCTTTCAATTTTTTTTTTTGCATTTATTTCTCTTCCGTTTTATAACTTTTAATTTCTGTTTTTATTTTCATAACAATTTGTGTATAAAAAAAAAATTCTTTTGATGTTTTTGTCTGACCTAGCATTATTACTGCGCCAAGGGACATTTTGGGAAAAAGTTAGTTTCTGTTTACACTTTTTTGCTGAACACATTTGTCTTCATCTAAGACGACTTGAATAATAAACCTCAAAGAATAGTTGTTGAATATTTGTCCAATTACAAAGAACACATAATGACTTGCATTGCAACCTGTGATTTTCAGCAAGTTCAACGACTCGACATCATTGAACTATTTTCTCGATTTTATATTTAGACCGAATAATTGTCATTTTCATCTTTCTTTTTTCTTTCTTTCTTTCTTTCTTTCATTCTTGTTTGCTTTTTTCTTTCTTTCTTTCTTTCTTTCTTTCTTTAATTCTTGCTTGCTTGCTTCTTTCTTTCTTTCTTTCTATCTTTTATGATCTCTCTCTATTCTCTCTGCATTTTTACGACGTTTTCTTTTTAATTTTTCTCCTCTTATTTTTATTTCTTTCTATTTATTCTATCCAAATCTCATACTTTTTGATTTTCTTTCTCTTTTCCTTACTTTCCTGTTTCGTGTTTATATTTTTACATTCTCTGTAAAATTCACACTTCTCTATTTCACTAATTATTTTATGCCCAGTTTTTCTCCCTACAAATTTTAGAACCTATTTTATATCTAATTTTTCTTGTTCAAGCTCATTAATAATTTACATTTCTATCTATATTCCAACCATTTTCCTTCTTTTTAACTTTTTCGTCTTATCTTCCATTTCATATCTTAGCTTTTTAAATTTTAATTTCTTTCAGTTTACTTTCAGTTTTATGTCTTGTTTTCTCTTCGAATTTTTTTTCTTTTCCTTTACGTCGTCGTTTTATTGAATTTTCTATCTAGTAACGTTTCCTCCTTTTTCTTACTGTTTCATGTGTTATTGACTCTGTATATTCATTTTATTTGTTCTTACTTTTTACCATTTCTCCCTATCTAAATATTTCCCTCTCATATTTTTCTTTCTTATTTTCTTTCTGTTTTATAACTTTATTCATTCCTTTGTATCTTATTCTCTCTGGAAACTAAATGCTTCTTACTTTTTTCCTTAATTTCTTCATATTTCTATCTCACCATTTTTCGCGTTTTCTTTATTTCGTCCATTCTACATTTTTTGTTTCTATGTCTTCTCCCGTTATTTTGTTTCTTATTCTCTCTGTAGATTAAACGTTGTTTCTTTTTTTCTTAATATTTTTTAACTGTCCACATTTTCCCGTAACCTTACATTCACTCACTCATTCACACATTCATTCGTACATTCATTCATTCAGTGTTGCTTTCCTTCTTCCCGTCGATTTAATAATTTTGTTTTTGCTTATAAAATTTACCAGTTGTTTTGCATTCAGCTGATATTATTTGTTGCTTCCTTACACCAAAAAACACCCCCCACACATATATATTTATATTTATATATATATATATATATATATATATATATATATATATATATATATATATATATATATGTTATTTTATCATTTCGAATACAACCTGTCATTTTTCAGCGTTTTGATTCATTTCGGCTTTAACCACTTCTTTAGTCATTTAAACCTGAACATTTTCTTTCACGCAATCTTTTTCTGGGCCACTTTTGTTTCTGCGTATATTACTATCTACTCTTTATTTTTTTCCCGTTATTTTTTGTTTTATTCTTACCGATATTTTTTTTTTCGTCCATCGATTTCTTTTGTTGTATAAACACGGAAGTGATGATTACTGTTTTCCTGTTTCTTCTTTATACGCTCTTAATATTGCTTTTCGACATTTTTCTTGAATGTTTTGGTTTTTATTTTGTAAATTACCCGGTTTTTTTTTTCAGTTCAATTTTTTCCCCTTTATTTGTCTGGGTCTAACTCGATTTAATACCTTCTTTTGCAGCATCCTTCTTCTTTTTCTTAACTGTGACTTAATTTCTGTCTCCTGTTCTTCATATTTGTTTTGTTTTTGCGTTTTTTACTGTCTCATAAATAACGAATCCTTTCATTTCTGTGTTATGTGTCGGCTTTTATATTTTGTTTATTTTTCCCTCTGTAGGAGACAAGGGATTACTACTTTCAACATTTGCTTATGACTTACTTATAAATAACCGTACTGTACTTAGTTTTACATCTCTTTGACTCTGCAGTATATTCTCATTTATTTAATTAATTTAAAGACATTTTGTGAGATTTCTTGTGTCATTAAAAAGAGTTGCACATCATAACGTGTAGGGTAGTGTAAGAAACTGTAATTACAAAAAAGTAATTTCCCTGGCACAAGCAGAGATAGAATCACACGATTAATTTGACAAATTACCTAGGCGCATTTAGAAAAACAACTATTTGTCACGCAAGCAAAGAATATATATGTATATATATATATACATATATATATATATATATATATATATTTATATATATATATATATATATATATATTAGTGTGTGTATGTTGCATATGCATATATCCATGCATATATATATATTTATTTATTTATGTAGATATATATATGTATATATATATATTTACATACATATATATATATATATATATATATATGCAAGCATGCATACATACATACATACATAGGTATACATATATATATATATATATATTTACACATATATATATATATATATATATATATATATATATATATATATATATATATGCATACATGCATACATACATATGTAACACACACACACACACACACATATATATATATATATTTATATATATATGTATATATATATCGACACAAACATAAACACGCAAGCACACAAAAAACGTACAGGCGAGTTTACGTATACTGGTGCATCTGTCTAAATTTCTGAGATGTGCAGTTGTCATTATTTACACTATTTACATGCTGATTATTGCCTTAATCTCCCTTGTTGATTTACCTCTCGGCCTCCATAGAGAGTTTATCTATCCGTGTAACCTACTTGGATTCTTAACTGTACCCTTTATTTAATCTATATAGACTTTTATCTATCCACTGGCGATATCTACGGATATCTCTCCCGGTTCGCGTATGCAGTGACAAATTCATTGTGAGTTCAATCCGTGGGTCGGATAAGGTGTAATTTAGTTGAAACAGGACGAGCAATAAATAAGCAGTACTAAAAACAACGAACTATACATGTGCAGTGGAACGAGAAGAGAATATTCCTGTAGTTTAAGTGTGTCCAGTTTGAAAATCCCTGTAGTTTGCATGAATTGATATAAGCCTGATGATGACCGGGTGGCACAGCGGTCGAAACATTGTGATAACAATCACAAATTTATTGAAATTGCTATGCAGTAAATAGTGTTAACGATGGTGTATGTTTTTCTAAAATTTATCTAAATATAATAAAGTGTTATTTTTTTATGTTTGCTCAAATCTTTCTGGTATTTTATTGATCCTCATCATGGGTTTTAAGTTATGAGTAGGGTGATAACGTCCTAAGACTAGTATTCCAGCTTGTATGATATAATGTTCTCTAACTCTTCCAGTGTTTCAGTTGATTATCCAGAAATTCTTGACAAAATATAAACAAGAATATGCAATGATAGCAGTCCTGACCTGGCATATCGGTACCAATCATATTCCGATTGCCATTACGTTCCTTCCCTTTGCCTTGCTACAAAGATTTCAGGTCGATTATTCTTATTATCAAACTCTTTGGAACCTCATTTTCATTAATTTAAGTGTTTTAATATATTGACCGTTTTTTGATGTTTGTAATCAGTTCCCCACAATTAAGGCGGCAATGTCACTAGTACACAGCGGATTGCAGGAAGAGAAATCGTATAGTGAGCGTAGGAGAACTGAGGAAATGGCAACAAAATTAATAGGGCTCGTGAAGTGCATTGAGAGGGCATTTCATTTTTTCAAATTTTATTTATCAGGAAAGCAAGGAAACGAAATGAATTTCATAACGTTTGGAGTAGAAGTCGCGGTTACATTTACATATTTCAATATTAAAAGAGTCAGACATAGGTGCCAATCAAGTAGCACGCTTAAATTCATGTATTAGTGACAACGGGGAAGAAAGCCCGTCAGAGGTGTTGACACGAGAATATTTGTAGAAAAGTCAGACATAAGCTATTTCAGGTCGGTGAGAAAGTGACTGAAGTCGAGACAAATTTTGTAGTGTTTGTAAGTCCTTTAATCCTTTATATATGTATGTGTGACTGTGTGTATACAAATGCATCAATATATATATATATATATATATATATATATATATATATATATATATATATATATATATATATATTTATATTATTCATTTCAATTCATATATATATATATATATTGTTCATTTTAATTCATATATATATATATATATATATATTGTTCATTTTAATTCATATATATATATATTGTTCATTTTAATTCATATATATATATATATATATATATATATATATATTGTTCATTTTAATTCATATATATATATATATTGTTCATTTTAATTCATATATATATATATATATTGTTCATTTTAATTCACATATATATATATATATATATATATATATATATATATATAGATAGATAGATAGATAGACAGATCATATATATTCATATTTAAAAGTAATTTGTGGTGATTACAGTTATCTAAGCGTATAGATATATGAGATTGCAGGGAAATATAGATGAAGAAAGAAATGCATTGGGAGAAAAAACCTTCGCAATGCACAGATGAGATAAGATAGAAATACAGATGGACAGATTGGAGATTGTCAACAAGACTCTCCTATTAACACCAATATATGGCTGACAGCCGTAGGCAATCTTTTACAAATAGAATTCTCTTCCACTTTGGTCAAAACAATGTACGGCTTCCAAAAATGACGGAGAACTACACAGTCCAAATTGAATACTGCCCAATAGACTATCGCAACCGGCGGTTAGGAAAGCTCTAAGCTATTTTTGGTTGGCTAAGAAAAAAACAAGGACAAAACTGTATAGACAAATTGTGTAAGTAATTGCTTGAAATACGTTTACAAAGAAAGAGAAAAGGTACAAGAATGTGTTTTTCATAGTTTGTATATGACAAATAATGTTTTGGTATTTTAAACTGAGACAAGTCTGGTACAGGTCCACAATTCTATGAGTGACACGTAATTGCATATATACGATCGGTTTCCATACACAATTCTATGGCTGGTACGCTTCTAATTGTTTGAGTATAATGCATCTACACATCACATGTGTTCACACCACTAAATATTTGACGCATTTACAGAAACAAGGTTGTTGTTGTTGTTGTTGTTGTTGTTGTTGTTGTTGTTGTTGTTGTTGTTGTTCTTCTTCTTCTTCTTCTTCTTCTTCTTCTTCTTCTTCTTCTTCTTCTTCTTCTCTTTATTATATTCCTTCTAATTTTTTTTCTCATCCACCTCCTTCTTCTTCTCTTTTTTCTCCTCCACCTCCTTCTTCTTCTTCTCTTTTTTCTCCTCCACCTCCTTCTTCTTCTTCTTTTTTTTCTGCTCCACATCCTTCTTCTTCTCTTTTTTCTCCTCCACGTTCTTCTAGTACAACTTCTCTCACTTCTCATCCTTCTCCTCCTCCTCTCCTTTCTTCTTAATCTCCTTTTTTCTTCTTCTTTTTCTTATACTTCTAAGATTTCTTCTTTTTCTCATCCACCTTATTCTTCATCTAGTTCTTCTTCTTCGTTGTGCACTGTTCATTCAATATTGGCTTTCAATTCATGACATGATCGATGGTAACCTTGCAGATTTTATGTGGAATTAAAGATTTAAATCCTTATACTTTTATAATTTTGGACATCAAACCGCCACAGATGTGAATCTTGTTTAATATTATTGCTTCGTGGATTTGTATTAAATTGGAAAAAATACCCTTTATTGATTTTCATCATTGAAAACATAATAATTTCAAAACTTCCAACTTAGATTTAATAAATCAAATTTTAACGCAAAGGAAGTAAATATATTGTATTTTTAGTTTTAGGAGTGAAAACCATAATAAGATTTCGGAATTTTATACCTGCATGTTAAAAGCTAATCAATCTCTATCGACAGTATTGCCATGTTGCAAAGATCCATTTCTGTTCCTTCTTCTGGATCGAATCGTCTATACAATTTTTTTTATTCTGCTATGCCTTTATAACTGCTTTATTTTATAATGAGCTACCCTTGTCAGCCTATTACAGTTTTACGTTTATAAATTAAAATGTATTATACATGTATATATTTTTGTGAGATCATTTCAAGAGACGAAGTCTCAGATTTATATGTTTGGGCAAGTTGTTCAGCCTATACACCTACAGTATTATATGCCTTGGAATCTGTACCGGAATACCTATATTGTTTGTTATACACAATAAGTTTAGGAGGTTTTACTCTCCAGCCTTCCTTCGGTGTCTATATACGTAGTCGTTAATTTATATTGTATATCCTGTATTCCATTCACATGAATATATTTCCTCGTCCCCCCTTTCAATGATTAGGGGATATTCTATATCAGTTAATAGGCATCGGTCTATTTCACATTTTTATCGTTTGTCTTTTTCAGTTACTGAATGAATTTCCGTGATAAAGTTAAGAAGTTTCGTAAGCTGGCCCCTGAAGAAGGCCGTTAGATAAAAGAGCCGAAACCTTGTGATTATAATAATTATGATAGGTAAGCTGGTCCAAACAGCAAAGCATACAGTACAGTACGTCTGTGTAGAAATTTTATTGTATCATCATTGTCAACATTATCAGTTTCCTTACCGGCTGTAGTCGTAGGTTATCTTCGCAGCTAAAAACCTGACCAGATCCTTCCATATATCTGCATTAAAAGCCGAAGAGATATTAATTCCTGCGTAGCGTGCCTTGGTTAAATGGGCCTGGGGAACCCCAGATCTATCCAGGACAATCACTGTCATAACTTCTCTTTCTGCGGAAATATGTATGGGGTATGGCTGCCTTTATTGTGCTAGATGACTAGCGATATTAAAATAATTTTCAACAACTTTTTGAAATCTATTATCTTCTAGCCTGTTGGGTTCTATGATAGACATAACTATAGATAGTTGCTCAATGATTTATTAGAGTCTATGCGAATATTCATATCAATCGCATTATATAGTGTGACACTTCCTGTAGATGATCATGAACTCTTTATGGTATAGCTCAGAAATTGATACATTTTGATCTTAACATATTTTATACTATGAACACCGATATGTGATCATCACCTTCACCGTTCCCAGGCATGTGAAAATATATAATAATTATTAAATTATAAGGGTAGAAACTCATTTGTTCATTTCCTATTTTTTTCTGGATATGATTCATTTTAGATTTTTTTTTTATTCATATTTTAATTTTTTGTTTCTTTTCTTGTACTGGGGGTGATTGGTCAAATAATAATAATGATAATAACAATAATAATAATAAACAGAAATATGTAAAAGATAAAAATATAACGAAGAATAATTTAAGGCAAGGTCTAATAATATACCAAAAATGGAAATCCTCAGGAAATGACAAGGTACTCGACTTTTGGCTCTATCATCTCTCATCAATCCATACAACTCTTGCGAAAACATTACTAAAGCTAATTAATAAACTCAATGAGATTCCAGGATGATTGAAGGTATTGCATATCTCATGACAAAAGCAGGTGAAATAGATGATCAAAAAGTATAGCCAATATGATGTCTGTCCACCGCATATGAATTGATCTCGTCTGTCATGACGAAATGTACTTTATTTTTTGTCGATGAAAACAACATTCTTCCTATGGAACAGAAAGTATACTGAAGATGTTCATATAGTTGCAAAGATCAATTCTGTCCTGGGTATGACGATTAACTACATCCAACAGCAAGGCCTCTTATCAGGATGTTTTGAATAGCGTGGAACTACCTCTTAATTGCTGATGTTCCCAGGTCTACCCGGACCCGGGGTGGCAGCACCTCTTAGGGTCCCAGCTATCGGCAAATAGTTACCCCCCAAACTGGGGTCAAAACACTATGAAAGTGTAAAGATATATTTTAATACCAGAAATAGTTTGTAAAAATGTTTTTATCAGAAATACATTTTTGAAAAAAGAAATATTACTAGCTATAAATTTTTTGAAAAAAGAATATTACCAGCGAAGGAAAATTCTTACCAGATATAGATTTTGGAAGGCAAAAAATATTACCAGAAATAGATTTTTGAGGGAAAAAAATATTACCAGAAATAGATTTTTGGAAAAAACAATATTAACAACAATGAAAATCTTGTCACCATTAAATAACCCATTGAAGTTGATATGCCGTAAAACAAACCAAACCAAAGATCAACTAATAATAAATAAAATGATGCTGGAAAATTTCAGGAAAAATTGTAGAATTCTCAGCACAGTTTGATTACCGCAAAGCCTTAGACAGTGTGCCACACTCATGGATCCTTAAAACTTTGAAAATCTCCTTGGCAATAGTAAATTTCAAAAGATATAGCGTAGGACTATGGAAAACCACATTATACTTAAATCATACCAAAGGTAATGCCACTTCCAGTTGTTTGAATATTTCAATTAAACTCCCTATCATCCCACCTGAAACCCGCTTTCGCATGAAATGAACAGTAATAACTTTGGATAAAAATATAAAATTAAGTGTTTAGTCACCTCTTCAACATGGATGATAAAAAAAACACATTTACAAAGACGACACTGAGTGGAAGGTTATCCTCAAAACTGTAAGATGTTTCAGTGATGACAGCGGCATACATTTAGGATTAGATGAATGTGCAAATGTAACATTCAAGAAATGGAGAATTAAAACACACAGACACACACGCAATAGATCGAGATTTTGTCACAAAGATAAAGGAACTAGAGCAATCCTATAAATGCCTAGAAGTTATCGAAGAAGTTGAAATACGAGTTAGTCAAATAAAGAAGGTAAGAAAAGAAATGAATACTACAGGCGTGTGCGTCCGGTATTAAATACCGAGTTGAATTCTCGAAACAGAGTATCAAACATGCATACTTTGGTAATCCCTGTGGTGTAATTCAATATCACCATCCTTACTGGGACTGTGAATGATATTAATCGATTGGATAGATCATCCTGGGGATGATTTTGATCGCCTGTATGTGCCCATGTCCGAAGGGTGTAGAGGATTAGTTTAACTAATCTTCCAAATTCGCAACACTCGTTCTTCCATGATAGCTGGAAACTAGAGAAGACAGGATGATGATCTGTGTCAAAGAACATGAGTGAAATAACAAAGGAAGCTGACAAATTCAAAACGGAATTTCCATTTGGTGAAGAAGTGCAAGTCGATCATAATAAACCTATTGCAGCGGCAAATAAATTAAAAATGAAAGAAAAAGAAAGCTGCAATGTATGAAATGCAGAAACGATGGCAAAATAAGCCATGGTCAAAAGTTTACCCGTACCAAGCAAGCTGAGATAGACAAATCCCATACTCATCAAATATCCAGAACCAATTCACCATCTTGTATCAAGTTGCAAAGAGTTAGCATCCACTAAACATACAATACGGCAAGATGAAATGGGTAAATAACCTGCACAGGAATATATGCAACTTTTATGGGAAAGAAACTGCAAGAAATTTGTATGAACATTAGCCAGACACGGTTATAGGGATAGGACCTGCAAGAATTTTAAGGGACATTAAGGTACACAGGGAAAGAACAATCAAATCTAATCGAACAAAGACCACAGAAGCAGAATGTGCTTTCTTATTTATATGGTAGTCCCTGCATTGTCATATATCTTGAAGTGGAATTTTAAAATAAATGTGGCACATGAGAACATCAATAATTCTAGATGAATTTTGTGTCCTAGGATTGATTCGAAAAAAACGATCGACAGATTCATTGAAGGGATTCCTGTTCGCGCATCATTTAAAAAAATACAAGAAGTGTACTCACAATTACAGTCCACACATTACGAAGAGCTTCATCTATATAAAATGTGTGCTATACTTCTTTTTTTTTAAAATAAAATGATCAATGGGAAATATCATGAAGACATTTCTGATTTGGATCTGTGGTTGGCACCCGAACAGAAATGTGAATACTACTAAAATCAAAGGAAACAATAAGAACAACAACAACAATAATAATAATAATAATAATAATAATAATAATAATAATAATAATAATAATAATTCTCACGAGTACAGCCCACACCTTACGAAGAGCTTTATCTATGTAAAATATGTGTGTGTGTCTCTGTATCTCTGTCTATCTCTCTCTCTCCCTCTCTCTCTGTCTGTCTGTCTGTGTGTGTTTAAATTGGCCAGTGGAAAATGCCATGATGCCATTTCTAACCTTAGTTCTCTGGGCGGAAACCAGAAAGAAATGTGTACACACCAGAAATCAAAGGAATGCTACTACTACTAATAATAATAACGATAATAGTAATAATATTATTATTATGCTGTGGGAATACCTGTAAATAATTGATAGGCGCAAATGGACAGCGCTGCTTGAATAGATCAAGAAAAGTAGGCTTGTGTTGATATGTAACCATCATTTCCAGGTCGAATCGTCTATAAGGCGGAGAGGATCTCAAATAATAATAATAATAATAATAATAATAATAATAATAATAATCATGTGAAAGAATTTCATAATTAATATAGGTAATAATAAACATCTTCATATAAATTAATATTTTTTATTGAATGTGTTGATAATCATTCATGTGAAAGAGATGTTTGATTAGCATTAAAAGAGCTCAGATATTTGGTTAAAAATCAGGAAAAGGAGCATTGATATTTGCTTAGAAATTAGTGATCCTTCGACTTAAGTCAGCACCATTTATATACCGACAAACATTTTAACCTTAAGGAATTTATGGAACCCACAATAGTACCAAGGGTACAATATCATCCATGACTCAGGCAACTGAAAATAAGCAAATGATATAACAGAATGTTACACTTTATGCTGTATATTACAGTAAAAATACCCTGTCATAACAGACGGCTTAAATGATGTCGGAATAAAACAGGCTATTATGTAAATGTCATAATAGATTTCACTCTGTAGTATTTATTTTGATAGCTCAAAACGGAAAAGTGATAAAATTGTTTTTTTTTTCATACAAATCAATTGTGGTTTGTGTTGCAATATAAAGAAAATACATAAAAAGAAAAAGAAAATTTTCGTTTTACTATTTATTTTGTATTATTTGAAATGAAATTACATTCAATAGTTTCGTTATATTTTTCAGTGACGACTTCAGAAGACGAGTTAGAAAAATTTGTTTTCATAAATTTCTGTTTTTATTTTTATATGGAAAGCATTAGCAGACGGATATGACAATAAAAAAGAGATGAAAATTTCTAGGAAAAAGTGAATTTAAGACTGGAAATGTGGAGATGTCGAAAAAAAGAGACAATAGTGAATATTCAGGATTTAAACTGTTGCTAATAATATATATATATATATATATATATATATATATATATATATATATATATATATATATATATATGTCATGGTAAGTGATAAGATTGCAATAAAAAGACGACGATTGAGCTGAAAGAAATTGCAAAAACAATATATATATATATATATATATATATATATATATATATATATATATATATATGGGATTAATACAAATAAAATTGTCCCTTAGCTGATTGCGGCACATCGGCCCCAGACATGCGTAGAAGAAAATTTTTGAATCATTCGGTCCATTTGTTAGTCGGTGTCCACAAGTAACAGCGGATTTTAACATTTTCCTTATTTTTTAAAATTAAGTAAAGTATTTATTTATTCGATAATTATTGGTATCAGTTTGTGTGCATGTTTGCGAGTGTTTAGTGTGTGCGTGTGTGCCTGCATGTGAAAGTTTTTGTATGAGTATATGTTAAATATATATATATATATATATATATATATATATATATATATTGATAAGGGGTCTCCCCTTTTCACACAAATGAACTCTACCGAGGTATACATATACTATTACCAGTGAATACATGGAGCAGGATCAGAGGAGGGTAATATAAGAGTCACCGTCACGAGCACCTAGACTCATTAAGGAGTCATACCGTGATACTTCAATACCAAGACTGTATATATATATATATATATATATATATATATATATATATATATATATATATATATATATAGTTGCTACTAACCCGCATTCTTGGATCTACTAACCCGTCTTACCAGTTTGTATTATTACGTTAATACATTTATGTTCCTTATCTATTCCTGGCGTTTTTATTCATTCATAACGGATTCTTCCCGGAATCCACAACAAATTGGAGACGAGTATATCGAACTCAGACGGGAAAGAAAGAAAAAAGAAAAATTCCCCCTCGTCCACAACAAATTGGGAACGAGGATATCGAACTCAGACGGGAAAGAAAGAAAAAGAAAAATTCCCCCTCTTTGACAACAAATTGGCGACGAGGTATTCGAATTCACACGGAAGGAAAAACAAAATTCTCCCTCGTTGTCCACAACAAATTGACTACGAGGTATTCAAACACACAAAAAGAAAAAAATCCCGTTTTTGCCAGTATCCACATTAACTTGGCGATTTACGAGGATTAAAACACGGAAAATCGATTTTTTGTAAGACTCTTATCATGGTGGGTTTTTCATGTATTTTAGTAGAACTTGTGAAATACCAAAATGAACAGCAATTACAATTCCAAGAATAGAAGAAAATGGGCAAAAACAATTACTACGAATGCAGGAACTAATATTAAAGGTAGCGGGTAACAAACAACAAAATATTGAAAAAGAGACGACTTTTTCCCAATACGCAGTGTGGAATACGATAGAAAATTTCAAATACTCTATAGAAGAGGATAAAAATTTCGGGGATTATTTTAGACGCCACGAAGATATCTTTAACATCTATTGTCAAAACTGGACAGAAGAAAAGAAGCTACGTCTGTTGCTCAGAAAATTAGGAACTGAGGAATACACAAAATTTGTGGATTACATTTTGCTTAAAAAGACGAACGAATTAGCGTTTGACGAAACAGTTACATGTCATACATATCTTTTTAGTACAAAAACGTCACATTTTCACAAGAGGTGGAAATGTCTTACCCTGGTAAAGGGCGAAAATGAGGACTACTCCACGTTTGCCGCAAGCGTGAATAAACATTGCGACGACTTCAAGTTGGCAGAATTAACACCGGCCAATTTCAAGTGTTTCATCTTATTTCAAGGGTTATTTTCAGCAAACGACGGTGAAATGCACAAAATAATGCTTTCAAAACTACAAGATGAACCTGGAGTAACACTACAACAACTATCAGAAGATTGCCAAAAATGCCTGAGTATAAAGAAAGACTCGAAGAACATTGAGGAGTCAGGAGTATCCCATATACGTATGTTAAACAAAAGTTTACGTCCTTCACCCTCCCCGGAAAGAAAACAAAAAATTCTATAATAAGGGAAAAAGTACAACATATAGGGCAAATTATGACGAAAATCGGAACAAATATAAGCCCCCCCCCCATCTGCATGATATCGATATGGAGGACTACACTGGAATAAGGATTGCCGTTTTAAATATAAAAACTGTCTTGTGTGTGGAAAAATGGGGCACAAGGCATTCCAGTGTAGGAATAGAAAAGCTACTAGTAGGATAAGAGCTACTAGGATGCATGACGAAGACAATACCAACATAAGGAAATATGTGGAACTTGAAATCTTAAATAAAAAGATAAAATTGCAACTAGACTCGGGTTCCGATCTAACGATAATTAATCTACAGACATGGAAAAAGCTTAACAGATCAACCATGTTACATACACAAAAAATTGCTAAGTCGGTGACAGGAAACCGTATAAAATTCGAAGGTGAAATAATCGTAAATATTAAATTTCACGGGAAAACAAAACTCAAGATATACGTAATGAAAGATACCGAAAATCTAGTGGGGACAGACTGGATGAAAAAGTTCGAAGTATGGGATTCACGTATCAGCTCGTTTTGTAAGGGTGCAGCGAGAATTGAATTGAAAGAAAATGTCCAGCCCGTATGTAAAAAGAAGCGAAACGCGTCATTTGCTACCACAGTTGAAAACAGTAAAGAGTTATACAAGGCAGTAAAGGAACTACCTGTGATCTTGCGATAGATAAGAAAAGAAGCGAAAAAGGATGAATTTATTCAGAGGACGAAGGAAAAAATAAATAAAAACCGGTATACACCGACAGTGCTCGGGAGATCATTCAAACAAGAATGGGTCTATTTCAGTAACAATATTGCTTATGAGGAACCAAATACAATAATTAACAGACTAAGAAACGTGATGTACACAAAAGGCGAAAAATGTGCCCACAGAAAACATACTGACCAAATACAAAAAAGACGGGTTGAAGAGCCAAGCTCGTCAGCCGCAGAAAATGACGAGTCGATGGAGGCGATCTTTGAAGTTTTTGAGATTCAAAGACCACAGAGAAATTGGAAGAACTAGCAGGAGGAGAAAATATACAGTGCCTCTAATTGTCGACCATAAGAGAAAGGAAAAGTTACTAACACCATATCTAAGGAGGGGGTGATAAGGGGTCTCCCCTTTTTACATAAATGGACTCACCCGAGGTATACATTTACTACTACCAGTGAATACCCGGAGTAGTATAAGAGTAGTATAAGAGGAGGGTAGCACAAGAGTCACCGTCACGAGTACCTAGACTCAGTAAGGTGTCATACCGCGATACTTCAATACCAAGACTGTGTATATATATATATATATATATATATATATATATATATATATATATATATATATATTATTGCTACTAACCCGCATTACTGGATCTACTAACCCGTATTACCAGTTTGTATTATTATTACGTTAATACATTTATTTTCCTTATCAATTCCAGGTGCTTGTTATTAAATTGATATCGGATTCATCCCGGAATCCACAACATATATATAGCTAACCGAAACGCTCCTCTGTGGCGAAATCGGTAAAAGCTCGTCAGGAGAGGTGAAATAATAATGATTTACGGGAGTGCTTTATGATGTCGATTTCTTTTGGTTTTATTATTATTTGTTCCTGAGCTAAGTTGATGGCCTTATCTAACGTACGTTCTGTTATAATATACTACGTTACTTAAAAATCGAAAGCCAAAAATATATAGTGTAACAAATAAATAACAACAAGTATAAT
>OZ038491.1:64865205-64892705 GCA_964036315.1 Acanthosepion esculentum
TATGGTTCCTTCGCTACACAGGAATTACTATGTTTGAAAAACCGAAGCTAAAAACTTCAAATTTAATTATATAATTAAATTGAACGCATTAGTTCTGAACCATTTTTTTTTAAATCGGTTAATTCATAATATATATATTTGAGTGTGCGTGTGTGTGTGTGTGTGTGTGTGTGTGTGTGTGTGTGTGTGTGTTCGCGTGCACGCGCGTGCGTGTGTGTGTGTGTGTTGGCTGGCCACATTTATCCGTCTACTGCGGTCGCTAGCAACACACTGCAAGCACGTTTGTGTTTCTTCATCACCCACAGAGTACACATATGGTTTATACTGCAACTATGTTTAACAGAACTTAGTTGCAGTTTCTGTGTGAAATTGCAAGATCTAGCGTGTTCAAATTCTGAAAAGCCCACCACGCTCAAACCATCGGTCATGATGACTTGTTACTTGTGACTGATATGCGAGACTAGCCATACCTCGTCCATCCCTTCCTATGATTTCTCGATTCCCGGGTACCTACCTCTCCATAGAAAGCATGTAAAGTCCACCTGCACAGCCTGAGAGTTTATTTCCGAGATCATCTCCCGCTGGCTAAGGAACGCTCTTTGATATCTCCAGACCATTCGTATATGAATCTCCATCTATCTCTCCTCAGTTCTTTCTCTACTTTCTGTTCCTTCCTCCCAAGACTCGATAGCATTTCCGATAATATAGACATGGCGACCTCCCTACATCAGTTTGCTAACATATCCGTGTTCGGTGGTTGTAACGGCTACCATACTATATGGCTTAAACGCAATGTAGTTGATCTTGCTGGCATCCAAGCCCTTAATTTTTCAATCTCTCAATCCCTCACGCAAGTGGTTGACATTCCTACACGTTACCCAAGTAATTCTGATGATAATGCTTCCCTTCTCTACCTTTATTTTACCTCAATCCCTGACTCTTGTCACGCTACGTAGCTCTGCCCTCTCGGCAACTTTGAGCACGCGGTATTATCTCCTTGCACTCCCCCTACAGGTATCAACCTTCTAGTAGAAGAATATAATTCTGTTATCAACGCGCAGCGTAGGACTAGTTCCGTGATCTTCTTCAAAATGTCACCTGGAATGTTGTTTTTAATCATCCCGTAAAACATATTCTCATCCCAGCAAGAAAATACAAAGTTAAATCGTGCTTATCTCCTTCGTTCTTACCTGCTTGCTCAGCCGCTGTAGCCCATTGGAACCATTTCTTCCGTTTGTACCGGAGCAACATATCTCTGTCTTTGCTTGTAATGAGTGCAATCTTGTCCTCTGTGAAGCCAATTTACTGTATGCTGGTAGAATGAAACAACGTATTGCTTCTCACAAATTTGGTTCTAAATATTATGGGAGTCTCCGCAAGATTGTGCTGAAGAAGAGCAAATCTTCAATGCTTCCTCTATACAAACAATTCGAAGTCCTAATGGTAAAGCTGAATGCTTTGCTCAAAAATTATCATCCAACTCAACACTCGACTCCTCCGGAGTAACCCCCGTGCCCCGCTATAAATTAATCTCTATCGATTGAGATGTGCATAATTCTGTCGATGGTATTGGTCATCAACTCTAAATTAGACTCTCATAAAGCAAGTCGTTGTGACGGGATACCAGATGTAATCCTAAAGAAATGGCCTCCTGAACTGGCTTCAGTTCCCTTCCATCTATACAATTGCTTCTGTCATTCGTGCTTTGGAATTTGGAAGTCCGCCTCTGTTGTCCCTGTTTTCAAGAACTCTGGATACCTTTCTGACGTATCTAACTACCGTCCTATCAGTCCTCTACCACTCTTCGGCAAAATCTTCGAGGTTTTAATCAATGCCAAATTGGTTAAGCACCGTACGTCCCATGATCTTCTCTGACAAACAATATGGTTCCCGCTTTGTCCGGTCTAACGTCCTTACAGCTAAGCTGTGGCTCTAGATATCTCTAAGGCGTTTGATATGGTTTGGCATGCCGGACTAATACGTAAGCTTCAGGGATACGGTATTGCATGATTATTATTTGATTTAATCCTTACATTCTTGTCTAACCGTGAAATAAACCTTGTAATGAACAGGTCCTCTTCCAGTTAATTTCATACGAACGCTGGTGTTCCTCTAAATTCTCACCTGCGTCCTACACTGATTCTGATCTGCATCTTCCTGATGTCATCAGTTCTCAAGTAGGCATCTACGCAGACGACACTAGCATTTACTCCTGTCTAAATAGTAAACCCGAAATTGCTGACAAAGTTAACCTGGTCTTGAAAAGGACATCGGTGCTTGACTATGGCAGGAAATGGCTGTAAATTTTAATGCCTCCAAAACGAAACTCTCATTTACCCACCATACTGAAACCCCACCTGCTTCTTATCAGGATAGTTGATGCTCAACTTCGCGAGAGTTTCTCACTGCGCCTTCTTGGTCTCATGTTTTCCACTGAGGTGGATCAACTACATTGAAACAATAGCTGCATCTACCGTATCGTGACAGAAGTTTTTTTTCTCTTCTGAGCCCATCTTTCGCATCTACAAATCTAGCATTCGTCCACGTACTGAATACTGTTGTCATATCTGGTCTGGTGGCGCCGCTGTTCATCTCGAGGTTCTCGACAAAATCCAAAGACTGATATGTAGTGTGATAGCTCCTGACCTGGCATCTCGACTCCAGTTACTTTCTCACAGATTTAAGTGGCTTCTCTCTGTCTTTTCTACAAATATTTTCGTAGCAACTGCTCTGACGTGCTATTTTCACTTGTGCCCCGACTGCATAAATTTAAGCGTGCTACTAGTTTGGCATCTAGATCGCATCATTTTAGTGTCGAAACCGTTAAATGTAGCCGTCTCTTCTACTCCAAAATCTTCTTCTCTCATACTTACCAACAGTGGAACTCCGTTCGCCTTACTTAATTTCCATGATAACTATAATCTTCAAAAATTTATAAACAATGTCTATTATATTATGTCAATCGAAAAATTCTGATGCCTTGATCCCCGTTCTTCATTTATCATTTCCTCAATCTCCACTCTTTTCTTATAAATTAAATCACTGCAACCCCTGCGTGCTAGTAACACGCCTGACTTGCTTGGGGTGAAATCCTTAAAAAAGTCTATAAACATTAGTATTTCTTACATCTTATATTTAAAACATGATTATTTTTTGTGTCCAACGTAGTTATGTGCATTGGCATGTAACCATTAGTGTTTATAGGTACGGTATATAACAATAATTTTCATAATAATGATAATAATATATATTTGTGTGTGTGTGTGTGTGCGTGTGTGTGTGTGTGCGTTTATATATGTGAGGCTACTTATATGTTTATATAGGAAAACTAAAATCTTATGATCGACTGCGGAATTACCATATTTCCTTAATGGAAAAGTTATTAATTATGTATTGTTTATTCTTGTGAGAGTCTACGAGGATTGGCTGCTAGCGTCTAAAACATTCAGATCCTTTCTAGATCGGGGGCCGCTTAAGAATACCAGTTGCTGTTATCTTAGATGCGTTTAATGGATAATGGTTATGAATTTTAATCGGAGAGCAGAGTTTAAATTCTACGTGAGTTCGTTATATACACATACGTACAAATACCCTTGGGAATTTATGAATTGACATCTTCTCCGTAATTATTAAATATTTTATTAAGACATCTTTATTATCTCATTCCCGCCATCCTTGCAACCTAATATTTTTTGCCATTAAATAACCGACAATTTGTTGATATGCTGAAAAAAAACAAGTTTCGATGAACCAATAAATCCATATAACCAAGTACCTTTTGCTTCGAGATTATTCTTTATCTGAAAGATATGGTCTAGCATTCACATCCAAAGAGGAAAACAGATACGACATAAAAGTTCAGAAATAATTCTGACGTAATATTCCGGAGTCCTAATATTTACATTTACAGGTTGGGAATCATTTATTCGAAATTCTTGGGACAGGAAGTGCAACGGTTTTTAGATTTTTTTTTCCGATTTTGGAATACGGGCTATTTAATTTGTATAGAGCATCTATGGGAGGGACGGTGGAGTAATATATAGCTGCTCGGTTTGAGGAATCGAATATCCGAGTTCAAATTCCATTACATTCACTTATATGCTAAGTTGGGAAACTTATGTATCCTATTCTTCTCCCACTAGCGATGGGTAAATGGCAGGGCAGACCGGGTTCTGTAGACTTGAATGGCAACTGGACTACCGCAGAAATAAAAGTCAACCTACTGCGGGGAAAAAAATGCCTCGTCAGTCATGTATCGAAAGATAATTGATCGCCTAAGTGTATATCACGCATGACACATAACTGACTGATAGCATCTATAAAATGTGGCAGATTAGGAATAGAACCTCTTAAAATTTCTTAAAATTTCATTACGCAATTTGTACATGTACCCTAAAGGTAGTTTTATATAAGGAGCATTCTGAGATTTTTTTTTTTCACTCTGAGCAGTGTTTTTCTGTTTTACATTTAATTTCTGTTCATCACTTTCAGCATAAAAATGTAACAATTTCTCCTTCTGTTTCCTTCGGTCGTATATGGTAGTAGACCTAAAACGAAACTCATCAATCAGACGCTTCACACTTTCTCTCCTATCTAGTCATGCCAACAGTTTGAATTTCTGTGATATCGATAAACATAAATGAATTTTTTTTCACTATCCGTATTTTTAGCTGCAAGACTTTTAACATTTTGAATAATATATTTTATGAATTACGAACCACCCGGTAAGTAATCCATGAACGGAGGAGTTGCTGTAACGATCGCTGGGTTGGGAAATGCACATCAAGGGCAGATGAGGTCACTTACAACAGCTGCACAACACCTATAAATATTCCTAATGTTTTCTGAAATTTTCCGTTTGTGTTAAGCCAAATTTTTGGATTTTAGAATTTTTCGGAATTTGGAATTTCAGATAAAGGATACAACCTGTATTTCACTATGCGCGTTTTGATTTCTGCGTCACATTTCCCGTCGTCTGCTGCTGCACTCCGCAAAAAAGTTATGTTTCTGTACATGGCTGAGTTTGATGTCGCGAGTTCCTAGCGAAAATATTTAACCAATTTTTATGCTGACAAGGATGCGCCGGTGGAGTAATCGATAGCGGTTTGGGATTGAGAAGTCGGAGAGTTCGAATTCTAATCGGGTTCGTTAGATTTCCTTACGCAAAAATAGCCTTGAGAAAAGTATGAATTCATCTCCGCCCTCGCAACTATGGGTTAAATAGTAATTTTTGTATTTGGCAAAATCATTGATATTCTAAAAAATAGAAGAAAAATGTATTTCGATATTCATTCGCCACATATTTTCTTACCATCCACTTCGGTAAAAATATATCCCAGAACTATCGATAAGCTGAAAAAGAAAACAAATTAATCAATCATAAAATTGGCCTTTTTATAGTTAACTTTAGAATCTCTATTCTCGTTTTTGTTTGTTACATTCCTTGAGAATTTTGTTATTTTTTCTTCAGATTCCACAATCAGTAGAGTATCATTCAGGAGTTTTGCTCATCATATTATTACCACTCATATGTAAATTTCTTTAACTGTTTAATTTTTAAAAATCATTTTACCCAAAGCAAGACAATGAAAGCCATTAGGATACAAGGATTTACAGAGATTGCAAAAGAGAGAGAAGACGATATAAACACAGAATTAAAAAAAATTAAAAGATTGTTATTGCATTTAACTTTTTGAAAATCGAATCTGACAAGCGACAGCTAAATTGTTTACCCCATGTAAAAATAAATTGAATGTAAGAAAACATCAAAAGTGCGTAAAATGATTTTTAATGGAGATTATTCGTGAAACGCGTTTGCATGTTTTAAGCAGACAACGTGAATTTCATCGCAATCAAAGTTTGAGAATAGTTAACGAATATACGACGCAGAATGGCGATCACACTTATGTTAATAAAATTTGGAAAATCGTTCGCATATTTTACATCATGTTAATCGTTTTCATGTGCGTTCTTTCTTTAAATTGAAGTTATACAAATAGAGTTAATATCTGCGGAGATTTCGCGGTTTAAATGCGTAATAAGATGTTCAGCGCTTTAAACAAGCTGTGAAGAACGATGAAAATTACCTATGTGTCAACAGCTTAAAATATTCAACCAATCATTATGATTGCGGTAAGAACCGTGCTTCAATTTAGCGCCTTCCAGAGAACCAAACAGTTGATTATGATAAGCATTGATCATAATTAAATTATAGGAACGTGTCAGTCGAGGAAAGTGCCCGACATTTAGTAAGCGGAGATGATGTAATAAGGGAAAAGGAATAAGTGAAACTCACTTTCAGTAGGTCGCAAATAATACAAAGCTAAATGTAAATTCTACCCTACCTCAGCAAACATAGATAATTTAGATTTTCATTATATATACATATAAAGGATGCGATGGATAAATTGTCGGTCAAATTACGGAAAATAGAAATTAACACTAATATCTTAATTTAAGAGATATATTCCCCAAAATTGCACACAGATATCTTGAAATATTTAAGAGTAAATTTATTCAGTATAATCGCTATTGGCTTCATTCGCCGGCAACTCTTCTGGACGGTCTTATTGTTTAAGTGGCTTCTATAATGTTAGCCTTTATTTCATCTTTATTGTTACAATTAGTTTTGTTGGTCTCTTGTTCAACTATGCTCTACGCATAATAATCAAAGCGGTTGCAGTTTGGGGAGATAGGTGGGCAAATGCAAGGTGTGATGTGGTCGCATACATTGCTCAACAGCCATGACTGTGTTCACCTGCATGCGCGACATGGTGTCAGATAAAGTGTCTCGCAGCAGCCACTCTATGTCCCAGAGCATCAGTACCTTCTCTAGGACTCCGTGTTGAGTTTGAGGACCTGTGGGAAAATGACTGGAGGCATAACTCCGACATCACTAGTGATCAGTCGGAACACCTTCGTCATCATCATTAGACCCATCCAAATCCTTTTCCTTTTTCTCAGATTTACAACCAAACACCCTGACATTTTTGTTTTTATTTATTGGAGCTGTTTGTGCCAATGCCAAGAAGTACAGCATACCGGTTCCAAGTCTCTGGCGGGGTGAATTACGTCATGGTGCTCTATTTTCTCACAGGCGGCGCCCAACTGACTCTGTTATACTCTGCAGACGATAAAATCAAAAACAAACAGCGCGCATTGGTGAAATTAAAAATATAATGTGTCAACAATTTACTCATCGCAACCAGTATATATATATATATATATATATATATATATATATATATATATATATATATATATATATATATATATACTGGGTGCGATGAGTAAATATATATATATATATATATATATATATATATATATATATATACATATATATATATATATATAAATATACTGGGTGCGATGAGTAAATATATATATATATATATATATATATATATATATATACTGGGTGCGATGAGTAAATATATATATATATATATACTGGGTACGATGAGTATATATATATATATATATATATATATATATATATATATATATATATATATATATATATATATATATATATATATATATATATGCACGCACACATGCACACACATATATATTGTGATGGGAATGTTTATTTTTATTTATCAAATATTTGTTTGTTCTTTTTTGTTTTAAACTATCAACACGGCCACAACGTGCTGAAAGATTAATATTTTTTACTAATTTAATCATACAAATATAATTACTCTTCCTTATTATGTTAGTATATCTACTAGTAAAAAAACAAAATGAATAAAACCACCTGAATATATTAACGCGTAATAATGATTTCCATAATACTTATTGCCTACTAATTGTGCCTTTAATATCTCGGCTGGGTTAGGTAATAATCACAGACTCAGTGTAAACGTGACTATGCATAGATGACCAGTTTACAACAAGATAAGGTATCCCTAGATATGGACAAGGGAAAGTGAAGATGTATGAAATAAAAGTTTACGTACAAAATCCCATGAAGTTTAAAAAACTTATCATTATATGATTAACGTAGGTACGTTCAACAGCCGTTGATGACAACAGCAAGCCGAAGGATATTAGTCTATCAATGATGTAAATAACTATTTCTATATATTAAATTATCCTCCAACTAGTCATTCTTTAGACAGAGGGCAACTGAGGGAGTAATCAATAAAAATCTCGCTAATAAGAAAGAACATTTTTCAATAATTATGCAATTTCTCAAAACCGAAAGATACTTCATTATTTTCCCGGCTTGACAATTCCCCAAGGAAATTATCGTCGTAACATAAATCTATATTTCTAATTAAGCTATTATTATCACCACATCTTCTAATTCGTGCTTGCAAATATGTAAATAAGACGAAAAGCCTTATCTCAATTTCGCAGACTAAAAGTCAGCGCTTCTACTTGAGGCCGTAAACGATGTTTGTCTTGTTAGATTTAGTCAGATTCAATACTACAAATTCTTTAATAAAGTAAACAAGAACTCCTACAAAAAGTAGAGAAAAGAAGCTAGAAGAAAAGACTAACCGTGACTTGCAAGAAGACAGAATACATGGTTGTTAGCATAAGAGACAGACCATTATGTAAATTACAAATTGGAGACAGCAAAACGAAAGAGGCAGGATATAAATATCTGTGAAGTGTTTTAACAGAGGACAGAAAGTAAAGCACCGAGATCCGAAGTCGCATTTTGATACTAAATATGATTGTTGCTCATATATTCATTCTTTGGTGTCCTTAGCATATATATATATATATATATATATATATATATATATATATATATATATATATATATATTGCAAGTTAATGTTTTTATTATTATATTTCTCTTTTATTTAGTTGAGAAATACATTTCACATCCACATCTCTTTCCTTGTTTTGGATGATTTCATTTTGACATCCACATGACTTCTCTTTACTTCCTTTGGAGGATTTCGTTTGACCTCCACTTCTCGCCTCTTTATTTCCTTTACAGGATTTCGTTTGTCATCCACTTCTCGCCTCTTTATTTCCTTTGGGGGGGATTTCGTTTGACATCCCCTTCTCGCCTTCTTATTTCCTTTGGGGGATTTCGTTTGACATCCTCTTCTCGCCTCTTTAATTCCTTTGGAGGATTTCGTTTGACACCTACTTCTCTCCTCTTTACACCCTTGGGAGGATTTCGTTTGACATCCACTTTTCGCTTCTTTACTTCCTTTGGAAGAATTCGTTTGTCATCCACTTCTCTCCTTTTTACTTCCTTTGGAGGATTTCGTTTGACATCGATTTCTCGCTACTTTACTACCTTTGGAGAATTTCGTTTCACATCCACATCTCGTCTCTTTACTTCCTTTGGAGGATTTCGTTTGTCATTCTCTTCTTGTCTCCTTACTCCTTTCGGAGGATTTCGTTTGACATCCATTTCTCGCTTCTTTACTTCCTTGGGAAGGTTTCATTTGACATCCACTTCTCTCATCTTTACTTTCTTTAGAGGATTTCGTTTGACATCCACATTTCTCCTCCTTACTCCGTTTAGAGGATTTCGTTTGTCATCCACTTCTCGCCTCTTTACTCCCTTGGGAGGATTTCGTTTGAGACCTACTTCTCTCCTCTTTACTCCCTTGGGAGGATTTCGTTTGACACCTACTTCTCTCCTCTTTACTCCCTTTGGAGTATTTCGTTTGTCCCCCACTTCTCTCTTCTTTATTTCCTTTGGAGGATTTCATTTGTCATTTAATTCTCTGCTCTTTACTTCCTTTGGAGGATTTCGTTTGACACCTACTACGCTTCTCTTTACTTTCTTGGGAGGATTTCGTTTGACATCCATTTCTCGTCTCTTTACTTCCTTTGGAAGATTTCGTTTGTCATCCACTTCTCGCCACTTTACTTCCTTTGGAGGATTTCGTTTGTCATTCACTTCTCACCTCTTTACTTCCTTTGGAGGATTTCGTTTTTCTCTCACTTCTCTCCTCTTTACTTCTTTGGGGGATTTCGTTTGACATCCACTTCTCTCTTCTTTACTTCCTTAAAAGGATTTCGTTTGTCATCCACTTCCCGCCTGTTTACTTCTTGTTGTAGATTCCGGGATGAATCCTATGTCTATGAATAACAAAAAAACAGAATGGATGAGGAAAATAAATGTATTAACGTAATAATACAATTGGTAATACGGGTTAGTAGATACAGAAATGCGGGTTAGTGGCAATAATATATATACAGTCTTGGTATTGAAGTATCGCGGTATGACTCCTTACTGGGTCTACGTGCTCGCTACTGTGACTTTTGTGCTACCCTCCTCTATTACAGTCTGTCTTACTGCTAGTAGTATATGTATACCTCGGGTGAGTCAATTTGTGTAAAAAAGGGAGACCCCATCAATACTTATTTTGGAGGATTTCGTTTGACATCCACTTCTCGCCTCTTTACTTCCTTTGGAAGATTTCGTTTGTCATCCACTTCTCGCCTCTTTACTTCCTTTGGAGGATTTCGTTTGTCATTCACTTCTCTCCTTTTCCCTTCCTTTACAGGAATTCGTGTGTCGATGTGTCCGTCACTCGTCGATCTCTTCACTTCTACACTCTTTTCCTCGTTGCTTCTTTTGAGGATTTCGTTTTGTCATCTACTTCGATGTGTCTGTCACTCGTCGTTCTTTTAAAGTGTTGCAAACTGAGTGCGAGGCATTTTCCGATTTAACTGCTCTTCAATCCTAATAAAAAATCTAATCTTAGTAATTAGAAGAGTAGAAATACTTCACATGACATAGGGTAAGTATGTTGTTGCGCTTTTTCTTTTTACTTAACATTTCCTTATTAATTAACGGTTATAATAGAATGATATACAAGTTCCTTTTGCTCTGTTTTAACTTATTTCGTCTCGAATTTTTAACTCGACTGGAATCCTATTAGTATGAACTTCAGTTCAGTTTTGTGCCATGCATGATACACGTTAATCCGTTCATGTATCTTTCGATACATGACTGACGAGGCAGATTTGTTTCCCACAGTAGTCGATCCAAGGATATAGAACCCAGTATTCTGCTATCTACCCATAGCTAGTGGGGAGTGAAGAAAAGAAAAGGATTCACACCTTTCCCAAGCGTATTTACAAGAAAGTGAAGTAAATGGATTGCACTGGAATTCGAACTCAGCTCTACCAATTCGTATATCCGAGCTGCTATCCATTACTCCACCGTTAGTATAACGAAGTCTTGTGTTTATTAAAATACATTAAACATTTTTCCATAAAAAGACGTTAATTTTGGGGTAAACGTATTTGAATTTCTAGCGATATTTCCGCGATGACGTATAGTAACTAATTAAACTATTGTTATCCTCTTTAAAGCGAAAAAAAGAATTAGCTGGACTCAAGTAGGAATAAAATCCGCTGATGTTTTGCTCAAACGGAATCGAACCAATATTCAGAAAAGCCAACGGGCATATTGACTATTCTGGGTTTGATTCGAAATTCAAACAAATATCACCTGAAGTAGGCCCGAGCGTATGAGAGTCGAAACCCTCCCAATAATGTAAAGAGATCAAATAATATTTGGATTTGTTCTACAATTATTGTTGTATGACGTAAAATTATATGAAATTCGTCGGTTATGTGTAATAGACTGTTAAGACAACCCTGACATATTTTCCTTGATTTGCACAGACAAAAAATTATGTTATCTGCTTCTCAGACAGATGATTCTATTAAGGACGAAATCAAATCCGAATCCAAACTCCGATATTTTCTAACATGTCATTAGCTTCAGATAAATGTATAGCATAATTATTTTCAAATGAAATTCATTCATATCAACTTGTCTTCATTCGATCCACTTTCATATTAAACGAAAATATCTTCCTTCGTATATAGCTGAACGCTAAGAAGTTCTAATAAAGAAATTAACAGCTCATCAAAAAATAGATTGTCGGTTACAAAAACTTGATTTGAATAATAAGTTATCTAATAAAAATGCGAGAAATATGGTCTAAGGTTTTGACTTTCTTAAGTCTTCATCAGTTTAGGTAAAGATATAATCGTAAGTTATATACAGCTTTTAATGGGTAAATTGCCGCCATTTTATATTTTTAATTTTGGGAATTGTTTTGTTTTTGATTTTGTAGACTGCAAAATATAGTGGGATCAGACTGCGAGAAAAAGAGCACCATGACGCTGTACTGCTTGACATTCGCACATGAAGCTCCAAAACGAAACTTTCTGGGAGGTTGGGTGTCAATCTGATGACAGATAGGATGCAGAAAGAGTTTGATGAGTCTAATGGGGTTACGAATGTGTTTGGAGAGATCATTACTGATGGCGACGTTATGCCGCAATACATGTTCGCACAAGACTCAATACGGAGGACCACATCAAGTGTCTTGAGGAGGTAGTGCTGCCCTGGGTCAAGAGGATCACTGCTGGAAGAGCCTATGTCTGGTAAGAGAATTCTGGACCATGTCACACAAGCAGACGGACGTCAGACAATATCTGTAACTATCTCAGCCCTTATATCTGGCCACGTAAATCCCCAAACTCCAACCCTCTTGATTATTATGCGTGTGGTCCATTTGTGCGAGAGACAAACAAAACTCCTTGTAATACCAAAGATGGAATAAAGGAAAGGATTATAGCAGCATTTGCCAATTTAAATAAACAGAGCATACGGAAGAGTTCATAGTTGATGTTATTGAGCGTTGGTTTTGTCTTTTCCTTATTAATAATGCTACCTTTATTTTCTTAGTCTTTTCTTTAATTGTGGATGAGGCTTGTAATTTCAACGAGTACATATATTCTCATTTTATATAAAAATGTATGGTTGCATTTCGCAAACATTTATTTCTTTTTATCACCATTTAATTGTCCATTTGATTGTCTTTTAATTTTCTTTGATAATTATTTAATTTTCCTCCGCTATAGATTTGGATATTCCTTGTATTTTTAGCATCTATTTTTTAACTCAATTTTTTCTCCCTAAAATGCTTTTATTTTAGCGGATTTTTCTCCTGCCCAGATATTTTTTTTTATTTCTGCATGAATATAAATTTTATCATTATAATATATATTTCTACTATTGCATGAAATACTAGTTATTATTATTATTAGTATTTTTATTATTATTATTATTATTTTTATTTCCTTTGATATCTGGCGTTTACACATTTCTTTCCGGGTCCCGCCCAGGGACCTAAGGTTAGAAATGGCATCATGACACTTTCCACTGCATAAAAAATAAAAAATAATTACATAGATAAAGCCCTTCGTAAAGTGTGGGCTGTACTTGTCAGAACAAATTTTTGTATCTCTTTGAGGCATGGACTTCCAGGGATCCCTTCAATCAGCCTACTGGAATCTTTTCCAACCAGTCCAAGGGCTCTAACTACAACAGGAATTGTTGATGTTCCCATGTGCCACATTTTTGAGATTTCTATTTCAAGGTCTTTCTATTTTGACAGCTTTTCGAATATCTTCAAAGACACATTGCAGTCTGCAGGGACTGCCATATCAATAAGGAGGCACTTATTTTGTTTGTGGTCTTTAATAACAATGTCTGGGTGGCTGGCTTTGATTGTTCTGTCAGTGTGTATTGTGTTTATTATTATTATTATTATTGTCATTATTATTATTATTATTATTATTATTATTATTATTATTATTATTATTATTATTATTATTGCTAATACAGGCAATGTTGATATTCATAGGATTTTTCTATTGTTTCTGTTAATTATGTTTTCTTATTTTCATTTATCATATTTCACTATATTTCAAACATATGCAACTTATTTTTATATTATTTCTCTTAACCAAATTGGTTAACCCACTATTTTTAGTGAAATGTGTTTCGCTTAATTTGAAGTATGTTTACTTTTGTTTTGTTTTTGATCATTCTTTCTCCAAAATCTATATTTCACACACACACACACAGACACACACACACACACACACACACACACACACACACACACACACACACACACACCTACTCACACTCCCCTCTCCCATTCTCACACATACAAACACCTACATAAACCCCCCTCTCTTAATCTCACACACACATACACACAACCTCGTTCTCTCCCACATACACACACTCTCTCTCACACACATATGACCTCTCTTTCAGACAGATATACACACACTCCCCCTCTCTTTCACACCCACACATACAATCACATTCTCTCTCTCAGACACACACTCTCTCTCTCTCACACTCTCTCTCAGACACACACATACACACTCCTTCTCTCTCACACACACATTCTCACTCTCCATCTCTATTGTTAATGTTATTTTTATCCTTATTTTCATTCATCATATTTCAATATATTTCAAACATATTTTCTCTATTTTTATAGTATTTCTGTTAATGAATTTTGATAACCCATTATATTTAGTGAAATGAGTTTATCATCATCATCTTCTATTTGGTAATCTGAAGAAAATGTCTGACAGACAATTCTTGTTTCTTTTTATTTTATTTTTCTAATATGTTCTCGAGAATTTTGATATATATTTAATCTAGGGAAAATGATGTAAGCAAGACGCTGGATTTTTATAATTCTTCTAATCTGGAAGATAATGTTTACTGAAGCATCAATATAGATTATTCCTTTGTCTTAGAGTTATCCATTTAATGCCTGATTTACGTCCACTTTCAAAATAATTATTATTATTATTATTATTATTATTATTATTATTATTATTATTATTATTATTATTATTATTATTATTTCCTTTTCTTTCTGGTGTGTTCAGATTTTATTCCGGGTCCAGCCCAGAGACCTAAGATCTGAAATGGCATCATGACATTTTCCACTGATCAATTAAAGCACGCACACACACACACACACACACACACACACACACTATATATATATATATATATATATATATATATATATATATATATATATATATATATATATTACATAGATAAAGCACTTCGTAAGGTGTGTGCTGTTCTCGTGAGAATCATTTTTTTATTATTTAAAGACGTGGGCTTCCAGGAACCCCTTCGAAAAGTCTGCTGGAATTTTTCCAACTAATCAGAGGGATCCAAATACAACAGGGATTGTTGATGTTCCTATGTGCCACATTTTGTGAGATTTCGATTTCAAGGTCCTCGTATTTTGATAGCATTCTTGAAGATCTTCAAAGATACATTGCAGTGTTGGTACTGCCATATCAATAAGGACTGTTGTTTTTTGTTTGAGGTGTCTAATAACAATGTCTACGCGGTTAGATTTATTATTATTATAATTATTATTATTATTATTTGTGTGTGTTATGTTTCTTGCCTTGCATCCTATACATCTGGGTTCAGATTACCGTCCTTAGTCCCTATAAGAGTATTGTCATTCAATTTATAGGTATTTTCTTAGGAGATGAAATGTTCCTTGTAGAAAGAACTTCTGGGCAATTTGTATGCTGATTTTACCTGGTACACTGTTAGTAAAATTGTCTATTCTTTTCCCAAGAGCCCAGAGCTCCGTTTACTACTGGTACACTCTTAGTTTTCATTTTCTACATCCTGTTAATCTCGATCTCCAGATCCTTGCATTTGAACAATTTCTCGATCATTTTCATGGAGTTGTTTATCTCAGATGGTACTGCTATGTCGATAAGCATACTTCCTGAATTTCTTGTTTTTATGATAATAGGTGCTCTGTCTGTTGGCATTTATTTCCCTGTCAGTTTGAATTGGCATGTCTCAAAGCATAGTTACATCGTTATTTTGGTAACTATGTCGAGTTGGCGCTCATACCATCTCTCAGTGGTTTCGAATTTGTGCTTCTAACATATCTTTCAGGGCATAACTATCGCTACCTTGTAATGTCTCTGGGTATATTTCATTTTTTGTTAGTTCTCTACATCCTGAGATAATATGGTCGGCAGTTTCATCATATCTTACGCAGTTAGTCCCATCTTTGATTATGTGGCAATGATAGGATCTTGTTGCGAGGCTTTCGTCCGGAGCTGCAATAGTTAGGCTTTCTGTTTCAGTTTTCAACCCGTGTTCCGGATCCATTGATTTTTTTCTGTTGGTCCACACTTCTTTTTTCGGTCTTTTTAGGTATTATTATTATTATTATTATTATTATTATTATTATTTAGGTATTATTATTATGAGTAGTTGTATTAATAGTGGAATTAGTAGTAATATTTTTAAAAATTATTTTGAGTAAATTTCAAGACAAGTATACCTCACGCTAAGCCGTTAATTGGTTCTAGAGGACACGACTTGGGTTGAAAAACAACTCAAGTCGAAATAAACACATTATTATCATCAAATGAGGACTCATTTCTTATTACAGGATTTATATGTTCTTACAGTATTGTGAATAAAATGATTAATTTCCTCCTTATCTTACAGCGATATAGCTGTGTGCATATTATTAGCACTTGTACTGGGACTTTTCTTCTGAGCTATGGTCAAAAATGGATTCTAAATCACAATTTAAATTTAACTGAAAGATCGTCAACAGCAGAGCACAGATGTAAAAAAGTCTGAATTCAGAATCGGTGTTGGAGCGGAAAACTACGCACGAATGCAGCTTGTCGCCATAAATTTGAAATAAACCATCAGCTGAACATGCTTTATTATGGTAATCTTTTTTTTGTTTTTGATAATTTTATCATATATATATATATATATATATATATATATATATATATATATATATAATATTTTAATTTAGTTAAATAGGGGTATATGTGTTTATTGTTCTCTTAGTGTTTTGACGTTTCTAATATTTTAACGGCCAACATAAACTCTAGTAAAACGACTTCAGGCGAGTTTTATTTTTCCATATAATCTTAAAGAAAAGCCGACGCCGCCTCGAAAATGACTTAACACGAAACGGCTTAAGTCGAGGGGTTACTGTAGTATACAACAGCATTACGGGAAACTATGATTGCATATGTGTCAGAAAATTGTTATAAAACTGGAAGTAAAGATTTTGTAATTGTGTAAATTCGTGGGTTTAGGATTACATTCCGTATCTATATTCATTCTTGTTCCAACCTATAAAGCCAATGTCTTCTGCGCATGCTTACATTTAGGGGAACCCTGTGTTCTCTGAATTAAGAACATATTTTTCTTCCTCTACTCAATCAAATAATTCCGTTTTGGATGAAATCAACAACACCGATTCCAAAGTTAACAT
This sequence comes from Acanthosepion esculentum, assembly GCA_964036315.1. Taxonomy (NCBI): domain Eukaryota; kingdom Metazoa; phylum Mollusca; class Cephalopoda; order Sepiida; family Sepiidae; genus Acanthosepion; species Acanthosepion esculentum. The sequence goes on from OZ038491.1 coordinate 64,882,329, forward strand.
CGCAATTGCTACAATATGTAAGGATAATGCATTATGTACATTCACGCCATTGAGGATAACTTCTTTTCCTGGAACTTCACACGCATTATAAATATGTTTTTCTCTACAACTCAGACAAATGATTCTGTTCTGAACTAAATCGATTCCTATTTTGAACTCAGAACACATCTAGAAACTCAGCAGTTTCAGATATGCGTATAGCATATTTATTTGCAAATTAAATGTATTATTATATTAATTGCATCGTTCGATCCATTATGATATTAACTTACTTCATAAAGAGATGACCTTCTTCATCTTCTGTGTACCGTGTCCCTTCAAGTCATAGGCTATAAGGCTTTCCACAAATTCCTATCTCTTAGCAGTTATGTTTCTTTGCTACCATTTCCGTTTCCTGTTACTTTATCCAGTTATCCAAGCTCGTCAAATGTGTCGCAATGCTTTCTCCTATTTTTCTTGTTTCCGTATGCCTCTTGAGGATAATGTTTTCCAAAACCTCCTTAATCTTTATGTCCAAGGAATTTCAACTATCATTTCTTGATTCTGGGTATAAGCGTTCTTTCCGTTGCCGATTACTTTAGAACGTTCTTGCTATTTACCCGCTGGTTATAAGCTCTGTCCATGGAATTTTCAACAATCTTCCATAGAGCCACGTTCCTGCTGCCTCCAGTCTATTTTTCATCTGTAGGGAGATTTTCCAACATTCACTGTCGTCTACAAGGATGGTTAATGGATAGCTGTCCAGTTTTCTTTTCTTTTGTCACTATCGATCTTTTTCCGTATATAAGTACCTTGTTTAACTTTTTGAAATGCTTCTTTCGTTAGAAAATACCTATTTGGATCACGGTGTCACATTTTCGAAACTCTGTTAAAAAGATTTCCGTATATTTAAAAATTCTGCACCTGCTTGATTTTTACGTTGCCAATTTTTAACACGCATTTTTGATTTCTCTCATAATGATGACCTTGCTTTCTGTCTTGTAGCTGTTGATGTATAGTCCTTTTTTCTCGCTTTCTTCTACTGCACTATCTAGGAGGTCTTGTAGTTTTCCATTAACACAGTGCCATCTTATATTAACAAGATGATGTGCATCGATGATAATTCGTGGTAGGGTCTACAGTTCCCTTAAGATAGATGTAGATGTTGAATAAATCACGGGAGAAGACCCATTTTTGTGTCACGCCCTTTTCAATCTGTGTGTAGTTACTCAGTTCACGTTCTCTCCATATGCAGGTCGTTTGTTCTCAGTATAAGTTCTAGATGATTCTACCATCTCTTTCTGGATAGATTTCATTTTCCTAGCAGTTGAAATAGATCTTCATGACGTAAACTCTCACATGTTTTTTGCGGAAATTATTAACCGTAATTACACATCCTACTGCATATAGCGTCCTGGGTATGACGATAAACTACATCCGCGTCCTGGGTGTGACGATAAACTACGTCCAACAGCAAGGCCTCTGATAATACGTTTACGAAAAAATAATATTACCAGCTATACTTTTTTGAAGAACAATATTACAAGCTATACTTTTTTAAAAAACAATATCACCAGCTATATTTTTGGAAAAAAATACCAGCTCTACGTGTTTTGATAAAGAAAAATTTACCAGCTCTACGTTTTTGAAAAAAAGAAATTACCAGTTATAAGTTTTTGAAAAAAAAAAAATTACCAGCTATACGTTTTTGAAAAAAAAAATTACCAGCTAATGTTTAAAAAAAAATTACCAGCTATACGTTTTTGGAAAAAAAATTTACCAGCTATACGTTTTTTAAAATTAAAAATTACCGGCTATACGTTTCTGAAAAAAAAAATTACCAGCTATATGTTTTTGAATAAAAAAAATTACCAGCGATACGTTTTAGAAAAAAAAAACAGCTATACGTTTTTGAAAAAAAACAAATATTGCTAGCTATACGATTTTGAAAAAAAATTACCAGCTATACGATTTTGAAAAAAAATTACCAGCTATACGTTTTTGGAAAAACAAATTCCAGCTTTACGTTGATGAAAAATAAAAAAATTACCAGCTATACGTTTTTGAAAAAAAAATTACCAGCTATAAGTTTTAAAAATAAAAAAAATTAGAGGCTACACGTTTTAAAAAAAAATTACCAGCTATACGATTTTGAAAAAAAAAATTAACAGCTACACATTTTTGCAAAAGAAAAATTGATTGCCATAAAACCCAACCGACCAACCAACCTACTGCATATAAATTGTCATAAGAAATTCTTGTATTCTGATTTCTATCTTTCCCTGGTCTGGGTGTTGTGATCTATGAGAAGAATGGAGTTCGACCAGAAATTATGTGATGAAATTCAGGAAACAAGCAATCCCAAATCAATCCCAAATCAATCCCAAAATGATTTGTAAAACTTTTGGATACCACACATAAGCGCATGAAAACGTTCAGCACACATTTCCGAATATCATAAATAGTATTTAATATATTTATTTAGAAATTCCCGATCGTTTTATAATATTTAATTAAACATAAATTTATAATAATATATAAACTGTTCGACTTTAATATATATTCTAAAACACTAGTATTATATCACATTATTATTTATATCAACAAGAAAATCTTTGAAAATATTTCATAAGATTTCAATGAATATATATGCGTTCAATCGATTAAAGTTTTGCTTTCTAAATCAATTCATCAACTTGCCTAAAACCTCAAAGAGAATATTTTCTACATAATGAGTAACCAAATTTAAACAGGAAATACTTCCGAAGTTTAGACCTCCCAAAAGGGCAACTAATATATAAGTAATGAAGATGGAGTCTGTAAATTAATTGAGTAAATTTAAAATGTATGCGATTTTCCTTTTAGTTCAGAAATTTAATATTTATTGGTTGCTCTTTATAATTTGTTCTTAACTCCGAAATCCCGACAGACGATAATCATTTTCTAACATCTCTCCTTATATTTATAATTCAATATTTGACTTAAATCTATATTCTAAAGTACTAATATTATATTAAAGGAATAGTTACATTATAAAAAACGAATTTCTATGAGAATGTATAAAGAAAGCTAACATCCTCGAATAAATGCAGAATAAGCATCAACATATATAGTATATTAATACTGTACATCGGTTCTTTGGGTAGTAGACAAACTTTCCTTTGTTGTCTTTTCTTCGTTCATTTCATTAATACTAACTGTAATTCATTGTGTATCAGAGCGTATCAAGTCAGAGCAAATCTCAATAAAGCACAAATATGCTCTTCCCTATTCAATGCAATTCTCAACTTTATGATTGACAATGTTTTCCTTTCAGTGTTCTATTAAGTTTCAGATATACATAGCCATTTTCTTGTTGACGACCGTAGCAAAAACAATAAGAAAAATTAATGAAAACGTAGAAAAGATATACTTTCAATTTATCTCTGAATTTCTGGCATGTAGATTTACCATTATTTTCATTATTGGCATTCGGATTTCTGCAGGCCTTGTCCATTTGTACATCTTTCATGGGAGTATTTTTTTTTATAATTTTCTCGTTCTGCTCTTCATATATAGTCTTGTTTTAATTTAGAACTGCTTGATCGAAGTTCGTACTACGCGTCCCTCTGTTAAAAACTTACGAAACGACGCTTTCATCAACATTGTTTCATGTAACAACCTTTGACCTAGAACCAGGAGGTTTTAGCCTAATATTATTATTGCCAGTCTGGTGATAACCCTATTTCTATTGACATACTAAATTTGCACAAATATTGCTTTTTGTACTTTCTCAAATTTGTTTATTATTTCGTGTTCTTTAAATTTAAAATTGTATGGAGGATATAAGATTTTTGCACATAACCTATAAAAATAGTCTTCTCACATAAATATCCCCCTACATTCCGAATAAAATTAATGCAAACAATGAATTTTTTTTTCATCAATACAGATTTTAACAATTTTTTTAATTTTTTGGTCAAAAAGATTTTTGATTCTCCATATGACTCGCGAATATTATCGACTCTACAGATTCTCGGTAATTCACTGAACAACAGAGGAGTGTCAATCACATTCATTTGTTTTTTTTTTTTCTCATAGTGACTATAGTAAAAATATTCCTTAAATTTACAAGGAATTATCTAGAAGATTCTCGATAGTGTTAAATTGTCTAACTCATTTTGTTCAGTTTATTTTTGTTTGCCGCGTTCTTCTAACCAATTCAACATGTATAATTTTTGTTTGCCAGCACACGATACATACTTAACCTCAAAGGCTAACACAAAAACAGCAATTCCTACAATATTGGTTTACATCCTCAATTCCCAGACGTTTGCACATTCCCAATTTGACCACCTTTACCATAATGTATCGATTTTTAGCTACTTTCCTGTATTCGTTTATCCTATTAAAATAATTTTTTTTCACTGTATCAGGAAAAGAGACATTTCATTTGTTGTTGCTTCCTGTCAATTTTCCGATTTTCCTAGGTTGTTAATATTTGAGATTCTGCCGGTGTTGTCAGTTGATTCGTTACACAATTATATACAGATAAATTTCTTTACAGTTAAATTTGTTTATATTTTAAAATCTCAATGTGTTTACTCCAGCAGTACTTATTTTCTTGTTTTTCTTTCTTTTCCCATTTGTTACAAATCTTCATTTCCCACTTATCTTCTCGCTCTAATTATTAGTATTTCTTTATGATATAATATGAATTATATTATAACTGGGATACTCAAATAATCCCAATCTTTGGTGGTAAGTTTTCTGCTTCCATTTTGTTTCCCTTGCATATAAAACTGATCACTAGCCTCTCTTTAGTTCGGTTGTTCGGTCTAGCTTATTTGATGAAATTTCAAATGACGAAATTTGCCAATTTTGAAATTATATTTTTGGCTACAATCATTTAAACTGTTCCAATATAGATTCATATTAGTGTAAATATCATGATTATTTCCATTGATTTATGTTTTATAGATGTTTACTTCCGGGTACCAACCAGAGACCTAACGTCAGAAATTACTTCATGACATTTTCCTCTGATCATTTTAATAAAAGAAAAACCTGTGAAAACACACATTTTAAAAACATAAAGCTCTTCTTAATGTGTGAGCTGTACTTGTGAGGACAATAATTTGTTATGCATGGGCTACCAGAAATCCCTTTAATATATCTATCGGTCTCTTTTATAATCAATCCGAGAGCTCCAACTACGACTGTAATAATTGATGTCCGCATATGCTATATCTTTTTAGATTTCCACTTCACGATCCTTGCATTTTGATATTTTGTAATTATTATTATTATCATTCTTCTTCTTCTTCTTCTTCTTCTTCTTCTTCTTCTTCTTCTTCTTCTTCTTCTTCTTCTTCTTCTTCTGCTTCTTCTTCTTCTTCTTCTTCTTCTTCTTCTTCTTCTTCTTCTTATTATTATTATTATTATTATTATTGTTATTATTGTTATTATTATTGTTATTATTATTATTATTATTTCCATAGATAAAATAAACACATGGTGAGAAAAAGCATTAGCTTAAATATATCTGATTGTCTTCCGGTAGGTTACAGCCGTATCTCCTGAACAGGATAAGTTCATTAGTTTTATAGGAAAGTCATCCTCGGGATGATATCTTGAACAAAATTACCCTTTGGTTATTCAAGATAAAAAGAAAAAAATATTCTACAAGTTTACAAATAAAAACTCATAAATTATTGGTCGTTGCACGAGTTACAAGTGTCGCGACCCTCAGAGAGGTATACTGTAAAGTCGAAAATCCCTCACTGGAACAAGGTCTTCCACCAACTGTGAGGTACCTAAAATCGGATAAATTCCAACCTTGACCCTGATGACTGAATGCCATATCTATTAATGAAAAAACAATCAGACTAGTGGCAATCTTGAATAGCATAAGCAAGTTAAGATATATTTTTAATCTACCCTCGAAAATCCCCAAACATAACGGATACCAGGTATAGTGATATATGGTATGAACGTATATATGACCCTATCCTGATCCAAAATATGCTTGACAGTATTTGAAGGGACAACGTGTGAAATAAATTCTCCTCAAATCAGAAGTAGTTCTGACAAAACTAAATATAACATAAAGTACTAAAATCCATACCTCACCCACAACGATGAAAGAGTGGAAATGCATATGACAGACGAAGAGGTATGAGCTAAAATTGCTTCGAAATACTGATCTATAAGGGAAGGAAACTGGAGGATCTAACTCCGAAAAAAATAATTCGACCGTCATCCTACATGCGATGCCTTGAAAAAAATTAACGTTGTTGGATATGGATAAAACGCAGAAATAAATCTCCATGTTTATAAATAAAAAAGATATAAAGGATTGGCCGTCGCTCGGGCCTATCCCTCAGATAGGAACCAGTCTAGGGTCGAGAAATTTGTAACTGGAATAAATCCTTCATTCAACTTTGAGGTACCTGATCACAAAAACCTGATTAATTCTAATCTTGGCCCCGAGGACTCAACGCCAAATCAGTTAATGTAAAGGAAACCGTCTAAATAACATCTTGAAGATAATAAGTAAGTCATGATATATTTTTAAATTGCACTTGAAAAAATCATCCAAAGGACATAAAGAAGCATACATACCAGGTGTAGAGAGATAGGGTAGGAACCCTATCCTGAACCCACATATGCTTATCAATATTCGAAGCGACAACATTGAAATAAATTATCATAAAATCCAGTAAACAAAACTAAAAATAACATAAAGTAAATAAAATCATGACTCAACCAAAAATGAGGCATGATTGGAAATAGAAAATGACAGACGAAGAGGTAAAAGCTAAAATAGATGTGAGATAATGATCTGTAAGGGAAGGAATCTGGAGTATCTAACTCCGAAAAAAACAATTCGACAGTCATCCTACAGGTGATATCATGAACAAAATTTCTCCTTGTTGGATATGGATAAAACGCAGAAATAAATCTCCATGTTTACAAATAAAAAAGATATAACGGATCGGCCGTCGCTCGGGCCTATCCCTCAATTTGTAACTGGAATAGACTCTTCAATCAACAATGAGGTACCTGACCACAAAAACCTGATTAATTCTAATCTTGGCCAAATCAGTTAATGTAAAGGAAACCGCCTAAATGCCATCTTGAAGATAATAAGTAAATCAGTGTATATTTTTAAATTGCACTTGAAAAAATCATCCAAAGGACATAAAGGATCATACATACCAGGTGTAGAGAGACAGGGTAGGAACACGCGTAAGACCCTGTCCTGAACCCAAAATATTGCTTACCAATATTCGAAGCGACAACATGTGAAATAAATTATCCTAAAATCCAGAAGACAAAACTAAATATAGCATACAGTACAAAATATCATGGCTAAACCGTGATTGGAAGTAAATAATGATAGAGGATAGAGTACGTGTTTAAATAAATGAGATATGAAATATGATCTCTGAGGAAATAGAATAGAAGAATACAGCTGCGACATAAACTATTTCAGTGATGCAGAATCTGTCACCGATGAAAAAGAATCAAACGAAATTAGACAATAATTAAGTGAAAACAACAGAATTTAAATCACTGAAACGAAAAACAACACCGTACACATAATCAGCAAAATAACTCGCACACAAATGTCAGGAAGAGACCCTGAGGAAGTCTAATATAAATACTATGAAAATATATAGCCTTGGTGCATAATTACCAGGCGTTTGTAAACAATATTTTTTATGAACAAGGAAACATAATTCAGTATCCGCCTATGTTTCTTAAGAACATATCACACAGTGGATAAAGGCATTGGTTAGATCCAGTGAGAGGACTCAAAGAATTGCGTGTTCAATACCTGGTTAAGGCAGTGGAGAACTTGGAGAGGTGAACTAACAGAAGATAACTGATAAATGACATCCATTAGACATGGCACGTGGAACTAGAACAGTCTACCCCAGCGAGAGAAATAAATGGTTCAGTTCGATATTCCAACAACCTAGAGAAGGCCGGAGCGTACAGCGACCGAAACATTATGATAAATATGGCAAGAAAGATGAGGACAATAGTCCAAATAATGTAAATAGAATAAGAATTCAACAATAACATTTTTAAATGATTATTCCGTAGCGTATGATTATCGACACGCATTTTTACAAACCTGAAAATAAAATATCTTTATTAAAAAAAAAGGTAAACAAGACAACAACTTTTATTAACAAATATATCGCTGCAAAACACTTGATAATTATGCACCGACCCAATATAACGGGAAACTGATAAAACATTACAAAACTGAAATAATATATATTCAACAGCTTTAGCAGTTAAGGAAAGTATTTTTGTCCATCATTGCAGCAGCCAGATCTTGAACATTTTGGGCCAATTCACTGGATCCAATCAACCCTTTTATCCGCTGGGCCATGTGTCCTTGAGTGAACAGGGGCTGAAACGTCGCGAACATGACAACAAAATGAGTACAACAGTCCAAACAATGTGAATAGTGTAAATAATTACAATACCTAATCTCAGAAACACAGACTTGAAACTGCAGGTTTTATTCTTACTGCATAGACTAATTTTTGCTAATTAGAAATTATCAAGCAAACGTACTGAACAAATCTTCTGACCACAAACATAGATTATGTGATGAATATCCAGGAACAATTGATAAATCTCAGCATAACAGGCTAAAGAAATACATGCCTTAGAAAGTCTACATTTGCGGAAGGAAAGAGCAAGGATTTGGTATGGGAACTTTCCAGATCCCGTTATACACATAAGAACTGCAACAGTTTTATGGGCGTTTCCAAAACAAGCATTCAAAGCTAATCGTCCAAAGAGTAATAAAAAAAAAACAAGAAGTAAATGTGCTTTCATATTGACATGGCATTTCCTGCATCTAGTACTGCAGCTTTAAAATCTTGAAATCTTTGAAAAAACTACAAAAATAGAAATGGAAATCTCAGAGAGACACCAATAATTATTTTCGTTATTGAGATCCTCAGTGCAATAGGAAAGGTTTTTTCTGATAAACTCATTGAAGGTCACCCTCGTTGTCCATGGCTTAAATACATCAATTCTTCTCGCAAATAAACTTCATACGATACGGATGTTATTTTACAGGTTGTTCTTTGTTATTTTCATCAATTTTGCACACATATTCAGTGAAAAATGCCATGTTGTCATATCTGGAATCAAAAGATATAATAATGAAAATAATATTAGGTCGTTCATAAATTCATATTCGATTTTAAAATAAAGCTCTTAATTACGTTCTACTATAATATTATAATGATTGCACATAATATATTACTCATTCGATATGATTTAATTGTAAGGGATGAAAATGTTTCAGAATTTATATATATATATATTCAGACATTATATATTTTCATCTTTAACATGAAAATAGACGATATGTGATTACAGTTCTCCTTGAGATTGGTTTTGATACTTCGCAAATAGCAACCAACTTTAACTGAGCACGGAATGAACTATCCTCTTCCACAGTTCTTATACGAGTTTTAAAGACCGTAGAGGACGTCCATCTGCCCTCTGACAATCAATATCTGAAAACACTTGTCGAAAGATATCCTCGTCAAAGGGTCAGAGAAATGTTTAAGTTAATGGACGTCAGTAATTCAAATATAGTTCAATTTTATGATTCTACATGTAAATGTAGATGGGAAAACTACGTAAGAACAAAATGGAGGAAATTATGTTGGATTGGTATGTTGAAGGAGCTTGATAATTATTCGAGGCTTTCTTATAGTTGGATGCTGATGAGAAATTTGGTATCATCCACTAAAAATTATAAATAGAAAGTTATTTTTTGGTCATTCATGATGTGCTGCTCGATGTGTGCACGGATTAGATTACACGTATTTTAGACAGATGATAGTTCAATCTGCAAGAGAGCGTGGTGCATATGTGCCCAGTGTAAGTATTTAATGATACTTTTTGTTTATTAATGTTGGAGATGTAGTCACGTAGTGGACATGAGTATTCACATAGAACCCTACTTTTACATAGGAGGTTTTTTTTTTGTAATGTTGTTGGTAATAATTAATTATATTTTAAAACTTTTTTGTATATTAGATACGCCATTCTCAGATAATGAAATTAACTTTATAGTGCCGCAAAATTTGGAGCGACAAAGATGACAAATAAACAGGCTGTTCTAGAACAATGAAGTGACTGCAGCGAACAACGCGAAGATCAGATCTCTCAAACTTCAATGAAAATTGTAGATCAGTATTGCCTTGGCTACTGAGAAACAACGAAAGAACACACATAAACCTAAACCTTTGCTGTATCCTATAATGCCACAGTTCAAAACTCCTCTGTACGAATTAACAAAAGCACTAAAATAACATATAATTCCATGCTTACCCAGTAAATATGGCATTAATTCGACGAGAATGATTCGAT
>OZ038491.1:64900205-64917705 GCA_964036315.1 Acanthosepion esculentum
GATTTGTTATAGTAATTTGTTTATAAAATATCAACAATACTGTAGTTGGCTAGACTATTTTTATAACCTTGTAAATAATTAAATAGAGTTTATTTACATGCGAACTATTGCAATTATCTTTTGTTGTTATCACAAATTTTCGCTAATTGTTTCATTCGCCCTTCTTATGTTATTTATCAATCAGGGTAATCTACGGGGAATTTCAAACTGGGATCTTTACATAATCTACTGGCTTTGAGTTTTCTCGACATACTGACCATTTCTAAAGATATCTCGTTGAGTTATAATTCTTAATGCTCGCCCTCTTTTCTTTGGTTCTATATACAGACATGGGCTGGAATGGACAGTTGAACAAAGTCTACACGCATAGATTAAATTAAGTTTTCAGGTTGGAGTCTCACTTAGGTTACCTGGATTAACATACACCTGATGAAGTCCAGAGGACACAAAACCCGAAATGTTTTGATAACAATATACCTGAGATCAATCGTTCGCATGTAAATAGTGTAAATAATGAAAATTCCTTTCCCAAGAATTCCAGACAGAAAATAGGGAGTAATATGTTTTTGTCAATTCTCGTGATATTTGCATAAATGGAGAAATATATGTTTGGGTTTTATTAAAATTCTGAAAATAGTTTTTGAAAACAATTAAATTTGTTCAGGGACTATATATTAATATCTGTGTCAAGAGGAAAACAATCATTTGACACACCGTTTTTTCTTGTGGATGCGATTGTTAAATTTTGCCACTTTATTTTAAACAATAAAACAATCGAAATGGGATATATTTTTACACTTTTGAGCCGCTTTTCTACCAGGATTCTTTATTGCCGGACATAATATTAACAACGTAATATATGGAGAATACACAGTGTCGAGACCAAACACAAAATGGAAAATAAAAGAATGTCTACAAACGCTAGTGAATGAAATCTAGAACAAAGGAAACAGAAGCATGGTGGTCAGCCAAAGGAACAGCCCAACAAGCATATTACAAATTGTATTTAACAAAATGAAAGAGGTACAATCATTTAAATATCCAGGATGTGTTTTAACAGAGGACATAAATTGTGACACCGAAACCCGAAGACGCATTGGGATAGCCTAATAAGCTTTCTAAACCCTAAGAAAAGTCTTAATAAACAGGTAAATCCCATTACAGACAACAAAAAAGAGTACGGAACTGCTACGTTATCAGTACTTCTATATGTCAATGGATGCTTGAGAAATTCTTCACAACGTAAGAAGTTACTTGAGCCAACAGAAATGCAGTTTTGCAGGAAGATGCTGAGAATACCATCGGTTGAACATGTGAACAACCACGAAGTTTTCGAGAAAATGTAAACAAAATGACAATTACACATAATATCAGAAAGAGTCAGGTGACATTTCTAAAGCACACAAGGAGGAAAGAATACTTGGAAAATTTAATACTCACAGAGTAGATTTAATGTAAGAGGGACAGAAATATAATATTCCTAACGTGTTTGTGTAAATGGATGGCAGAACAGGGTTTAGGGGTGATAAGAAACAAATATTATTAAGAGCGATATTATCGTTAAAGTTCTGCAGGGACGTGGCCCATAGAAGAAGACAATGATGAAGAATAAAAAAAGAAGATGAGTTTCCTTTCAATAACCCAGCGGCACAACACGGAACAAAGCAATATATTCTTCCTTGTCGATACAAAAAGCACGTGTTTCCAATTATGATTCGATGACAATAATAGAGTTAGATATCATCTACCTTGTTCAACGGATTCACAAAATTAGCTTCGCATTCCTCTGGATAATTACCTCGATCCGACAAGCACCCCGGGAATATCCCTTACGGCAAAGCAGCAACTTACCTGGAATGAGAAATAATATGACATATTAAACACTTTTTAAAAAAATAAAGAAATATTGAAGAGAAACAATTTTAAAATTCTCTCAATATACTGTATACTCTAACTATTAACGTGACTAATATATTTGTAATTGTTTTTGCAGCAGAAACATCTCATAACTCTTGAGGTGTTATGTTCTAATGTTTTCCCTGCTTATTTGCATAATGACCTTTACCTTGTAGGGATTAAAAAAACGGTTATCATCTCACTTTGGTTGAGATGCTGTCGTGCGGGTCACGTGACGGTGGCTTAGGGACGTCACATCATATAGGTATGAAAGTGGCCAATCTGTCACTCAGCTTCCAGGAGTCAAACTGATCAGTAGCATTTTTAGCACGGGCCCGTGCTAGCGATCAGTCAAGTGGTGCAGTTTACAAGCCCATCGTGCCGTTTTCATTTGTGAAAATATCGTCACAAAATATAGGCATTATCACTGGCTCGCATTTCTCATGTTGAAAAAAAACTTGACACGCCGTTTCCCGTTTGAGAGGAATATTCCCCGGCTAGGGAAATAGTAGAAAACTCTAACCCGCTCGAATATAGAATCCTACATATGGCCTCCGCAGAAACACAGAAATATCTCCGGTTGCTCGAATTACCGTTTGTCATTAGTAAAAGTAAGACCCTATCCTTTCATTTTCTTTTCACACGACTTGTTGTGCAGGCATGTGTTATAGTTTCTCTGCATGGGGAAAATGTAAACATATGTATATAAATTCGTGTACAATTTAGTGGTATAAAATTCTTGCTGAGAACAACGCATGTTTGTAATTCCTTTTTTAGCAGTTCCGTCCGTGAAATTAGCTGTTATTATATCATGGAAATAATAGTGCCAATAATTGGGAAAAAACAAACTATGGGAATATTAATTTCTTCTATAGCTCACTCATTAGCTGATGTCTTAGTAAATGCCAGTAATACGCAGGGGTTTACAGGCAACGAAAATGAAAGAAAACTGTGTGTAGGGAAGATTGAGGGAAGTACAAAAAAAGTACGTTATTCAAGATGACAGAAGATGGCGATTGACGTTGCACTTAAATCTTTGAAGATTGTAGTTATCAGGGTTACAAGTAAACGGCAGGGATTTCTACAGAGAGTAAGTGCAAGACAAGAAACCTATTAGAGTAGAAGAGGCGGTTGCAATTAGCTATTTCAATAGTAAATGAAACCATGGAATTTTTATAGAAAAGAGAAGCCACGTCATGCCGGTGAGAATGTGACTGAACACGAGATGCCAAGTCAGGATCGATTACATTACAGATTCTTCTTTGTATTTTGTCAAGAACCCCGAGGTGGATAGCATGAGCAGCAGATCAGATATTGCAACAGGAATCAATGCACAGACGAATGATATATTTGTAAATGTGTAAGGTGGATTCTGACGAGAAAAGAATTTCTGGGATTGCTCAGTGACACAACTTTTCTTTTAGAAGATTCAGCTATTGATTCTATATAATTACTCCCCCTTCAAGTTAGTTGTGAATGTGAGGCTAAGAAGGTGCGGTGTTTTGCTCTCTTGGAGTCTAGCGTCAGTCATGCCGATGGCAGGCAAAATGGTTTAATTTGGTGGTTAAATGAAATTACTCTTGTTTGGGAGGCGTTAACATTTACATGCTATTTCCCACTTCAGTTAACCACTGATTGGAAATCCTTGTCAAGAGCAGCTGCTAGGTTTACTTTGTCAGATCAGACGCATTTATTATTGAGACAGGAGTAAATGCGTGTATCATCTGCAGGTTAAGAATGTAGTTTTCAATTAAACATTTAAGCAGGAATATATCCCACAAATTTGGAATGCGGGGAAAAAAGAATATAATTCGATCTAATGGATGCAAAATGTTTTTTATATAAGTAGAGATTAATGTTAGTCTTGTAGAGTCCGTCTTGAGTATAGAATAGGTTTTGTCAGTACTTTTCCGGTTCATCACATTTTGAGGGAGAGAATTGTTAGCCTCAAGCCAAAACGGTTTTGCATGTATTTATCGTAAACCTGTTGCAAAACGAGACAGCTGCTTCTGGTATTTCGAGACGCGGGAGGAAAATATGGAGTCAAGCCTTTCCGAAGGTATTTGTTCGAAAAACAACACAATAGTTTCAGTTGGAATTTGAACCTGATATTCTCACATCCCGTAGGGATATCCGTACGGTCACGCTGACACATGACTCTATCTGTACATTAGTGTCTTCAATTTGTATTTGTTTTTGTTTTTTCTATCGCTCAGTACTAGAGTAGACCGGAAACTCTTCTAATTTAAATCCAATAGTGAATTTGTGGTTATCTGCAAGAAACGACTTCGGGGAATTGGTATACGAAATACTAACATGTGCACTGGGGCATGTTTCATTGGAAAAATACGAACGAAAAGTAAATAATAACGGAAGTATTAGTTTTGTTTTCAATTAATTTGCACAAGCGTGCATGTCTACAATATATAGAAATATTACCAGCGCGGAACATTTAGAAACGCGACTAATGGGAATACTTTATGTGCTGTCAGTTATCCAGTGGTGGTGAGTGATATACTGAGCACTTGTCTGTTGGATATATTGCTGTGAACACGAGAACCCTGGGAGTTATATTATCATGTATCACATAGAAGCATAAAGACGTTGAAATGAAAAGCTGAAAATTGTCTGGTATCTGCTACATTTAGAATAGACATGATTGTAACCAATGCCTATCGCCCATTCTTCTTCTATTTGCTGTGTCCCTTCAGAATAGGCGTTCATGGCTCTCCCAAACTCTCTTCATTTGTAGCACTAAGTACAAATTGTCATTTTCCGATCGCTCCTAATCCCTGTCCTGTCGATCATTTACGCAAACTCGTTAGGTAGGTTATTCGCCTTTTAAACTGTCCCTGTTACATTCAACCTGTCCTGCGAGTGATCAATTCTTCAAGCCTTCTTTGAGCATTATGTACCCAAGATATGTCACTTTTCTCTTTCAAATTTGAACTGCAAGTAAAAATAAAACTTACTCCTATCTCATATGATCAGTCCCTTTATTTCTCAGTAACCTTAGATAGAGATACATTTGTTTTAACTCGAGTTTCTTATTGATCTGTGAATATATTCTCCAACATTTACTGCTATATATGATGATAAATATTGAATAGCAGTCCCTTACCCTTTACTTCGTCTCTAACATCATTTTCCTTTTATCTATAATTATATCATTGCAAAAGTAAAACTAACTATTCACATAAACAAAAATAAAGTTTTGAGTTAGCTACGTAGCATTCCTTGCTTTAAACAAATATCACCCATCGTTCTATACGCTTGTTCATGATAGTTTCATAGAAACTTTGTGTTTTTTTTTAGTTGGAAGAATGGTTGTGATGTAGTTTTCGACTGATTGTACGGTGGCAAATTTTTCATTTACATTGTTCAGTAGAGACCGGAACTAAAAAAATCCGAATGAGATAAATCGGTAGAATACGGCATATGATGAAGAGTTCCCAATTTCAACTCCTTAAACTTCTGTAAAGTCTGTTTGTAACACGCGGTCTTACGTTGTCATAGTGTAAAATACACATTTTCGAGTTGGCAAAATGGAACAGTTTTCTTGAACGAAAATTCTCTTCATATGTCAAAAGGCAGTTGAGATATCGATATTCAATATCTTAGCAAGCTCTTCCGTCTCAAACTTCTGTTTAATCTCCACGATCGCAACTAGAGCGGCTTTACCAACGTCGGAATCAAACTGACGAAGTCACCCTGACGAAATCATCCAAACCTATTCTTACCTATACTAAGTCCTGGAGTACGAACTAACTAAAAATTCTGAATATTTTTCCGCAGTTACAGCGCTTATTCTCAAATGCATACAGCATAATGTGTTGCGTGCTCAACTTTTTCTCCTCCATTTTGAAGGCATTCATTTTCGTTCATTCATTCATGGAAAAAACATTAGCATTCAACAAAGTCTGACTCAATATTGAATGATAAAAAGTTTCAACACAACTGAAATCGACTCGAAAGTAATCGGCGGTGTCATTTTCTTTTAAAAAAGAAAATTAAGCAGGATCTTTTGCTATGATATGATATTTTACTTAATTTTGGAGGAGTTCAGACGCCTCTGCTTACGAACAAGATGGATCAAAGCCAGGGCATTGTGCTCTGAATAACGAGCGATAATGGTAATAGTAATATTAGCCAATTCCTAATGAGGAACTCATTGGCAGACATTGACCTCGCAGCCAATGATCTTGTTGGCTGAAATTTATCAAATCGTTCTCTTAAAATAATCTTTCAGGAAAATTGGACTCTGAAGTTCAGTAACTGTTGTCACTCTTTTCAGTATTGGTGGGGAATGTTTTTCTAAGACTTTGAAATCCTGTCTAAAATGAACATTTTGGGTATGTTTTTATTGTGCCTTCGATTTAAACGTTATATCTATTTTAGTTGTTGCCATAACTGAAAGTTTTCAAATGATGTGGTTTCACGTATCTGTCACAGTAATTTGTTTGTTATTATCTAGCGCCAAAGCACAGAGATAGAATATATATTACATTTGGCCTTTCAGCTATGCACGTGACACCGTAGATCACAGGATATATTTCAACACAGCATCAGATATGTAATGTTTCCTCTCCGGTAATTAACGTTCCCTTGCCGCAGATAGATTAATCATTGTTCACCCTGACGCCCTGGATAATAAACCACAGCTATTTGGCTTGATCTCAAGATGAGGTGGCGCCAACTCTCATTACCTACACATCCTCCGACTGCAATATTTCGCGGACGTCAGTATGGAAATCAGAATGAGAAGAAATAGGGAATTATCAAAGGGTTAGGTTGGGAATCCCAAGAGAGATAACGAATATGAACTCAGATTGCTGAGGAAGTCTCGAAGGATTTACGACCGAAACATTTAGGGTCTAACAGCTAATATGAGCTGCCTATTCTGAATAGCAAAACCTACAATTATAACGAAAATATTTTCTGTTTCCCTATACATAAAATTCGGTAGTCATTGACCGCAATGCCAATGTTGCTGTCGGTTAAAATTTATACAGTCTTTCTATTAAAAGTGGGAAATAGGTTTTGAAGTCTCTTATGTTTGCTTCTTCTCTTGTTTATGGAGACCTCTTTATTAGTTTTCTGCTTGGAGTATTTTGGAATGACACCATCTTGATTATATCGTTATATTTTTGGTCTCCGTTTTAGTTTTTGCTGTTGTTGAAAGTCTCCAGATTATATGTTGTTTGTTCTTTTGTTTTTTGTGATTCTGTTGCTTCAGTTCACGAGAATCGAAGAAGCATGCTTCTCTGTAAAACCTGCAGACTTCAATCGTTCGAAGTCATTTTTCGTCATTGATCGGAGAGAGTGGTTGTATGCAGTTGGCAGTTTAGACATTTTTCAACAGTTTTGGCGCTGTGAATGACAACAATATATAAGTCATGATACGACAAATTTGTTTAAGAAACTGTCTATTTTTTGGCTACTTATGATGTCGAACAAAACTACTGCTGACGCAGCATATTCCGTTTTCACTTTCCTTCTCTTCTAAAATACGAAAACTGGCATAAGCGATCCATACACTGAGGTATTTGAAGCATTTCCTTTTAATTGAATCCACGTCCTGTTTCGGGGTATGTCCCGTCATTCTTTCCATGTCAGTTCCAGATCATAGTCTTTGTTTTGGAAAGATATATCTTTAGTTCCACTTCATAGAACATTTGTCAGAGGATGTTGATTTTATTTAATCATTTCACCCCTAGCAAGGAAGTAAAGCAACTAAGACATAAGAGATTACTGTGTGATAGCGAATGTGATAAAATATACTATATAAAAGAGAAGGCGAAAAAGAAGAAAGTTTATGTGAACGTTATTCGAAAACAATTATTCGAAAAACATTTATTCGAAATGCAAAATTGTTTATTGCAATAAAGAAATTAAAAGATGAAATACACAATAATAACTATTCTAAATAAAACAAAACATCGTGAATAAATCAATTTATTAAGAAAATAATCCTATATCCTTAAGTTATATGATGTTGAACGCAAATAGTCAAGTACTGAAGAGTACTCGTTAAAGGATATAACTATTTTCTATGTTTTTCATTTACGTCGCAGTATTTCTTGGCGCTCTTGATATTCGGACAATCTGCGCTTACTTTCTTAATATGAATTTCTTGTAATTTCTATCCTCCTTTAAGAGTCTCTAAGAATAGTGGGATGATTGGATGACACTTGATGCAAAAAAACCTATACCATCCTCCATGAGCGTCATTAGTTCTAGGTAAATCAGCATGACTCTCTGAAAGCAAGACTGCATACCTATTTAAAACAAATAGGTATGTCCATTAATTATCATTTAGTTTAATTGTCATTTCGATTAATGTTCATTCAAAAAATTGACAATTTGAATAAATGTTTGTCGAATAATTGATTTTTAAATAATTTTCTCGTTACGATGAAAAGAAGACTTAAGAAGACAGAAGATAAAGATTGATGTTTAATTTGAATTTTTGGAAATCAAAGTTGACAGGGAAACGAAAAACCAGAAGTGATTTCCACACGCGAGAAGTGTAATAGAAGAAACTTTTAGTATAGAACTTACGGTTACATCTAACCATTTCAAATATAAAATGATAAAACCTTTTTTATTCTATAATAATATTAATTCTCAACGAGATAATCCACCATGTTTTCTGACATTAGCTATGTTGAACCTGGAAATTTTGAAGTCGTTACTCTCATAAAATTTACTTAGTATTCTGCTGATCCCATGTAATAGTTTAGCTAAGAACACGCTCAATGTATTCGTATGAATTCACGAATTTTATGTAATTACTTTTTCTCTCCAGATGTATCTTTTGGTTTCTTGTTTGTTGATATAAAAGTTGAAGTAAATTTCCGTAGGCAAAATGCTGACGACAGGAACAGGAAGCCGTATACAATAATTATGAAATTTGTTAGAAAAGTCAACGGAATAAGTTGATTTATAATCGGCATCAAGTCAACTTCAACAATCAAAAATTATAAGCGAAACGGCCTCTAGAATGGGCGGGGAATCAAAAAGAAGTTTGCCAAAAAACAAAGCAAAAAACAAAAAAGCAAAAAACAAAAAAAGCAAAACAAACGAACTTAAAGCCGTCTACCGCAATTATTTTTTTTATTTTTATTTTTCTGATCAAGAAGACAATTTACGTAAAGTTGATTCCCTTTCTCTTTTGTCGTTCTGTTGTTATTTTGAATTTTTCTGCTCGACTCTTCAGCGCCGCCGTATTTGCTTTGATGTCTACAGATATCAAAAGATGATTATTTTTTCCCCTTCCTTTATTCTATGGGCCGACACACATAACTAACGGAGACGTTCAAGAAACCGAGTCGCTTTGCAAGAACCTTCGCAGACATAACTGTCTGAGACGTATGTAGATTTATTAAGCTGAGATTAGTCTGACTCACAGCCGTGAGGATCGAACTCAAATACGAATCCGTGCACATTGTAATATTCGCCAGCATTCTGTACCAAGCATCATGGCGATGTTCAATTACTAAAAGAACATTATAATTATATGTTCAAATAATAAACAGACATTATAATTATATACTCAATTACTAAAAGGACATTGTAATTATTACAATGACCTTTTAGTAATTGAATTACTGAAAATACTTTATTATCATAAAAACTTTTACCAAAAATATATTATAATTATATGCTCAATTACTGAAAAGGCATTATAATCTACAAATATATGATAATTATATGCTCAGTTATTAAAACGACTTTATAATTATATACTGAATTACAAAACACTTATAATTATATACGCAATTATTAAAATGATTTTAAAATTATTTACTTAATTACTAAAAAGACATTATGATTATATGCTTAATTACTAAGAAGATCATAATTATATGCTAAATTAGTGGAATAGCATTTTAATGTCTAAATCTTCTAAAAAAACATTAACATTACTCATTAATACAATACATTTTAAGTATATAGCTAATTACTAAAAATAAAATTGTATACTTAATCACTAAGACTTCATAATTGTATACTCAGTTTCTTGAATGACATTATAATTACTAAAACTACTAAAAAATTAAAATTACTCATTAATAAAATACATTATAAATATATAGTTTATTAATAAAAATAAAAGTATAGGCTCAATTTCTAAAAATACATTATAATTCATATACTCAATTAAAAAACAGACATTATAATTATATACCATATTTATTACAACATTTCAGCCGTTGTACGCATCGGCCTTCATCAGGTGGTTGGAATGTCGAACTTAACCCTTTATTTCACTCACTGGGATAGACTGTTCTAGTTCCACGTGCCATGTCTAATTGATGTTAATTCGCCTCTCCAGTTCTCCACCGCATGTACCAGGTATTGAACACAAACTCTTTGGGTCCTGGTCACTGGATCGAACTAACGCCTTTATCCACTGTGCCATGTGTCCTTGAGGACATCTGCGTATAAATTTCTGGGTATTATAAACCTAATGTCATCAGAAAACATTTTTTTATCAGTGAGGTTCTATTCGGTGGAAGTGACATGCCGTGACCTAGCTAGAAATGACTGAAAGGTTGGGAGTAATTAATTGACTTCACCTGAACAGATGCAATGGAAATTGCCCTAGATTAGCAACAGGTACAAATCTTATGTGACAAGGGATTTCAAAGTGGAAAACAAGACCGTTTAAATGCTTTCGAACCCCAACAAGTTTAAAATGTCAGGATTGAACAGCTGCAGCACATATTTTTGATTGTTGGTCTTTTCGATCACGGAACAGGGGTCAGCTAATTCTTGGTGCAGTAGAATGAGCAGACCTTTCTTTATTCCAACATCTTGCCAACGGACTATATGTAAGTTTCAAATTTATGATGTGGAGCAAGCATAAGAAACAAGACACCTTCAAAGCATAGAGTTTGGAACCGATCACTGCGACTGCAGACGACTTTAATCTGTTCCCTGATTATGCGACAATAGCTGCATGACTCTCGCGGTATTGAATGTTATACGCCAGTTAATTCTTAACTGAACTGACACAATTAGGTCGGGGTAGAAGAGTAATCGCATATCTCTGAATATGTTTTAATTAGAAACGTTAATAATGTGAGATCGCTTCAAAGAGCCGGCGGGGATATTTTCAACTTAGTCAGAACGTCTATACACTAAAGCGATCCCGAAAGAAATACGATATACATAGATAAATATTCACATATAATATACAGAGATAGAATACCTCCGTTTCTCATCTTTTAGATTTTCGCTTTCTATTAGGAAGAAAGCTGAGCTAGTGATCTCGGATTAAACGCACAGTAAGAGGTTAATGTTAAGAGATGTCGTGGAAGTTTCACTTTCTTTTTGCTGTTGTTCTTTTACGCGCATCTTCGAATGTAACATTGCATCGCAAGGCAAGTTTATCGCTAATTAACATTAGAAAGACAAGTGCCTTGCAGCTAGGATCTAATCAGACTTACATATCAGTTCGTAGAAAAATATTGAAAAAATAGGTTCAAAGCCAAAATTGAGAAACGAGTAACAACAATAAAAGCAAACTGATTTCAACATCTAAATAGCGCGATCGTTAGTAAACATATTTAACGGAAAAATTCGAGAGCTCGATGTAAACAGATTACCCAAAATGATAACCTTTGCTAGACAAATTTCAGTGCATTATGTATGCATACATAAATACATATATATGTATGTATGTATGTATATATATATATATATATATATATATATATATATATATATATATATATATATATATATATATATATATATATTCAAATATATATTGTTAAATATAACAGACAATGAATGTCTATTATGTTTGATCATCAACCGTTCTAAACTCCGTTTATTTGGATTAATTTCGGGTGAAAATAAAGACAAAAATTGTCTGACATTTGGATATTTTTTATTATGCTTTTTTTTAATCTAAGCTTTTGTCGCACATGAGGCATATTCAGAGTGGTTATGGAAGATATTCACCATCAAAGATTACGTTCAGTTATGTTGACATAGCAGATTGCTATGCGACGATAACGGTCGCAAAATAGCAGACCCAGGTCTTAAATTCATGGTGGGTTGTATGATGTCGTACCACGCGAGAGGACGAAATATTAACAGCAGAACAATATGTTGAGATTCAATGCAATGTGTTGTGACTTGTCATAACAGATTATCATCTTTGATACACACACACACACACACACACACACACACACACATATATACATATATATATATATATATATATATATATATATATATATATATAATATATATATATATATATATATATATATATATATATATATATATATATATATATATAACAATTTTACCATTTACGCTCAACTTTTGTATTGGGCACTGTTTTTTTTTAAATAAAAGCAAAAATACTAAAGAACTTCGGATTATTTACTTAACGTGTTCTTTCCAATCTATCTATCTATCTATATATATATATATATATATATATATATATATATATATATATATATATATATATATATATATATATATATATATAGATGCGTGGCTGTGCGTGCGCGCCCGCGTGTGCGTGTGCGTTTACAAATAATAAATTTAAATTTAGTTTCTCACTGGTACCACAATTGTTTTCATTTCCTACCAAGTAAGGCAATAAAGCCACTAAGACACAATGGTTTACTGAGTGAAAGACAATATGAGAAAACAAATTATTATGGAAAGTGAGAAATAAAAGCACAGGAAATAAGAAGGCAATACATTGCATCTTCATTTTGAAGAACTCGGTTGACTGGGAAAATAGAAGAGGCAAAATATTTACCTAATCTACAAATGCGATATAAAAAGCTGTTACCATATAACTTGTTGTTGCTTCTAGCTATTTCAACTGTAAAATTATGAGACAATTCCACCCGTCTCGTCCTGTGCTGCAATTAATCTAATCTAGATAACACAGAGGAATGTTCATCAGAACAATTACAATGAAATCATTTATATAAAATGAGGAGGGAATCTATATTACGGCGATATGAAAGGGACTGAAGCTGATATGCCAGGTAAATACTTATGACATTGCAGGTTATTCATTTGATTTTGTCAAGAATCTCTAAATATATAGCCTGAGCATCAAACTGATGTATCGGAAAATATCCAATGAAATGACGAAAATTAGATATATAAATATGTAAGGTAGATTATTGTGCGGAGAATTGTCATGCTCGACACAGTCAATCATGTTTCCTAGCAATAGACCTAGCAATCGTTTCAATATAAATTTTTCCATTTCATATCATCAGAAAACTTTAGTCTGAGAAGATGCTATGAATCATGTTCTTTTAGGTTATCATCAGCCATGCTAATGGAAGACAAAAAATGGTTCATTCAGACGATCAAATAAGACCAGTTTGGAGGTGTTCAAAGTAAAACGCTATACCTTGCCACAGTTAACAGAAGATTGTAGGACATTTTTTAGATCATCTGCCAATTTGACCATATCGAAATGAAATGATCAGATTTACTATCAAGACAGGAGTAAATAGTTGTGTAATTAGAGTAGAAAACGAGTTGAATACTGATAGCACCCTGGAGGTCGCTGCTGAAAATTATGAACAACGTACCTGCAACAATAGAGCCCTAGTTTTGACATGCAATAAGGCAAAATGATCTAGAAGAGTGGACATTCAAGATAACTTTCATTTCGCGATGTGATAATAAAGATTCAGAAATTCGTTCTTATATACAATAATCTCTCAAAATTATATAAGTAGAACAGTATGCCAAACTCTGTCAAACGCCTTCGAGATATTCAAAGCAAAAGCTCGATTATCTTACTAAATCCTGATAGAGTCATTCAACAGTAGTCATTAATATGACAACAGCTGACATCTAGAAGTGAAAGAAATTAATATCTGAAAGTTATTTTTCTCGGTGAGATGATTAACCATTTCTAAATCGATTAGATCTTAATCTAGTATGTATGTATATATAGATGGCCACTCGTATTCGAGGATACTCGTCTATTAGGGTGGCTAGCCCTATTGCAGACGCTTGCTCTGGCTCATTTGTGTTTATCCAACACCCACAGACCGTATCTTTAGTTTTTACTACAACTATACTGACCTTTGTTACACTTTCTCTGAAAGAACCTGCTACCCAGCGTGGTCAGCAATTTAAACAAGGCCATCACGTTCAAGCCCTCGGCCACGTGCTAGCGCAGCTCTCGACGGCCCCAAAGTTTCCGTTTGCCCAGTTTCCCTCACAAGGTTTAGGTCAACCCGTGGCATAGTTTTCAGGCCTTTTCAATAGTTTCCCACGCTGGGATTGACCCCTCCTGTCCGATAACATCATGAAGTCTCCTTCATGACAAATCGACCAAGGTGAGATTCGAACCCAAGTGCTCACAATGCGAACGTTCTAACAATGCGATCAATCTAGTACTTTGTCAAAAAGAGGTAGAAGTCTGAGTTCTTAAAGACTGGAACTACAGAGGACGATTTCCAACGAGCAGAAAGCAAGAAGCAGAAAGACATTTATCTTAGTCTTTTGTGAGAAGAGACTATCGTTTCCCCTGGAATTTCCGAGAAATTACAAAACATCGATCTTGGCTCTAACCCAAGAAGGAAACACACTGTGTGACAATTACCAATAGGAACGAAAGAAATACCAATCAAAGAGGCATTTTGCACGCAATGAATCCCAATAAGTATGCTGACAACAGAAGATGTCTTGTGAATTCGATGTTCATTCCTAATAGATAAATCAGAAGAAATATCAACATATACTAGAATGTGACTCGAATGGTCAAGGACGCAGAGTTTGATGCTCGATAAGAGCTAGGCTAGGAGGTAAGTAACAGATCAAATAATGAAGAAAATAAGTAAAATACAGAAGAGATTCGATACGGTCAAATTGGCAGGTGATCTCAAAAAAGACCTACAAACTGTTGTTATTTGATCGGGGGCAAGGAATGGTGTATTAATTTAAACGTTTCCAAATTCAAAATATCCGTACTCATACACACACACACACATGTGTGTGTGTGTGTGTGTACACTCAATTTAATTACAAATATTCCCCTGGCGAATATATGACGCATGAAATTTAGAATTGCGGTGAGAAAGAAATTGTATATTAATTAATAGTATTATTTTAACTCTGTTATTAGTCATCGAGTAATACATACGTACATATATATATATATATAGATAGATAGATAGATAGATAGATATGACCAATGAGTTCTTGTGATGATAGAAATAAATATCTAAATATCTTCTTAATAGACAATATTTCCTTGCTTCTGAAACCAAAATATACTTCTTTATCTACAAATAAATATTATTTTTTAATATCCTATATGTTTAAGAATTTTTTTTTACATTTCTTACAACGAGTTTGTGTCCCCTAATTTTTGAACAACTGAGAGATTCGTTTATAATTTCTTGGAATTAATCAAGGATTAAACATGTTTTTGGGACGCATAGAAAATCGCGATGGTTTTGTAAATACAAATAACGCCCTAAAGATAGAAAGCACATCTTAAGCAAGAATCTTTACAAGCACAACAAAGCAATCACTGTAATATTCGACGCCATTCTCGTTGTTAATATTTTCACAGGTAAAGTGGTTGGACAAAATAATTGGAACAAGTTCAAATTCCACTCCTATATTTCAAAGACCTATTATATTAAGAACTTTAACTAAAACGTTGTAATTTCAGGTTATATCTATTGTAAATACGTTTATTTATCTAATTTACTCTCTTTGTCTTATTTCTTTTAGAATTTAGTAAAAGTTAAGCTAAATGCGTGACCTCTCCGAGTTCGAAAAAGAGCAAATTGTTGGAGTTCGAAAAAGAGCAAATTGTTGGAGTTCGAAGGCAGGAGCCTCGATCACTAAGTTTCCTGAACTGCTTTGTTTTTCAAGAGCTACCATATCAAGTACTATGAGGCAATTTGAGAAACAGGGCAAAACCTCTAGTAACCGTATCAATTCGGGCCGGACTTGCAAACTTACTGACAGAAACCGACGTGCATTGAAACGCAATGTGGCAAAAAATCATCGGACTACTGCGGCCAAAGTGACTGCTGAGTTGAATAATCATCTTAATAGTCCACTTTCTACTAAAACTGTCCGTCGTGAGCTCCATAAGTCTGCATATCATGGAAGAGCCGCCGCAAAGTAACCTTTTCTCTCCACTGGCAATATTCAGAAGAGATTGAAGTGGTGCAGAGATCCCAATGCCTGGTCTGCAAACCAATGGAAGCAAGTCATATTCTCAGACGATTCCTGTTTTTCTCTTTTTCCCACTTCAGTGCGAGTTTATGTGTGGAAGCCTCCTAAAGATGTTTACTACCCTGACTGCCTTCTTCCAACAGTGAAGCATGGAGGTGGATCAGTGATAGTTTGGGCCGCCATATCATGGAAATGCCTCGGTCCAATTGTTGCCCTGCATGGTAGAATCAACAGCAAAGATTACCTGAACAATTTGGGAAATCATATTCATTCAATGGCCAATACTTTATTCCCTGATGGTGACTGCATCTTCCAAGAAGATAATTCCCCAATACATAACACTCGAGTGGTTAAAAATTGGTATGAAGAGCATGAAAGTGAGCTCGAACACCTGGAGTAGCCTCGCCAATCTCCAGATATCAATATTATTGAACATTTGTGGTGCATTTTGGAGATACAAGTTAGGAGCCACTATCCTCCACCGTTGTATCTTAAAGAGCTGGAGGAGGTATTAATGAGAGAATGGCTGAAAATTCCTCTGGATGAAGTCAGGAAGCTGTATGATTCCATTCCTAGACGTATTAAAGTTGTATGTGAGGCTAAAGGAGGACCAACTCCATATTAAATAAATTTTCTTTGAATTTAAAAAGTGTTTCAATTATTTTGTCGAACCCCTTATATAATCCGGTTCAATTTACGTCCAGTCTCGAATTTCGGGCGTGGTGTGTTTGTTCTGCAGCCATATTCAAAACACGGGAATGGAAAATAATCCTGTTGACACTGACGCGTTAATTCCCCTCCGAGTCATTTTATCTCTAATATGGCCTCTCGCCTTAAGCACTAAGCCTCGAATCTTAATCTCTCCTTCTAAAAATAGTTTTTGTGAATATTTACCAACATTGAGTTTTAATTCACTTTGTTATTTTCTCTTTATTATTTTTCTTTCTCTACTTTTGGTAATCATTTTATGTTTTTTAATTATTTTTATTAATAATAATATTATTATTATTATTATTATTATTATTATTATTATTATTATTATTATTCCGTATAAATTAACATATCTGCAATTAATTTGACTAAAAATCGCATCAATATATAAGATTTTCTTCTCTTATATTTGCTTTTAATCACAATTTGAATAATTTCATAATTCTAAAAGTTAATGGCGAAGCATATTGTCCGAGATGTAGCTGCATTATCTTTAAAATCTAAGTAAAAATTATAATGCTAACAATTTCATATTTAGAATACCCCAGTACATCGCCTCCGCTTACCTTACGGCAGTCTAATTTAGAGATAATGTCCAAGACCAGTGATGGCGTTATGTGCACATCACTCAGTAGAGCCTCTGTTTTAGGTAAGAAATTAGATGTAGGTATTCCAAATGAGT
>OZ038491.1:64922705-64950205 GCA_964036315.1 Acanthosepion esculentum
AATGAGTTTCATTGCATTTCCTTCTGTGGTGACAACTATTATTTGAAGAGGTTTTACTTATTTTTAGCATCTCATATGTTGTATTATCGATGGGGTCAGATACTATCTTATGTCTTTTACAGATTTATCCATGAAACTTCCGACTTATTTTTTTCAATTTTATCTTCTCTCCATATATATATATATATATATATATATATATATATATATATATATATATATATATATATATATATATCGATTGGTAATAGATCACTTGGTACTCTGGATCCTTTGATGCACTTTTTGTGTTCCTTGTTGGAATTGGTTCTCAGCACTCTATGGACCATCAATATCTGCTGTAACCTCTCCAGTTAGGATCCTCTACATCATAGGTACTCTGTAGTTACATGAAAGAATTCCTATTTGCCTGTCTTTTTATTTTATCTCAATATATTTTCATGTATTCCGAATTTTGCCTAACCTTCCGTCATTTACGTATTTTGTTTTGATTTATATATATATATATATATATATATATATGTGTGTGTGTGTGTGTGTGTGTGTGTGTGTGTGTGTGTGTGTGTGTGTTTAGTTACAATTCACTAGTGTCAGATTGAATGAATTCCATTGAGGCATAGTCCTTTAAAGTTAGGAATTTTCCTAAGGGTTCACTTTAGGTCTCTGATCCTATTTCCGCTTCCAATTCCTTTTTCGAATTTGTTCGCTGTTCATTTCCAATTTGCATTTCTTTTGTTTCTTTCTTAGAAATTCTCAAAGCTTACTTGAGAATTCTTTACATTTGCTCTGTCGTCCTCGTCTCTTTTGTTATTATCACGACGTATTGCTCCTTGTGACTTCTGGCTCCGACGTGTGGCTTGCAATGACAACATCAGGTTCTACATTCCAGATCTAGAATCCCGATTTCCCCAAGGGAATATAGCCTAGTGGATTAAAACATTAAATCATATATTATTTCAAAATTAGTACATATGCACTTATATATATTATTTTTCCTAGAGCATTTTTACAAATTCTCTAACTACAGAGACTGTTGATGGATATTACAACTTGAATTTAAGTAACGTAATTTACTTAATTTATAACTATATATTAAATAATTAAAGTGAAGTGTAATTCAATAAAAAAATAAATAGACTGCCAGGGTACTGTAATAAACAAAACAAAAATTTCAATAAAAGGTCGCGGTATTTAAATCGATTTTATTATTATGATCGATTACAGTAATGGACTCCAAATTCTGTAAATAAAACAAGCCGGTTTTCACATGAGAAGCACTTGGTTAAATCATTCTAACATCGTCGATTCATTACCAATGTCATTCTAAAATTCCCTCTATTTTTTGTGGATTTGTAGAAAACCAAAACGCACAATGAACGAAACAGTTTGAAAATAACTATAAAAATGAGAACATTAAGTCAAATATAATCGATATAAGTTATGATAACTACACATTTCAGAAATTCATTGATTGATTCATTTGTTTTCTATGATTTACCTACAGTTTGAACATTATTTAAAGCCAGAAAAAGTGGAAAATATTTTTGGAGATAATAATGGTGTAGTGATACAAATAATTAACCCTTATCTTAGGGGAGACGGTTTGGATTCATACATTTCCCAAGCTTATTTCCGAATATGATAAACTCAACGTTTAACAATTCCAAGCCATTATATACTTTTCACCTCCAAGGTTGCAGCACCTGGTATTTCCAAACGGTCACCTATTTAGGGACTGACCAGGCTGGACGTTTCTTGACTTCGATGATCTTAGGGAACTGATGTTTTGACTTGATGCGGAAATTCCATAAATTCAGTTAGAAACTCCAGAAATTCAGTTAGAAATTCCGGAAATTCATTTAGACACTCCAGAAATTCAGTTAGAAATTCCAGAAATTCAGTTAGAAACTCCAGAAATTCAGTTAGACACTCCAGAAATTCAGTTAGACACTCCAGAAATTCAGTTAGAAATTCCAGAAATTCAGTTAGACATTCCAGAAATTCAGTTAGAAATTCAGTTAGAAACTCCAGAAATTCAGTTAGAAATTCCAGAAATTCAGTTAGACACTCCAGAAATTCAGTTAGAAATTCCAGAAATTCAGTTAGACACTCCAGAAATTCAGTTAGAAATTCCAGAAATTCAGTTAGACACTCCAGAAATTCAGTTAGAAATTCCAGAAATTCAGTTAGAAACTCCAGAAATTCAGATAGAAATTCCAGAAATTCAGTTAGAAACTCCAGAAATTCAGATAGAAATTCCAGAAATTCAGTTAGAAACTTCAAATGTGTTTTATCCCACTTAGTTGTCGAGAAAATCATCTTCCGTCATTGTGGAACATTTATTTTAACCGAAAGCTCTGAACGTTGTCTTGACTTCATTTTAGATTCTAATCCTTAGCTAATATCACTTGTTTTATTACTTTATTTATTATAATGGGTCATTTTTATTTTATGTTGTTGTTATTGTTGTTGTTGTTGTTGTTATTATTATTATTATTATTATTATTATTATTATTATTATTATTATTATTATTATTATTATTATTATTATCTAATTGAGCCTATGTTTGAGGATTCTTTATTTATTCGTAATTTTCCTCTAATGTTATTGTCTGAGTAACTCTGCGAAGTAATGTCAGCGGCAATCTAAATCAGAACATTATCGCGGCCATCCCAAAACGATAACTCAGAAAGCAACAAGAATACTGAGGAGAGTGCGGGTCAAATGAGTACACTTGCCAATTGCGAAATAAAAAAAGAAATAAGAAAACTGTTCTTATAGAAAACTATCAATGAGTCGAATAATAATAATAATAATAATAATAATAATAATAATAATAATAATAATAATAATAATAAAAATAATATAAAATAAAAATAATTCATTATAATAAAAAGTAATAAAATAAATGATATTAGCTAAGGAATGGACACTAAAATAGAATCAGCACAACGTCCAGAAACTGCAAGAAATTGGTATGAACACCACCCAGACACGGTTACAAAGATAGGACCTGTAATAATTTTATGGGACTTTACAATACACACAGGCAGAACAATCAATGCTAATCGCCCTGACGTCGTGATCAGAGACTGCAAAGACAAATCGTACCTCCTTATTGATATGGCAGTCCCTGAAGACTGCAATGCATCATTGAAGATCTTCAAAAAGCTATCAAAATTCAAGGACCTTGAAACCGAAATCTCACAAATGTGGTGCATGAGGACATTAACAATTCCAGTTGTAGTTGGAGCCCTGGCATTGATTGGAAACAATTCAAATAGACTCATTGAAGGGATCCCTGGTAGCCCATGCCTTAAAGAAATACAAAAAGATATACTCACAAGCACAGTCCACATCTTACGAAGGGCTTGTAAAATACGTGATTTTTCACAATATTGCTCAGTGGAAAATATTATGATGCCATTTCTGACATTATGTCTGTGGTCAGGAACCAGAGAGAAATGAGTGTACACCAGAAAACAAAGGAAATAAAACAATAATAACAATATTAATAATAATAACAGAAACAGAATGTACTTTGTTATTGGCATGACAGGTCCTGCACGATTTAATGTATTTGAAAATCTTAAAAAAAGCAAATTGCAAGGATCTTGAAATGGAAATCTCGAAGATGTTGCACATGAGGAAATCAATAATACCAGTTGTAGCTGGAGCCCTCTGATTAATTGGAAAAAGTCCGATAGTCTCATTCAAAAGATTCCTGGAATCCATGTCTTAAAAATAACAAAAAAAATTATCCCTAAGTACAGCTCACACATTACGAAGAGCTTTATCTATGTGTCTTTATCATTCTTTTTTAAAGTTATGAAGCCATTTCTGAGCTTACGTCTCTAGTTGTGATCCGGAATGAGATATGTATACAATAGAAATGAAACAAAAATAATAATAGCAAATCTATTGAAGTAATTCCTCCAATAAGTTTTAACACTTAAACTTAGAGATAAGATGCATTTAAGAAAAGAAAAGACACAGTGTTTAACAATGTTCCACAATATTCAACATTGTGTATAAGTATAAACAATATACAAATATAATTATTTTGTATTTTCTTTACATTTTATATTTCTTTACAATTTTTAAGCACAACTTGAAGAAAATAGATATAATGGCGAAATATTGCTGAACTTTGTCCTTTCTTTTTCTTTTCTTCAATTGCTTTCTTCTGTCAGTGATATTGCTAATAATAATAATAATAATAATAATAATAATAATAATAACATGCCCTGATGCTACGTCAGATATGGTTTTCATGGTGTCTGACCTTAACGGATTCGAGGTGTTAACATAAGGACGATTAGTGATTGTGTATTAAGATGAACTAAAATAGATGCCCCGTTCAGTAACAGATATGAACCGTTTGGACATATTCGATGACGCAGTGTATATTTCTTTTTAAAAGCGCATTAATGGTGAATGCTACGGCCAGGATTTGAGGCCGGAAGCTTAATCGGAAACAATACAGGGGTACTGGGTTACCCGTCCTCAAGTTATTTGCGTCTACCAGTATGGTTATAATCTCCTTTCTTTTTTTTTTTATCAAAACCTGTTACCATATCGCGCATATTTGGCTGTGATATATGTGCCTGATATAACTTTATGAGACTTGGTGTCATGGCGGATATATTGGGTTTCGTGTCGTGATGCCCCAGCCACAAATGTTTGACGTGCCGTCCTCTTACACAATACTACTAATACTACTACTACTACTAATAATAATAATAATGATGATAAGAAGAAGAAGACGAAAAAGAAGAAGAAGAAGAAGAAGCTGATGATGATGATGATGATGATGATGATGATGATGATGATGATGATGAAGGAGAAAGGAAATGAAAAGGTTCACGGAAAAAATTTAACTGTCTCATTACTGAGGTTTGATTAGATATATAGAATGCTACAATATATTTTGGAAAGTCTTGTCGTTTGATGCAAAGAAAAAAAGCATAATCTGACAACGATAGTCGCAGCAACGATAACGAAATTATTATTATCATTATTAATAATAATAATAATAATAATAATAATAATAATAATAATAGTTACTACAAGGAAATAATCAATACAAAATATTCTAGGATCTTGAATTGGTCGGTTCCATGCAATCAAGAATTCCTATATATAGAGGTTTAAATTAAAATTATGGCTTATTTATTGACTGATGTAGAAATTATAATTAAACGCTATAATTTATTTCAGTAGACAAGTCCATATACTATTTTCAACGACGCAAGTAATCGAAGCTGAAGTCTAATGACATAAGATCAAAGACATTTTACTATCGAGGCGAAACAGTGCAATGTACTTTTAGAATTTTAGATTTCACATGAATTATGACACCATTTTCAGGTCGGATAGAAGTCAAATAAAATCATTATCAAAAATAACGGTTTTCAGTGAATATAAAGACAAGTCTAATTCAAATGAGATCTGAAAATGTTAGGAAATTTGCAGAAAATCACTTAAAAAAGAAATATTCTGGAATATAATATAAGCACAATAATTTTCACTGTCCCATATATCAATGGTGAGCACTAATGGTTTATATATAGAAAGCTAAACTTCATATGGGATTTTTATAAACTTATAATTAGTACTGAATTACTGGAAAACAAAGATAAATACCTTCTTTTTTAGTAAATGTCATTTTTTAAAAATAAATAATACAGGATATTACGTTGGGTATACATCGACTAATATTTTCGGTAATTTTGAAATTGTATCGAAGGCGATAGCAATAGTGGGAAAAGAAGATT
Organism: Acanthosepion esculentum; assembly: GCA_964036315.1. Classification (NCBI taxonomy): domain Eukaryota; kingdom Metazoa; phylum Mollusca; class Cephalopoda; order Sepiida; family Sepiidae; genus Acanthosepion; species Acanthosepion esculentum. The sequence continues at coordinate 64,928,484 of OZ038491.1, forward strand.
ATTTGTGAATTAATAAAATATAATGTAGAAATGCCTGAATTAATACAAGATTTACTGAAAGAAGAATTTGAGATTTGAGAAAACTTGCAATTTCTTAGGCCATGGTAACAAAGGACAGAAAATGTGACACGAAATCAAAACGCCTATTATAATAAGGAAAAATGCCTTAGAAATACTCAGCAAAGTATTAAGAAATAGGAAAATTTCGTTAAAGAAAAATAGAAAACACTGATGAATCCTTATTATCGGTCCGCCTATATGGCAATAGACGCTGGTTCATCTCATAAAAGTGGTACTACAGAAGGATGCTGCGAATAACATGGAGCGAGCTTGCCAGCCCCGAGGAAGACATAACTAAAATAGAAACAAAAAGTAAACTGAATATCAGAAAGATAGAGCTGGAATTTCTAGAGCAAATAATGAGTAAAGACGCCTTGGAGAATTTGACACACGTAGGTTATAGTGAAGTTAAGGAGGTCATGGCAAAGTTGCGAATGAAATGTTTAACGAGCTTGTCCATGTGGTTGGAAAAAAAGGATTCTGAGAGATTGCAAAAAGACAAGAGTTGCAGAGATCCGTGATCACCCTCACACTAAAGGAGAACATGTCTCTTTCCATTATACGTATCTCCAACTATATATATATTTGTATTGTATTCCTCTTCTTCTCTGTGGCGCGGAGCCTCAGTATATGGATGAATATGGCTTTCTAAAACATCCTATTAGTGTGAACCATAGCAAGTTTATCCCTTTACAAGGCTCCTGTCCTTCCTTTCCACCAAACAATCACACAAATCCGTCAGTTAGAAGTCACTTTGCCTTCTCTTATCTATCTTAGTCATAATATGATCTGTAATACATTTTCTAAGCTCTCTTATATCGTGTTATGTGTGTAGCGAATTTGGAGGTGACTTCTTGATTCTGAGAAAAAATGTATTTTGTTGCTATTTTCAATACAACTTCCACGTTGATAGCTTGCTCTCTCCATGGAATTCTCGGTAAACTTCTGTTTGTTTGTTTGTTTGTTTGTTTGGGGTTTTATGGCATATCAACCACTATGGGTTATTTAATGCCAGATCCAGTATTTACTAGATATATCAAAAACGTATAGCTGGCAACATCATTGTTTCAAAAACGTATGACTGGCAACATCATTGTTTCAAAAACGTATAGCTGGCAACATCATTGTTTAAATTTTTTTTCTACTGATTGTCCCTAAGCCACCGCTTTCCATCACATTTTAGGGGTAAGGTGTTAGTATATTTAGTGTAGGGTTTGGGTGGGAAAGTTAATTGTAAGTTGTAGTTGTTTTGGGATGGGTTAGATGTGATGGGGCATGACATGACCAGCCGATTGATCGGATCGACGACCTTTTGGTTGGATGTAGTTTATCGTCATACCCAGGATGCGGATGTGGTTTATCATCATACCCAGGACGCGGTAAACTTCTGACGAAACACATTATTATTGCCTCCGGTTTTCCCCCTCATCTATGGGGAGATTATCAAGTATCCCCGGGCATATAATAGGGTGGATATCGCATAGCTACCCAGCACTCTTCTTAAGTCTTATTAAATTGACCAAAATAAAAAAAATATTAGAAAATAAAATATCAGGATCGAAATCTGATCGGACATAAAATGGCAGGGGTGGGGACATAATATTTTAAGTCTTCGTCTCTTGATCTCATAGTTGTCGTATGCCACAGAATGCAACGTTGTTTATATATCAAAATATCTCAATAATCTCAAATAATAAATGAGCGGCGATCTTAATTTTCCCTCCCCACATAAAACAGATGTTAGCTTAAAGCTAACATTTGTATGGTATCAGGAAACACATTTGACAATTTTCGCAGAAAAACTACGGTCATCAACGGGAATCGACACAGAAGTTAATGACTTATTAGTTGTGCAAATGAACTGTATACATACACACACAGACACACACAGACACGCACACACACACACACACACACACACACACACACACACACACACATATATATATATATATATATATATATATATATATATATATATATATATATATATATATCAGAGAAATTGATTTTTTTCCTAGTTTTCTGTACCCCAGATGGAATACTTGCTTTTGTATATTTACAGGAATATTCTACAGGAAGCCTCGTATGAAATGACAGAAATCCTTGTATTGAAGATAGGAAGGTAAAACGATATATAAACAGCAGTGTTATTAAATATATATATATATATATATATATATATATATATATATATATATATATATATATATATATATATATATATATGTATATGGGTTTGAGGAAAAGGATGAAGTATATTTCATTTTCTTGTTAATAACACTGCATGTTATATTTCCCGACTTTCCTATCTCTAATATCAAAGATTTCCGCCACTTCGTACGAGGCCAAGCATTCCATCTGCTTTGCAGAAAACTAGTAAAAAATATCAATTTCTCTGATAAATATACTATTCCTTTGCACAACTTATGTCATTACTTTCTGCTTCGATTCCCGTTGATGACAGTCGTTTTTCCCGCGAAATCTGTCAAAACTATTTTCTGATACCATACAAAGGTTTGCTTTGGGCTAGCTGCTGTGTTTGTGGGGAGTGAGAATTAAGATCGGGACTCGTACATTAGGCTCCAATTAAACGCGGATCTCAAATGATGACAATAGATCCGTATCTAATGGCCGTGTCGTAGAAAGATGAATATGACATGAGATTATTGAGTCATTTTGATATATAAGCAACGTTGTATTCTGTCGTATACTAGATCTATGAGATCTAGAGTCGAAGACTTAAAAATATTATGTGGCAGCACATCATTTTATGATCAGATTTCGATCCTGATATTTTATTATCTAATAATTATTTTTTAATTTGTCTGTTTAATAAGACTAAAGAAGAGAGCTGGAATAAATAATATGAAATTGTAACAATTTTCCAAACGTAGTTTAGATTCGGCACAAGGCCGAAAGTAGGGGACACACAATGAGGATCGAACTCACTACTCAGTTGTAATTGTTCTACCGAGACAGGTTTGCTAACATTACACCGCATGGGGGCTAAAACAAGTTCTGGGACTTTCAACAGCATACCTGTTCGGCCAATGACCCTATCGAAACTATTCCGGCAGTAATTCACACTACTCACTTCGCAAGGGCACTCGAATAAAGTCATATACCACTGAAAATGCTGAGCTCAATCTAAAAAGAGTTCGGCACATGAGTAAACGTATTTCCATAACAGATGAGCCAAATCTTAGGCAAAATTCGATGCAGTTATGATGCTAGGAATAACTAAGCATCCTAATGATCGTAGATTCGTTGCACCAGAGCGTTAACTTATTACGTGACTATTGATAGACTTCGTTCTCGTTTTGTGACCAATTTTAAAAATCAACGCTCTTTCTGTCAATTCACTTTTAATGCATCATTGTTTGGTTAAAAAGTATGTATGCACAGTTACTTACAGTTAAAGATGCCTAAACACATATATGTTGGTTTGGTCGCATGTATGCATTTATTTCTGTATGTATTTTGTGTACGTGTCGAACTGGTTACAACGTTCACTTTCTGACCATGAGAAACTCTTGCTTATATTTGTTAAGAAAGTGACTTCTTGATGTTACCGGTCTGCAATCCCACGCGTGTGGCACCTTTAGAATGTACCAGAAAAGCATACCATACGATTTGGGCCAGGCCGTATGAATGAAACTAGGTAGACGAAACACTTTGGGGATCCGTAGATGGTTGAGTTTGCACGAAGTCAAAAGTCATCGTGACCGGGGGTTTCAGCGTGCTGGCATTGTTCAAACTTTTGATCGTTCTATTTAACGCGCAAGAAACTGTAACTAAGGACATAGATAGGCTTGTGGATGTTGAACAGACACAAATCCGCCTGACAAGGCGTCTGCAACAAGGATTGGGTATCCGCCCTAGTAGACGTTCATCTTCGGATACGAGTGGCCAGCCATTATCATGTATGTATGAATGCATGTATCTATATGTATGTATACAAGTGTTTGTGTGTGTATCGATCTATGTATGTATGTAAGTATGTATGCTTATAGTGATTCTCTAAACGTAGCTTAGATGAGGCACAAGGCCGAAAGTAGGGGGAAGTCAGTGAGGATCGAACTCTGTCGTAATTGTTCTAGTAATAGAAGCTTGCTAACCATTACATCTTCTCGAGGTTCCCAAGTATGTATGCTTATATGTATTCTTGTGTGCATGTACCTATGTATGCAGGTAATTTATACGTAAGTACTTATGCACGCATCAATATGTATATATATATATATATATATATATATATATATATATATATATATATATATATATATATATATATCGTTGTATGTATGCAAGGATGTATGCATATATCTACGCATATGTGTAAGTAGATATGTATGCAAGTAGGTATGTATATATTAATTTATGTATGTATATTTGAATGTATGTATCTGCGTCTGTGTGTGTAATAAACATTATTTGAAAAGAAAGAGATATTGATAGCTTTATTCGCAAAATATGAAACTTACATATTTTCCAGACATTTCAAATGTGTTTTTGTATAATCAAGATTCGTTGTATTTAACGTAAATATTTAATAGTATAAATGTCTTTCATAAGACATTGGAAATGTAACAGGAAACCTCAATGTCAATTTCAACGAAATAAATCATATACTGCAAAGACTTCTATATATTCATCATCATCGTTGCTTGTGTTATCGCTATTATTAGTATTAATACTTCCTAAATTCTTTTTTTTTAAATCTGACGTTTTATTAAGCAAAGTCAGTGACAGGAAGGGCGATCAATATCCCGGTACATTACGTAGCATTCCAAAGTTTTGGTAGTGCTGCTGACACTATTTAAAAAACTGGTCCATTCCTAAATACGGAGAAACATTTTACGGGAAATAATATTTATAGATTAGCATTTTTATGTCTTTCTCAAACGATGATATTTGTCAGAATGTAAAAATATTTTTGTATCTGTTCAGATGGGGATATCCCATTCATAATAAACATATTGTCAAATCAATTCCATAAGTTTGACAGAGTTATCGACAGAAGTATTTTATTTACAAATGTCGTTCCTTGAAAAGGTGTTTAGGTCAGTTTTATCTGCATATTTTTTTTATTTATTTGAAAGTTTATGTAAGTGTTTGTTTTTTAATTAATTTTAATTAAAGATAGTGCGAAATCGATCTCTAACTTTGACAGAGTTATCGGCAGAAGTGTTTTATTTATAAATGTCGTTCCTTGACAATGTGTTTAGGTCAGTTTTTTCTGCATATTTTTTTTATTTGTAAATGCATGTAAGTGTTTGTTCTTTAATTAAATATGTAGCTATTTAAAAATGCATACATCTATTTGTTGTTAATGACAGATATCAACTTAGTAAAAACCAGAAAAAATAATTTTGCCAAACATTTGTTAATATTTATGAGGAGTGTATACTGTTTCAAGTAAAATATTGAAAGAGATTGGCATACAAATAAAGAAGATGGAAAATGCGACAATGAAACCCAAATTAGCATTTAGAGAGCTAAAGTTACCTCCCAAAAAATAAGTAAGTATTACGATGAAATTTTGAAGAAAATGGCTATTTATGTTTACCATCAGGAAGTGACAGTTGAAATTTCTAGAGAATATTTGATACGCACAGGCATATTGAAGGCAAGAGGAACAAAGGAAAAGAACGCATAACCTACATAAAGAGCTTTGGTAAATGTATGTCAGAGATAACAAAAACTGAAAATTTATTATGAGCTATAAGGGGTAGGAAATGTTGGAGAGCTATTATCACCAACTTTCTGAAGGTCCACGGCTATTATTATAATGTATTACAACATATTTAAAATGTATATTCTAAAATCATAATTGTAATATCAGTCATCCTATATGATTGTGGAAGGCTGTACAACCTTCTCTCATTTTATGAAGAGGCTTTAATCAACAGAAATGTGATTCTATTAAAGGATGCTGAGAATAACATGGGCTGGACATTAGAGTAAAGAGGAAGTTGTAAGAGTCAGAGAAACAAATGGAACAAGCGTGTCAATCTGAAACAACGGCAGGTCTCCAATATGTAATTAAAGAATTACATAATCATACAATCACGTACTGCTCAAACATGATTTGAGTAATTATTATTATTATTATTATTATTATTATTAGTAGTAGTAGTAGTAGTAGTATTAGTAGTAGTAGTAGTAGTAGTAGTAGTAGATGTAGTAGTGATGTTGTTATTGTTGTTTCTAATTTTCGTCATTTAAAGTTTGACGCAATCATGTATCAAGACTGTTACCAGAGATTTAAGTAAAGTATTTTCTTAGAATGATGTTTTGCATAGAGATTATCTGTATGTGCGCTGTCCTCAGGAGCACAGTCTTCTGTATTGTATATTATTATTATTATTATTATTATTATTATTATTATGTTATTGTTGTTTTTCTGTTGCTGATGTTGTTGTTGTTGTTACTGTTGCTGACACTGTTATTTCTGCTGCTACTGCCGCTTTTGATTTTATTATACAAAGAATGAGCAACACGCCAACAAAGTGGCACTCAGCCGGAGTGAGGTATACCAGGCGTATGCATCACAGACAATTATGCGGGTGATATAGAAAAATCTTGTAAAAATATAATGTATAGGCTTGCGCCTATCTATCTTCACATCGGCTAAACCACTTCACTCTGGCGATCACGATTGTGGATGTTCCCATGTATCTGGACGGGGCACCCAATTCTATACTGCTGCTTCATTCCTCTCACTTAAAAAACCCCACCCCACTTGACAATCGATCATGATGATATCCCACCTCTCCCGGTCAGGAAGAGAGCCTCACAGTGCACCAGACGGTAAGGCACAGGGTCTAATTCGCAGATCCTAAGACGCAGATCGTAAGGAACATGTCCTAAGTTATCAGGTCCAATTGGTTATGCTCAGGCAGCTGACAAGCAATTATGCGGTTGCTATTTTAAATTAATCAAATATAATGGATTGACATGTTAACAAATATTATCAAATTAGGTAATAATCTATGTTGTCCTATGAAGTCCAGTATACCATCAGAGATTTTATTATTATTATTATTATTATTATTATTAGTAGTAGTAGTAGTAGTAGTAGTAGTAGTAGTAGTAGTAGTAGTAGTAGTAGTAGTAGAACTATTTCCTTAGATGTCTGCAATATAAACATTTCATTCCAGGTTACAACCAGAGGCTTAAGCTCAGAAATGGCTTCATGAAATTTTCCACTGATCATTTATGTAAAAACACAATAAAAGAAAATTCAACTCAGACCACAAACATATTGCATAGATAAAGCAATTCGTAATGTGTGAGAAGTAATTGTCAGTACAATGTTTTGTATTTCTTTAAGGGACGGGCTACAAGGAAACAATTCAGGGAGTTTATCGGAAACTTTCCCAATTAATCCGAGCTCTCCAACTATAACTGGAATTATTGATATTTTTATGTTCCATAGTTTTGAGATCTCCACTTCAATATCCTTGTATTTTGATAGATTTTTGAAGATCTTCAAAGATATATTACAATCAGCAACTGCTGCCATATTAAAAAGAAATGATTTTTCCTATTCTTGTCATAACTGATCACGCCCATAAAATAGCTATCTGTATCCGGGTTTGGATGATGTTCCTACCAGTTTCTTGCAGTTAACTTCCCGGAAAAGATGCATATTTTCCAGTGAATATATTGACAAACTGTATCATAACGAGTTTTATATTCGGTGGGTAGTAGCACTCTGCAACCTGATATAATATGGACAGTTGTTTCTGGATTTCAAAGAATCTGGATTTGGGATCGACACAGTTATTCAGTATGTGTGCATCTTAATTTCTATTTGAAAGGATTGGTCCTGTGCTGCAAGTATAAAAATTATTATTATTATTATTATTATTATTATTATTATTATTATTATTATTATTATTTATATATATAAATAAGCTTCTCCCGCTAGTTTGAGAGGCAAACAAAAAGAGAGAACAGCAGGGGCTGGACAAAATAATGGAAACACATCAAATCTTAGTAACATAATTTTGAAACTCCTATAAAACCATCAAAAGATTGTTATATGTTTTTGATTTATTATATATTTTTCTTGTCTTGTCTTACTAAAATTGTTGTTTTTTTACTGATATCATCAGAGGTAGTTTATCAGAATTCATTAAAATGGCACATATATCAGACTTTAAAAGAGGGTAAATTGTCAGGGCGCGTATGGCAGGCGCTAGTGTAACAAAAAATGCTGAATTATTTAGTGTAGCAAGGAGTACTCTCTCGAAAGTATTTACAGCATTTGAGAAAGAAGAAAAAAGCCTCGTTACTGAAGCAAAACTCTGAAAGAAAGCGAAAACTGTCTGATAAGAACCGTCGGACTCTTAGACGGATTATTAAGAATGATCAAAAGAATACAGCTCCGAAAATACAGCAGAGTTTAATGACGATCTCGAAAACCCAGTTTCCTCAAAGCCAGATTTCACGGGAGGGCTGCAATCAGAAAACCACTTCTTTCACAAAGTAATATTGCAAAGCATATAGGGCGGAGTAGAAACCTACAGAACTGGTCCCTAGAACAGTGAAAGAGTATTATTTTCTCGGACGAGCAATCCCTTACCTTATTTCCGACATTTGATCAAGTATACGTGTGAAGACAGGAGGAGGCTCTGTGATGGTCTGGGGGCTATATGTTGGAGATCTGCCGGCCCATTGGTTTCTCTTCATGGCAGGATCAAAAGTCAACTCTATTTAAAATTGTTATAAGTTCAAATTCATCATATGGTCGCCGAATTGTTTCCGGAGGGAAACGCGATCATTCAGGGTGATAATGCACCAATTCACACTGTTACAATTATTTCTGAGTGGCAAGAAGAACATTCTTGTGAAGTCGACCATCTTATCTGGCCACCACAGTCCCCAGATCTCAATATTATTAAAAGATTATGGTGCATTTTAGAAAAAACAAGTAAGGAGTCGATATTCTTCACCATTATCATTGAAAGAACTTGAGACTGTTTAGGCAGAAGGATGGACAGAAATTCCCCTGGAAAACATTCATACCTCTTAGAATGCAAGCTGTAATTACTGCCAAAGGCGGTTCTACAACATATTAAAATAGGTTTCTAGGTGTTTTCCATTATTTTGACCAAACCCTGTAGAATAAAACAGAAAGATAAGAAGTCAGTACGATAGTGAGATCGTAAAGATGATCTTAGATAAAGGTATTTTGTTGTGAGGAGTTAAATCATAATGATCAATTAAGGTCAATTTATTACTGAATCTCGAGTGAACTTTTGAAATTAAACTCCCGATGGTCCTCCAAGATCTTCTTCAGGGGTAAAAGTAGTATAAAACTTTATGTTGTTCAGTATTTATACAAAGCTCTGTGTTGTTATCCATTACCGTAATTTCTATGTTTTAAATGCAAACGGTTGACAATGTGCTGAAGATGATGTTGGAAGAAGATCGAAAGTACTTGGTAAATGAAAATAAAAGAAATTTAAATAGTTATCACAGATTTATCTCATCCTTTAATATCAATACACTGGCGATTATTCGTGAATATGAACGAATTTTGTTAAAAATTATCAGACATAATGTCTGTAATTTATTCAATCAGACATGCCTAAAATAGAATCTGCTGCCTAATTACACACACATGCATATATATATATATATATATATATATATATATATATATATATATATATATATATATATATATATATATATATATATCACCACATTGGGAGAAATCTACGACAGATATGAAAAGTACACATTACACATCAGTAGAAGCTTTTGCAATACGTTTATTTTATGGCTTCCGAAATATTTGCGAACCTTTGATACCATTCCATGAAATCCTGTGACAACAGATCTTGTCTTGAGATGTCACAGTCTTCTGATATTTATCATGAAATATGTGTATTTACTTAGTTCTTCAAACATTTTCACGGATACGGGTTTTGCGGTTGTAAAGGCAACATTGATCAGAAAACATGCATTTTCTCTGCTGGACCATCTGTATTTATTAAATTATATGTATATCGTAACTGTTAAGTTTGCCTTGATTTCACTATGATTTTGAAAAGCCACAGGAGCATAACGTTTTTTTTTTCTTCACAACTTTGGTTACTTCTATTCATATCTCCTTGATTGGTAGGTAGAGTACGTGCTATATTGGCCACTGTATAAACTGAGCAACGCCATCATGTTTCATGTACTTTATTAGCGCTAGTTTCCCAATCACAAATATCATTTGGTCACTTATATCCAGATGTTCGACATATACACTGTAGGATGTATTGCTGTCATTATTATTATTATTATTATTATTATTAATATTATTATTATTATTATTATTATTATTATTTGTGTATGTTACGTTTCCTGCTTTGGATCATGTAGGCCCCGGTACAAACTATTGTGCATAGGACCTCTAGGAGAATTGTCATTTAATTGATACCATTTTTCTTAGTACATGGGATTTTCCTAGTCGAGCGATCTTCTGGAAAACCTGCATGTTGATCTTACCAGGATGGCGTTTAGTAAAATATTCTAGTTATTTTCTCACGAGGCCCAGAGATCCGATTACAATTGATACGGTCTCAGACTTCATTCCCTACATCCTGTTAATCTAGATCTCCAGGTCCTCGTATCTGAACAATTTCTCGATAATAGAGGTGTTTATCCAGATGGTAATGCTATGTCAATATGTATAAACTTCGTAAATTTCTTGTCTTTTCTCATAATATCAGGTATGTTGACTTTTATTTCCCTGTCAGTTTGGATTTTCATGTCCCAGAGGATAGTTACATAGTTATTTTGGGCAATGCGTCTTGTTGGTATTCATACCATCTCTCAGTGGTTTAGATTTTGTGCTTCTTGCATATCTCTCAGTACACGTATGTCGCTACCTTTTTATATCTGTGGGTATATTCATTTTTTGCTAGTTTAGGTGATCATGAGATAATATGGTCGACAGTTTCATGTTAATTCATTCCTTGATTATGTGACAATGATAGGATCTATTTTATAGCCTTTGGTCCTGTGTTAACTTCAGTCTCAATTTTCACCCGGCGCTTCTCAGACACTAATGTCTTTGCTGTTGGTCCGCATATGCTTCTTTCGTTCTTTTTACGAAATTTACCATGCAACGCCTTCTCCTACCGGGTTTTTCTTTGTAATTTCATTTGACCAAGATAAGTTGTTTTCTGTTTTACTCGTTTGGCGTAGATGGTATTCGCTCCGTTTTTTTGTTGGCAGTATTCCAGATATATGACGCTATTTCTTGAATAGTGCATCTTCTTTGTTGATGGAGTGATTTCGGTGTTTTACTATTTGTAGAGGGTCATTGTTTTTTGTCAGGTGTGCTTCCAATCTGCTGTAATTTTTAGATTTAGTTCAATATGGATTAGCCCTCGGCCTCCTTAAGCTCTTGCTACCTACAACCTATCAACATCTGATTTTAGGTTTCGCATCTTCATTTGCGTAAGCATTTCTCTTGTCTTGTTGTAATATAATGTTACTTCTATGTAATAATGTTGGAGCTTCGGGTATAGCTAAGGTTTTGATAGTTTGCAATTTATTGGCTCCATTTATTCTTCTTTTTAGTATCATATACACTCCCTTATAATATTATTTCCGCTGGTTATTCTTCATAATTGAATGTTGTATTCCGTCTCCTTCATTAATTCCGAAGTATTTCTATGTACCATCTTGGTCTAGTTCCTTAATCCTGTTCTTGATATCAAGGTCTAAATCTGTAGTTTTCGTTAGTTTACCACATTTGAAGTTGGCTTTGGCACATCTCTCGATTCAGAAATCCATTCTAATGTTTTTGCTGAATGTCTTGACAATCGTGCGTAGGTTTTTATGCTGCTTGTCAAACTTGGCAAACGTTTTAAGATCATCACTATAGAATAGGTGATTCCGTTTACCATTCTATGACTTGAATCCATAGCTACTGTTGTTTAGTAGGCAGCTGAGTGGCAGTAATGTAAAGCAGAAGAGTAGTGGTGACAATGAATCTCCTTGGAAGATCACGCTTTAATATCGATTAGTCTCGATGTAAATGACCCGTTTTTATGGTTTAGGTTTAATGCAGTCTTTCATGTTTTATGTTTTGAATTTCAAAGTTGTAGGGCGTACTCTGCATATATTTTTATCTGTGATAATCCATGTGTGTGGTACACTCTCGAGCGTAATTCTGTATTTGATCCATGATATCGATAAGACCATTTTCCCTGTTTTCACCTCTTCCATTATTGTTTTATTGATAAATAGTTTGTCCGTCGACTCGTAGCTTCCTCTTTTACATCCCTTCTGTTCTCCTAGGAGTAAATTATTTTTCTCAATGAAATTGTAGGTCCTCTTGTCAAAGATAGAAGTGAGGATCTTGGACATTGTTGTCAGGCAGGAAATTAATTGGCCTATAGTTGTGCATGTTCTGCGTCTCATTGCTTTTGGGAGTAGGTATGTTACCCCCACCACATGAGTCATCTGGGGCATATTTCTGGGTATTTGATTCCATCATTGTATGCCCGTGCAAGGTCTTGGTGTGTACTAGATAGGTTTTTTATCCAAAAACATTTTGGTCGGTCTATTCCTGGTTCTTTCCATCTTTTGGTTTTTCAGATGGTAGCGGTAGTTTCATTAATATTGATATCTGTCTATTTTTGGCACTCTTTATATTTCTGGTGTTCTTGTTGTTGCCTGATTCATTATGCATTTAGCAGTTTTCCTACATATTACACCAGAGCTCGACTTCCTGGATAAGATGCGCGTCATTTATCTTTATTTTATTTTTCCCACTTCTCGGTATAGATTCTTGACATCTTTGGAAATCTTCTTCTGCCAGACGAATCTTTTCCTTTTTTCATAAAGCCTGATTCTCTGGGCCTTCCCTTGAATTGGTTCTTTCAACTTCTCTTTAAATTCTTGTATATCAGTATTTATTTCAAGGCTTCGTTTTAGTTGTCTCCTTTTTATTTCCTTCATTTCTGACCCCTTGTCTGATTCACTCATAGGTGACAATTGTCCTTGTATTTTTTCTTTCTTTCTAAATTGGTATTTTTCTTTTTCCTTTAGGTTGTGTGTATAATATTTCACCAATTGCTTCTGTGATCATTACCGAAGCCACGGTATATAAGATGATTAATTTCAGTGAGGTTCATCGGTCTTTCCATTTCGTCCCTTATTTTTGTAACTGCTTAGTTATTGAGGTTGATGGTTTTCGACCATTTGCTAGTTCTTTCTTACTTTTAGAATTGTTGGCCTTTCCTCGACCTTACATTCTCCGTTTATATCGGATGTTTGTGACAAGTCTGTTTCTTTATCATATTCGTCATTATCTTCCTCTATTTGCTTCTGTACCTCTGGGGGATTTTTAAAACAGGTTTGTTTTATTTCTTCTGGATGTGTCACCTATGCGTTGTTGGAATTTATCCCCTCGATGTTAAAGTTTAATCTACTTTGATGTTTTCTCTGATGTTATCGTGTTTTATGTCAGGTATTCTATTTTGCTGATGAAGTCACCCCTGACATTCGCTAGTTCTTGGTATCGATGTTTAGACTGTTTGAAGTGTGTTTTTCTCGCCAGATATTACAGGCATCTTTGGTCGTTTTTGTCGTTGTCGTATTTATCTAGTAGGAAAAAATGCTATCATTACTTCAATATACACTCCCCAAGAACATTTATCCATTGTTCTTTTTGGTGGAATTTCTTATAATGAATATAGAGGGCTTCTTTGAAGACTCTTCTTGGCGTGGTGTTCCTTTAGTTCTTGTTGGGTAGAGTTTGTTCTAGTTGCAGAATTTTCGATCCCAGTCTGGTTCCTCACTGGAGAACGCACGCCTTATTGACCCCCATGACGAACGCGGCAATTTGGCAATATTTTTCATTTTGTCGTCATTATAGTTAGTTTGTATTTAGCCATACGTTGAGGCTAGTTCGTGGGCGCCAAAATATATCCATATTATTATTATTATTATTATTATTATTATTATTATTATTATTATTATTATTTTTATTATTATTATTATTATTTTACTCAGGTTCTCTTACCGAGCAGTAACTGCTTGTTTATACAAAATTGTTTTCTGTTCTATAGTACTCATCTTAGTATTTCGACTGTTTTTCGAAATGGTCCAGGTCGGATTATTCCAACATTTCCACCGATTTCCATCTTCAACCAAATATAAGTATTACTGTTTCCAGTACTCCGATAACGATTGATACGACTGTTATGTTCATGTTCCATACCTTGATCATTTATCGGACGCAGATAGAGATACTAATCAGAATTTTTTGCATTCTCTCAAATCTAGTTTAATATCGTCAGAAAAAGCGAAATCCGGCCTCAAGCAGGGTTAATTTACTACTAACTCTCCAATGAAGTAACATCCACCTGAAACTAACATTTCCGATTTTATGTACATTTGGAACGCATGCTGGTATATTATTACAGTGTTGTCCTTGGGCTGTTCCTGCTAGATCCTATCCCATATCTATTGTGCGTATGCTAAGTTCGCTGAATATGGTTTCGGCTTTATTTGAACACAGATTTCTCCTTCTACTTGCTATTACAATTCGGTACATCATTCTATCATCGGTATATGTTAGCAATGCTTGATGTTTTACCATACCTCTCTGTCCCTATTCTGTTTACACAATAGTTTAGGTAGGTTTTTCACTATAATCCTCTATCACTGATGCCATCCATTGTTCCTGTCAGTAAAAAATTCTCCTCTAGTCCCCTCATATGTCGCAGAGATTCCAATTGTCACTTGCTCATTGTAAGTATAACTGTCCTTTTAGTTTCCCTTTCCCATAAAAACTTCCTCAGTACTTGATGTTTGGTTCATAGTGATCTCAGCATCCATGTCTGTTGCCTCAAGTCTTCTATTCTTCATGTATGGGGACATTTTAATGTATTCAATATCATATAGAAGGATTGACATTTCATAGCAGCTGATGACTTTTCTCTTTGATTATTTGGGAAGAGGAATCATCATTATTTACATTACTTACATGTGGACAATTGTGCTCATCTTTATTATTGTTATGGCAACGTTATGACCGTTTTATAATCCGGTGTATCCGGACAGGGAATTTCGAATTGCACCTTTTATTAAATCTCGGAATTTTTTTCGCTACATTGCCCAAGTTTAGGTATATCTCATCACCTTATTTTTAGTACTCCTCGCTTATAACACGCCGTTTCCAGGGAGCCCATTGTATACACTTCCCAACCCAAGGATTGAACACACAGTAATTATGCACACAAGAATCACAATGCAACCCTCACTAGAGAATTCCTAATCTTCACTTCCCATTATACGTACATTTTAAAGAAAATGGTCCGCATGTAAATAACCTTTTGTTTTTTTTATACAAGCTATGGCTATTATTTAACAATGTTCTTTAAGAATAATATAATTGAAGACAACGAACATTTTGTGCCGATTAAATTTAATCAGAAACTTTTTCAAATAACAAATGATCTTTCTCTGACAAAGAGGAAATTCCGTCAGAAATTCTCCCAATTTAATTTCCGAAGAAATGTGGTTTCAACTTTTTAAGTTATCATCAGGATAGACTGTGTTGTGACGTCAGCTAGGTGTGGGAGTGTGTTCTTTTAATTTATTTTTTGTTCCTTTCATTCGTAAATGACTGTTGCTTTTTGCATGAATATTACATCAAGCAACATAAGTTTGTTTTTATTATTTAACAATGTTGCATTCTTCATAGAATTTATACTGTTGATTCTAGCATTGTTTTCTCTCACTATTTAGACCGACTCATTCACAGTATTACTTTTATTACAAAATCATATAAACAAATTAATAATATGTCACTTGTTTTTCATAAATCATTATTTGGTATTCACACCAACTATTTTAAATATTTATGTGAAGCTATTTTTTCGCTGTGCTGCACGTATGTTTTCTTTGATTAATGACAGTATCTCGATTGTTAATGGACGGAATTACTTGGCGGCGATAAGCGAATATAAATGTTTATAGTCAAACGATTTCCATTAATTCTTCCATTTTTTGGACAAAAATAAATATATTAAAATCTTTCAGCACACGAAACCATACGTTTCGAAAATTGTGCCTATGAATATTTATGTCGCAAAAAAGTGATTGATCGGCTCACAATGCAAAAAGAAACAGAAGACAGTGTTAAATCTTCAGCGGGCCGTAGGCTAAGAAATAAAAAAGAATTCAGTACTGAAAATAATACATTTTCATCGAAAATAGACAAACACACAGTTTGTATCGCTTATATTTTATCTTTTATTTTCTTTTGTATAAACGCTATTTAAATATAAATTAAATTTCTTAATATCGTCTGCTCTACAACATTATACGATTTCTTATGAAGAGATTTTAATATTCATTACAATCAAAACCAGAAGAAATTATAAACTTTTAGGCATTTTCCATTTTGTTTTCATTTGAGAAATTTTTAAATTGATATTATCAACACAACTGAATCTCTTGGATTAAATTCTCTTATTCTTCTTTTATCATGTGATGTTTCCATTCAAAAATTTGATGACCATTGCTTTTCACAATTTCTCCCTTTCTTGTTCTAATATTTTCCCATTGCCAGTATTTTCTGTCATTCGTCCACTATTTCGGTGACTCTATGTTTCTTCTGCACAGGGATATACTAAGTGTATGTTTGATGCGGCACTAGGATGAAAGTAAGCGGGTACCCGTTGAGGATCGAATAAAATATTCAGCCTGAATTCCTTTACTGAGACAAGTTTGTTAACCATTGCACGACAACAAAGCACCTGAAAGTTTCTTCCGCATATATTGTCTTCAATATGTCTTGTATGTTTTTTTAATTTTCCAAATTCTCGCGTTTTTTGCGCTCCCTGATGTTCAATTGAGTATTTTTTTATTGTATGTCTATATTTTCGTGTATAAAAACTATTTTCCTTACGACCTCCTATAGTATCTAGAAAGTCCTGTTCATGCTACATCAGCATATACATTGAGAGGAACAAATATATGTCGTTACACAACTAAAAATAATCTATGAAGTAATTGTCCAGCATTCACTACATTATCACTATCTATAAAAGGCAGGATGTGTGTGTGCCCGTGCGTGTGCGTGTGTGTGTGTTGTCACTTTTGTTGATGAGCATATATTGTCTTCTTACAGTTAATACTTATATTCTACTAGTTTTCACGTACTATCTTATACGCATGTTGTTTCCTTCTCGAAATTTACATTTCAGGTGTTTTTTTTTAAATTCTCTTTTGTTTTGATTTTATTGGTTATCTAAAGATAATCAGAAGGCGTATTGGAGTAGCGAAAGATACTTTTCAAAATCTATGCAAATTATTAAGTACCAAAACAAATAACATCTTTAGAAACAAAGAGAAACATTTGCACTATTTCCATTGTTCGGACTGTTGTCCTAAGCTTTATTTTAGTGTTCACGTCGTTTCGGCTGTTGTGCGGTCTGGTCTTTTTCAGCATATATATGTTGGAATTTCGAACCGAACTCTTTATTTCGTCCACCAGGGTAAATCGTCTAGGACAAGGACAACTCTGTATTCAAAATCTGCGAAGAATCATTTGGCGACCTTGTGGCACGTAGTGAACCAGATCTCTGTATTCGTCACATCAAAATGTGTGGATGGTTCTGCACAAAATCTTCACAACTATAATGAAATCTCACATTCTGGTGTCGTGTTTTGGTTCCTACAAACTGATCTCTTGACCCTCATACGTAGAATCCGAAGGGAAATTCGAGTATATATATATATATATATATATATATATATATATATATATATATATATATATATATATATATATATATCGCAAGATGGGTAAAAGTAGTGTACTATTACATTTAATATTTGTTGAATATTAGGTTTGATATCAGGATGCCGACCAGACTTTTTCTATAATCTTTAAGAAGTTTCTGTCAGTAGTTTGCGTCATTTTGTTTTATATTGTTTTGTGTCAAACATCTCACAATTGCTGTCATTACATAGGTTTTTAGCATGTACTTCTTTCTTTATTCACTTGAATCACAGATTTTCAATTGTGTTGAGATCGATTATTTGACTAGGCCATTCAACGTCATTCAATTTTCAAAGCCTATTCTTTTGTTGATTTGCTTTGAAGCTTCGGATCATTTTTCCGATGGAAGATCCAGCACCGACCTTACCCCAACTTTCGAACCGAGAACTAGACCTGTCTATTTAAAAATTGCTTCATATCTTGTAGAATCCATTGAGTTGTCAATGAGTACTGTTTCTCCTGCAGCATAGTGTCCCCAAATTACAATGCTGCGCCGCGATGTTTAACTGTTGGCATCATATCTCTCTCTTCAAAAGCCGTATTAGAGGCTCACCAGATATACTGCCTATCGTTCATTCCAAAAAGCTCTCGTTTAGTGTCATCCAAACATACAACCTTTTGCTATAACTTTTCTAGTACAGTAATATCAGCTTTGGCATAGCTGATCTGTGATTGTTTGTGCTTATTCGTTAGCAGTGATTTGTCTATTCATTCTGCCATGAAGAGTGGCATCTTTCAGAATGCTTCGCTCTGTAGAGTTACGCACATTGATTCCGACATTGACCAGGAAGCGATGGAGAACTGCAGATGTGATGGCAGTATTAACCTGGGCTTGCTGAACTAGATATCTACGTTCTCTTGCAGTTCTTTTTCGAGATTGGCCAATTGTTGTTTGCAATACCTTCATACGAAAGGCATCATGTTTATAAATAATTTGTCTCACAGGGGAGACGTGAACTCCAAAACGTTTTGACAGCATTTTATGGCTTCCCAATCATTATAGGCTTAAACTATACACTTTTTAAAAAGCTTCTGGACGTTGTGTTGATCTTGTCATATTTCTTTTTTGATTTAGTCTGTAATTGCATCTTTTTGCATACATAGTGAGTTGTGCTGGTTGACTCCACTATACGCATCATGTCAAAAATGTGAGATGTGCTATTTTAATTTTTGCACCTGCACAAAAATTATTTGCACTGGCGCTTATGTAAAACAAAATTACGGAGTGTACATATATATATATATATATATATATATATATATATATATATATATATATATAATAGCATCATCCACTTGCAAAAAAAGGCTAAAAATAATGCAAGCCTTACTAATAAAAACAAACAAACCAACACTTAATAATATTAATTTTGAACATGGACATAATATCTTGACCGTGTTTTGAAACAATAAAAAATGAATCACTTTATAAAACATTCATATAACAAACTATTTCTATTTCTAATTCTAACAGTTGAAATATAATCCTTGAAAATGGCTAAATGTATAGCCGAAAGCGCTCGGATAAAAAGAACATTCGGACAGTTTTTATATACTTTATCCTCTAAAAAGAAAAACCTTATTACATCGCACGAGAAATTATATAAAAAACTAAATAAAAGCACCTTGTCAGTCGTTTTTAATGAAATGTGCATGAAAGAAGGATTGCTGCCTAAATACACAAATATATATATATATATATATATATATATATATATATATATATATATATATATATATATATATATATATATATATATATATATACATATATATATAAAGACAGATATTGGCGTGCATAAACTCTTGAGATAGAGGACATTTGTATAATGTCTGATCGTACAGATTTGTTGTTTGTTTACATATTTTAACGTTTATCGTAAGTGACAGTATGTTCAAACAATGATGTGCCAAACACAATTGTAATCTTTTTCGAATGTTAATTTTTTACCATTTCTATCAGTCAATTTACCAAACTATATATATATACATTACCTAACTATATCTATATCTATCTATCTATCTATCTATCTATCTATATCTATCTATCTATCTATCTATCTATCTATCTATATATATATATATATATATATATATATAAATATATGTATATATATATATTACGACAATTTTTATGTTTATACGTTCTTTTTATAGATACAAATATTTAAGTAAATGTTTTGTTTATAATAAACAGTATTAACAACATTTACCTGCCTGAATGTCCGAGATATTTTCATAGAAAATATGCGTCCTAGACAGGAATCGAAACTGTATCCCATACGGAACCGTCATAGAGCCTGTAAATGCTGTTAATACTGTTTATTATAAACAGAGCATTTACTTTAATATTCTATTTATAAAAAGAACGTATAAACTTAAAAAAAAATGTCTTAAAATAATAGTCGGACTTTGTCCATTTCATAATATATATATATATATATATATATATATATACATATATATATATATATATATATCGTGTGTGAATCGCTTAAAGCACGTCACTTCTAAAAATGGAGACGGAGGTTTGAATGCTGCCTTTGAATGCCTATTTTCTTTAATAGATTTTCTCGAATATACAACCCCTATAAATAACTGAGCAGATATGAAAATTTTGATTGTTTATAAACGAGAAAGATTTCGCTTAAAGGCAATATTCTAAGGTAGTAATACCAGTTAAGCCACAACGGGTTTACGGTTACATCTTGCCAAATCCACTGTAAATTGATGAAACATCGTGGCCATTCAAGTACTGCGCTAAATTTCAAAAAGTCTAGTGACCATAGCGAAGAGCGATATATATTTTCACTTATATACAGAAAATGTAGCACAAGGCCAAAATGGGTAATGTGGGAAAGAACGGAATTTTTCTGTCTTAACATTAAACTTAGCTGACCCAAGCATACAACAATATTACTTGCACCAAAACAACGCATTCTTACTCACCTTTCTTATTACATCCACCAAAATACCTCAGGGTCTCTATGAAAATCATAACTAGTCCCCGTAACTACAATTCATTTTCGTGGGTGGGGGATAAAACAACAATTTAAAAACTAGCCCCAAAGAGTATTTACAATATGAAAATAAAACTATTTACAATAAACCAAATAAAAGAATGTTAGTAATACCCCCCACACACAAACACCAACCTTAAATGTAGCAGAAATATCACTTAACTAGACAAAATCAATACGGCACTGTAATAATATAAAACATTCATTCATATCGGTGAGCTCATCCGAACAAATATCATGAAAGTATTTATAGGAAAAGACACAGTGAGGCAAACTTACGGCTGTGGAAAAGAAACTGAAACCGAGTCGCCAGACCATTGCCAATAATATTGCTGATTCTTCTTTCATTTTTATAATAATGAAATAATAATAATATTGCTGATTCTTCTTTTATATTTATCATTTTTATAGCAAGACCACCGGACCATAGCAGCAATATACAAAACATAGACGAATGGTAGACTTGTCGATATGTAACATTGATTCTAGAGAAAGAAAAAAAATTGTCTAGCACATCACAATGAACCAACTTTCTAAGTAACTCTCTCGGCCATAGATTCAATACAGACATTCCACTTAATGTCAGCCAATAACTTTAGCCCGAGAAGGCACAAAGAGTCACTCTCATGGACCCGCATCTTTTATGATGACGGAAGACACTGAGGGGTCCCTCAGATGATGAATAGAGAACAGATGAATTTTGGAGGGGGATAAAATTAACAAGCTATCCTTTGCCCAATTAAACAACAGACTGAAGTTCGTCTTAGATATAAGCTGCTATTTTGAATATTCAAACTTTCTATCTCGACAGTAAATTGTTGTCT
>OZ038491.1:64955205-65005205 GCA_964036315.1 Acanthosepion esculentum
AATGTGCATGAAAGGAGGATTGCTGCCTAAATATGTATATTCACTTGGTGAGTAGAAGTGTTTAATATGTATAGCTATACTGGTGGAAATCAAATAATAATATCACTATTTTAAAGTAATGGACGTTCCCACTTCATTGAATCGTTCAAAGCATTATGAAAAAAGCAATGAAAACAGAAAAGGGATGTCTCGGAGCCTTTATAAAAATTACCCAATCAATCGAATTTTTTTTAAATAATTATTTAGCAAATTCTTGATATTGCAAAATAGTGTCTTCTAATAACTTGGACTGATTTTAAACTTAATTCACATTTAAAATCGGGCAAAGTAATTGAAATACCCTTTGCAATATATCTGCAACATGTTCTTGTTCTTATTTAGAAAGATAGATTGATACATTACTTCCCACGCATCTTTTTGAGCGTTTTTAGTCTCCTCATATGAATACTGAATATTGTCATTATACAAGGGAGAGGCTGAAATTTCCATTGGGTAAACATGAAAGAAGGACACTAGAGATGTAAAGATTTGCATGCCATTAATTCCAACTCTTTCCAGGTAAACGCATATCTGTTCAAAGACGAGATAACATGTAGCGATTTCTTTTGAAAATGCACAAAATTTGGCATTGTTTTGTTATCAACTACGTAGGGAAACAGGGTTTATCTGTGAAGGACACACTTGCTGATATGTTTGCGACATGATGGGATGAGGTTCCAATTAAACAGCAGTGAAAAAGTGGGCTGTGTTGAAGATAACCCATTGTCTGAACGCCATGCAACTGCCATCACAATTGATCCGGTTCACTACAGGCGACTGTGTACAGGTCAATTAGCCAATGCTATCAACACATGACGCGAGAGAGTTGATAATATTCTACACAATGAATTTGTCATGATCAAGGTTTCTGCTCGGTGGGGCTCACGTATTCTGACACATGCCAAAAGAGCATTGGCTGATCAAATCACGAGAAATATGACATTGTTTGAGACAGATCCCGATGTTTTCCTGAACGTTCGCTAACTTAGAATGAGTGTTGTGTACATCACTTTAACCTAGAGACACATAGACAGTAAATGCAGTGGAAGAATTTAGATCACTTGCTCGAAAAAACGCCAAAACGTCTCTGCTAGGAAGGCCTCAACTTTGGGGATACTAAAGGATTTGTGCTTATTGTCTATATATATATATATATATATATATATATATATATATATATATATATATATATATATATATATATAAAAGGGACACGAATCAATGGGGAGTAGTATGCCAACTTGCTGAGGCAGTTACGAAAGACAATCAGGACAATTCGCCGAGCAATTCTTTAAAATGGCGTTTTCATTCATCATGATAATGATCCACGACACAAGCCCTTTGTTTCAATGGATGCTGTGCGTCACTGCGAGATGAAAGTCGTTCACCTGTCTCCTAATTTTTTTTTATTCACTTATCATTTGTTTTTCACCCTGAAAAATATTTCGCTCTTTTGACCAATAGTACATTCAAATGTCAGTTTATCTACAATGAATTGGAATTAATGCATAAAATGTTCTCTCAGAATTAGCACCACCCTTTCATAGTAAGCTTATAGATATTTCAGCCCAACATATGCATATTATACATATTTTATAAACAAAGTGATTTCGCCCTATAGCCTTCATTGATCGATTTTCTTACTCTGAGAAATTATACAATTTATAGATAAAGAATTTACCAAAAATCTATTTGCTGAAACAATCCAATAACGAAAATTGGAAATCTTCATTTAAAATTATTTTTTTGTTAGGTTCTGATGATACTATTGAAAAAAAATACCCTCAGGAAATATTGTAATAACAAGGAACTATTTTGGGGTTGAATTAGAGAAAATGTGACTTCTCACTGATGTTATTCCACCGGCGATTTGACTGACTTTAAAAGTCGCTGGTCGTCTATATTCTCCTATATGGATATGAAACGTGGACACTGTTGACAGATACAGAGGGAAAGATCCAAGAGCTTGAGAAAAATGCCTGAGAAAACTCCTTTGCATTTTCGACTGGGAACAAAAAAACAATGCGTTTGTGCGGAAAAGTGTTGAGAGTTTTGTGGGACACCGTAAACCTCTTCTCGCCACCGTCAAACGGAGAAAAAATGGCGTCGTCTGGACACATCTTAAGGCACGTCAGCCTGTGCAAGACCATCATGCAAGATACCGTAGAAGGTGGACGTAGATGAGGACCTTCAGGCAAAAACTGACTGGACAATCTCAAACAATGGACAGGTATGACTGTACCAAAATTGCTGATGACTGCCGTTGACAGGATCTTGTGGAAAAGAGTATGGATTCTGCATTCGGACCCGCCCTACGATTACAAAATTCAAGGCAATGATGATGATGATGATGATGATGATGATGATGATATGAAAATATAACAATATATTTAAAAGTAAATGCTTCTCCTAGTCACCTACCCTATTTTATATTTTTGCAATTTTTGTCGGAATATTATTCGTAGTAAAAATTGAATACAGATAAAAACAGCAACAACAACAAGAAACAAAAGAAATATGTGAATGATATTTTATAGAAGACAAGACTGAAAGACTACGAAGAGAATAAAATGAGTTTAAAAATTATTCCCATCAAAATATTTAAATAACAAAGAACGTTTTGAGGAGTTTGTTATCTTTGAAATTTGCAAAACATGCATATTCGTCTTTACTTGTATATCGGCAAGTAGACACGCATGCAAACTTTCATAAGTGTTTCATATATATATATATATATATATATATATATATATATATATATATATATATATATATATATATATCCAGTAAAATCGCAAATCACCTCATATAGGAAATGAACTGATTTCTACAGCCGATAACATATAATTCGTCAGTCTTATTCCACCACAGTATAGACTCTAGTCCGTGTAGAAATTAGAAATTTAACTGTGAAAGACCTAAGAAAAAAAATGTTCCCACCATCGAAAAACTAATGCAGAATTTATCCATTTCAATGTTTTAGTCAGACGAAGGGCATGAGGCAGGCTTCAGGGCAGGGCGGAAGGTATTAGTCTTAAAAGGAAAAGGTTTTATAAAATTAAATACGGATATATTTCTATATAAGGTATATTCTTTCCATTCAAACAACTCACAAAATTGTTTATTAAGTGATTATCAAAACATTCTCATTTAGAATCCCCTGTCCCATTTTGCAACTAAATTTTTCTTCTTTACTTTTTTTTATTATCCTTAGAATTTCAATTCACATTATGATGAGCAGAAAATATAATACATAAATGTTGCTTGTTAAAGTTTCATCAAAGATTCTTAATCCTAAATTGACAGAAAAGTACATAATTTTCTTGATTTGTTTATTTAATCAAAATGATTACATCTTCGATTAATTTAACCTAAAGCAAATATGTAATGCCACTAAGACACAATGGGTTACTGTAAGCGAAAGAATAATAATAAGAGAAACATTACTAATGAGTGGAAACAAAAAGAAGAAAACATTAGATGACGATTGACGGTGCATATAAATTTTTCAAGGAGAAAGTTGACTGGAAAGCAAAGAAACCTGGAAGTGAGGTCTACAAGCGAGAAGCACGAAAGAAAAAAATGTACTAGCAATTATATCATAATGTTTTACAAATTTAGAAATAAATAATGCAAATATCTTGATTTCAGTCATTTAACATTCATTTTCTATTTCGATATATTCAGCAGGTTAAAACAAAGATCTTAAGTTTTGGCTATTTTTGTTTGTATGTAAGTGTCTGATGCAGGCTTAAAAGACTATCATTATTCGTGAGAAGTAAGATCTGTTTAAAGAAATGTGTTGCTTATATAATGAATAGAACTGAATTTAAATGAATAAAAATTGTATCGTCTGGCTATTAATCCTCCCTCAGTCACAGCTTCGTGTTGATCTCAGTTTCCAATTACATATTTACATGCAATCTATCTCGCATAATGAGCAACTTACCCTTGCGTGCAACATACCAACATGATTTATATTTATTCTCACTTCCTCTCCATATACTATATATATATGTGTGTCTGTGTGTGTGTGTGTGTGCCTGCACTTATGTATGTATGTGTATGGATCTACGACGAGTAAGCACAAAAAGTAACTGGTAGGTCTTGCAATTTATGTCAAGAAGAGAAACTAGCCGTCGCACCTCATACTAATAACAGTAAATTGCTTCAGGTAAGATAGGAAATAATCGCTAAATTAAGATATTCGAGAGAGTTTATGTTGGAGAATTCTGAACCAGGATAAGCTAGGCCGATTAAATTTTTCCTCATAATCTTTCTCCTCTAAGTAGTGACTTACGATATATAGGTTGTCAACAGCCTATACGCTGGTGATATTGCCTGATGATACCTATTATGATTTAAACCAAGATTGAATCCTTTTAGCGTTTTAGTTTTTAAGGATATATATATATATATATATATATATATATATATATATATATATATATATATGTGTGTGTGTGTGTGTGTGTGTGTGTATATATATATATATATATATATATATATGCATTTTTCATTAAATAATATAGTCACGTTTTGTCTATTTTATGTAATTTCTTTTCATATCGTCTGATAAGCTTAATAACAATTTCATTGAAAGAAGAAAGAACATCACAATATTGATACATATTTTTTAATCCTATGCAAGCTTTCGGCTTACATAAGCCATTATCAAATATGACAATTAAATTACAATATACTAATCAATACACGGACTAAACAATAATGATAGTCTGCTTATATTTACATGGAAGATGTCCAAGCAACAACAAACTCGTGCATACAAGACGCTGGAATATATACATATATATACATATATATATATATATATATACATATACATATATATATATATATATATATATATATATATATATATATATATATATATATGTGTGTGTGTGTGTGTGTGTGTGTGTGTGTGTGTGTGTGAGAGAGAGAGAGAGAGAGAGAGAAAGAAAGAGAGAGAGAAGGAAGGGGATAGGTTGAGAGAGAAACAGAAAGAAATAAAGACAGACTGACAGAGACAGAGAGAAGGAGAAATAGAGATCCAATACATATTTGGAGAGATAGACGGGGACAGGAAGTGTTAAAAAATAGCTCAGAATTGTTCGGAGCGAACAGAGGATATATTTGTGAATATTTGCAAGTTGAATACGTTTTTCTTCTGATGATACAACCATATCATCTGTTATCGCCCATGTTTGTGTTTCACTTTCTGTTTGTTGAATTGAAAAATTATTATTCATTTTATTCCTCGTTTTTATTATCTCCTTGAAATGTTTTGATTTCTATTATAAGTAATATCTTGTCATGTTGCTAAAATAAACATACTTATTGATTCTTTGTCACTTTCAGTAACTTCACTTCCGGCATCATGACATACCGACCGCATAACTTCCGGAATATTCCCTACTGAATAAAAAAATGTCGCTGTATGCTGAGATTTCTTGGCAACACAGTGTATGAAATATGAAACGGAAGCGTCGGTGAATGCTCTGATAATTTCTTGTTTGGTTTGTTGTCTGCAAACTTTATTGAGATTAACATTATTTATCTCAAGGGTTTCTCGTCGTATTTATTGTTTTTCTTCCTTTTCTTTTGTCAAGCAGTGTTGAATGCGATAGTCTAACAGAGAACCGTGATTCACCCATAGATTTTACACCATGATATATGAACGAGAAAGAAAAGTTATTGAATGCAATTTTGAAAATTATCATTATCATACCACGAATTTGTAACTTTGTGTACGTTCTCTGTGTTTCTCTTGTTACCATAACGTTTTTGTCGATACATTCAGCACCATTTATTTTTCATTTGTATATCCAAAGAAAATGTTTCCTATATTTTCATTTGAGTAAGCTTGCTATCAATGTGTATTTCTTTGACGTGTTGCTTAAGTTGTTCAGCAGGGAGCATATTCACAATCGTCTATCAAAATGGAATCACAGTATATTTGGCGCACCATTCAATTTCTCTTAGCAAATGATTTCGGAAAAAAATCCTGCGTCTTTATTTACGGATTGCATATATGAAAAGAAAATACAGCAGACGATTTAAAAAAAAACTGAATGTGTTCACCATTTAAACGATCACATAAAAATAACATTTGATTGATAAGATATGCGCTGTGTACCATCATGACATAGTTAATCATATTTCTCAACGAAATCCTGTTCATCGTGGCTACAAGCATTGTCCTATTGCTGAGTTAATGATCAAATCAGATGAAGATTTCTACCATTGCACGACGGGACATATTACAACTTCCGCTTTCTTCAGATGGAGACCAGATGTGTTATTGGATGTCGAGCAGTTGAGGAACGTGTACGCTTTCACGTTATCTTGTTGGCAGAAGTCTAAAGAAGCGGTTCAACATTACTTCTTGTCTGAAGAGTAGTAAAAAAGGGGAAATGAAAGATTTATATGATAAAAAGACTTATGTGAAACATGCTATAGAGAAATCGAGTGGTACAATCTGTTAAATTAAGTGTGAAAGGTGACAATAGCGCAGGCCAGCAAACCCAAAGAATAAATACATTTGTGGATAGAGTTCCAACTATGTTGATATGTGGTTGAAGTGCGTGACTGACTGCAACAGAAATTAAGGAACTAAACTCTCGACTTCAGAAACTTTCTTATGACGTGGGATCCTTATAGCTTTTTGCAAAAAAATGATCATGGTATGTTGGGGCGCACCCACCTTCACAACCATAATAGACTGATCCTATTATTATAAATAGCACAGTAGTTCTAGAGCAGTGTAGTGCAGTGCAGAGTGAGACTTCTGTAGTGATCAGTTACACTTCCGTTTCTCGACCGGAAGATACCGTTGGACTTTATTACTATTACTTATTGTTACTACTAACCTACGTTCGTTCTACTACTAATCTCTCTGATGTAAATACCTCTCTGAATATACCAGTATTTTTCCCTACGACTGTGTTTGTTCGTTATTACCATATACTCACGTAGAAACGCTCAACATCTCTACATGGTATTTGTTCAAAAGATCTTTTCTCCTTGGTAGCTTGACCGGCAATTAAGTCTCGCGTCCTGGGTATGACGATAAACTACGTCCAACAACAAGGCCTCTGATCAGGAGGTTTTGAGGAGCGTGGAACCACCTCTTAATGACTGGTGTTCCCAGGTTCACCCTGACCCTGGGTGGTAGCACCTGTTAGGGTCCCAGCTATGGGCAGATAGTTAACCCTGGTAACTGAGGTAAAAAGTATTATATAAGTGTAAAAATAGGTTTTAATACCAGAAATATTTTGTAAAAAATTATTCCCAGAAATACGTTTTTGAAGAAAAAAAACTATTACCTACAATACATTTTTGAAAAGTTTACCAGCAATATACTTTTGAAAGTTATATTTTTTTTTTAAATTAAAAATTACCAGCAATACATGTTTTAAAATAATATTACCAGCTATACATTTTTGAGGAAAAAAATATTACAAGAAATAGATTTTTTACAAAAAAATAAAAATTACCAGGAAAAAAAACAGCGGAAATCAATCTGTTCGATGAGCAAATAAAGAAACAAACAGACACAGAGAAATATACTAATATAAAAAAATGTCATAAAAGCTCACACAGACCAAACAGTGAGGGAACTACAAAAAAAGCTGAAAAACAATGCAAATTAAAATGGAATATTTCCTCCGGACAGAAGAACAAAAGAGAAATCAAGCCAAACTCAGAAAAAAGTGAACGACTACACCACAAGAGAAAACAAAACACCACAACCACACTGACCACCACACAACCAATGCAAACACTATACAGACCAAATAAATACCACCAGAACCACAGTCAACCACCAGCACCACAACCAGCAATAACAACACCGCCACCATCAAAGATAGCTAGAACCTCAAAACAAACACACACACAAAACAAACTACTAACTTACGCGGACATCCTTATGCTGCCGTACAAACATACACAAACCAAAATACAGCAGTCCTTCTACAGAACGCATAACCCCATTAGACATCCCAGACCAACCAGATTAACCCCTAGTAGGCAATCAACAGCAAACACACTCAACCTTCAAAAAACGAGATAAGCACCCACTTGGATGGGGGTGTAGCATCCCTAATAGGAGACATGATGCAAGCTTTCGAGCTTTTACGAAAGAACGCATAACCCCATTAGACATCCCAGACCACCCAGATTAGCTCCTAGTAGACAATCAACAATAAACACAGTCAACCTTAAAAAAGAACGGGATAAGCCCTCAACCAGGACACTTGGTATAGGAGTATAGCATTACTAATAGGAGACATGATGCAAGCTTTCGAGCTTTTAAGAAAGAACATCGCCATGCTTGCAAATTCAAAGTTGACCCATACGGGCGAGTTATAAATTTAATTAACAATAAATTTTCACTCAACACATTCAGGTTATTAAATAAAGGACTAAGATTTTGCCCTAGTCCCCCAAGGTTTGATAAAGACAATTTGGCAGAGGACGTGAAATCTTTCTTCAGAAGAATATGGCTAAAAGCCCACTACGGAGACAATGATCACACATCTTCCATACTTGATACATTAAAAGAGAAGGATACTAAATACACCCCACAAAACACAGGCATTATTATACAGACATTTGAAATAGCCGTAGTAAATGACATAAAGAAAACAATAGCTACCACGTAACAATATTACTGAAGGGGAACGTATAGCCCTTGACACGCTGACATATAGAAATGACCTAATCATAACACAGATTGTCAAAGAGACGCCACAGTGATCTGGGGAATCAAAGAATACATTAAAGAGGCCACCATTCAGATAGCCGACAACGAAACCTATGAAAGCTTACTTATAGGTCCTCTTCCCGAATACCAAAAAGAATTAACTAGCTCACTAAACATAATGCTTCGCCACAATCTAATCGACAAGGAAATATGCACAACACTTACACCCACAAACATCACACCTGCTCGTTTCTATCTCCTTCCTAAAATACACAAAAGCTACAACCCAGGAATGCTGAGAATTTTATGATTCAACTACCACACGACCTAAATCTCCAAATACGTAGACAATTACATACAACCCCTAGCTAAGGAAGTAAAATCCTACATCAGAGACACAACAGATCTACTAAAAATGCACAAAAACGCTATTCTAGTGACTATGGACGTAATATCACTCTATTCAAACATTAAACACATCGAAGGACTAACCGCCCTTAAAGAAGCACTTACTAAAAGAAGAAAACAAGACACCCCACAGAAGTTACCATAAAAATAATGGAGCATATACTTGCATTGAATACTTTCAACTTCAATGGAGCACACTGCGTGCAAGTGAGCGGTTGTGCCATGTACACGACTGGAGCTCTATCATATGCTACAATATTCATGGGGAAATTTTAGGAGACCCATATCTATCCCCTCATCGGTAGCGAGTGCGTATTCTATGCAAGATATATCGATGATATATTCTTTTTTATACATGGGCCGTGACGACAAATTTATCCAATTCCTCATGGCCCTAAACACAGTGGACGACTCACTTAAGTTTGACGATGAAAAATCCACAAGATCGGTAACATTTTTAGACACCCGCATTTACATAGATGAAAACAGGAAACTACAAACGACATTACACAGTAAAATCACCGACACCCACAACTATCTACGCTTTAAGTCTTCCCACCTTAAACGCCTCAAAGAGAACCTTCCCTATTCACAAGCACTTAGACTCAGAAGGATATGTTCCGACAATGAAGAATCAAACAAACACAATGAAAATCTGGAGCATCAATTCACAACACGGGGCTATAAACAACACCTACTCAGGGAACAAATAAATAAAGCAATTTGCACACTCAGAGAAGACACCCTAATGTACAAGATTAAAATAAACCCAGCCGCATCCCTCTCGTAACCACTTTCAACCTCTTTCTGCCTCCACTATCCCATATAATAAAAAATCGCTGTGAAATACTACATCTCAAACCAGACCAAAATATTGTTTGAGGAACCCGGTCTTCTAGCATATCGTAGACCTAACAACCTAAAATAGGTAGTAACCACATTTCAGCGGACAAGGTAAACCGTAATAAACGAACAACAAAAACAACAGGATTTTCCCAACCATGTAACAACAAAAGGAGCTTATGCTGCAACCACATTAAACACACGAATTCATTCACTAGTTCAGTCACTAAATCTACTTTCGAAATCTACCACGACTCTAACTGTAGATGTCATAACATAATTTAGCTCCCAGAATGCACACTATGCCAGAAACAATATGTAGTCCAGAGATTTTAGAGTTGTAAAAAAATAAGTGGATACAAGTTTTAAAAAAGCACGATCCAGCCGGACTTAATCATAAATTTAACAATAGATATAGTATTAATATATAACCCTACAAATCAATACCTATCCACAATTCTCACACACACAAGACAGACATGCTTACGGAGATGTTGAGGCCTCACACTTATACACCACCCCACACGAATATACACACTTACATACATCATACTCACTCACACCCAAATGAGCCAAATGATAACACACACCCATAGCAATATACACGCTCACACAAATCATACTCACTCACTCCCTAAGAACCAAATAACACACACACACACTTAACTGAGACACATCCCGTTTTCAGGAACCAATAAAACTGTCAAAATGACCAAGGGAATTCAGAGCAGCATGAATCCATCAAACTCTTATCTCAAATGACAACATAAAATTGAGTGTTTGACCAACATAGAGACTGACCAAAATTCATGTTAAAAAAAATAAAAAACAAAAGAAAACTACAGGCAAAAGTTAATTTTCTCCATGAAGACATTCATTTCTGTATTTCACTGCTACCAGCAAGCAAAAAATTATTTTTCTCATGATGATGGCCATGTTAGCCGAAACTAGTCGAGGAATCTAAATGAAATAATAATAAAAACGAAGGAATATTAATATACAACCCAGTATATCTGAAGATTTTAATGTTTGAATATTTTTTATTGTTCAATATATATATATATATATATATATATATATATATATATATATATATATATATATATATATATATATATATATATATGATTTCTGGCCACTCATATCCGAGGATGCCGTCTACAAAGACAGCTAGTCAAATAAATTATGTTGCAGACGCCAGTTGAGTCATATTTTGTGTATGTGCAACACCAACGGAGGCTACCTGTGGTTTATACTGCAAATATGTTGAGAGGAGCTTATTTACATTTTCTGGGAGAAAGTGCGTTTTCTAACGTGGTCAAAAGTCTGACCAAGGCCAACATGCTCAAAGCATTGGTCACGTGGAATTTCGTCTACTCAGTTTGACACACAAGACTTGGTACAATCCGTGGTACGCGTTTACAGATTTGCCACATGCTGGTATCGTCTCCCCCAGACCGATAACATCAATAAATCATCTTCCTGGAATATCAGCCTAGGTGAGACTCTAACTCGGGCCTCATGGTCAGCAAACGAACGCTCGTAAAATATATTTGTAACACGTAAAATATATTTTTAACACGCTGATAGGAAACTTCAAATACGACGGTGATTTTGTCCTTGGTATAGTGTGCGAAACATATGCGGTGGTCGAAATTGTGATCAAAATTTTGTGTTTTCGGCTAACATGTGATGTACTACGAATCATACACCGTCTGCATTTGAAGTTAAAATGCACTATTTAATATCTCAGTGTGTTGAAACTGTTCATGAATCATACAACAGAGTAATAAAAGCTATTCTTTGCTAAATTCGATAGGAGTCTCTTTATGATTTTGTTTGCGGAGAATTCTTCCTGGCCGTTCCATACTTTGTTACTAGCAAACTGATTTAAATATAGATTTTCTATAATTCATAGACACAGTTTTATACGACCGTATAGTTGAGACGCTTGTCAAGATCACGGCATCATAAAGTGAGCAGTGGTAGGTCCTAGAGTGTCAGCAGCTTTAATCAGAGCAGAGGTAGCACCAGTATTGTCAACACGGACCGTTAGGAATCGTTTAATTACACTCGGGCTAACCGGACACATTTCTCTCGCTAGAATTGCACTTAGATTACAACACTGTCGAACACGTCTCTAGTGAGAACGCCAAATGTTTCCTCTGTAGTAATGAATAGAATTCTCTCGTATTTATTAATGATAGCAGGTTCAGCCTTCATACATGTAATAGCCTCGTCAGATCACGACTTTCATATAGATTTCTTGCATGACGCCAAACCCGTTACGAAATATCAAAGCTGTCAGCTGTATATAACACCGCTTTCACAGGACAATGATTTAACATGTCTTCGTAATAATGAAGGTCGTAGCGAAAACCATATTTCTTCTAACCTTGTGGATTGGTGCTATAGAATAAAAAGAAACTGGACGAAAACCACATAACTCGATGACTTTCAACTTCAGTAACCATTAAAATGGATGCCAATGCCACATGGAACTCGAATAGGAAATAATAACTTAATCAAAATATTAATTCTACTCCCTGTTCCAGATTAGGAAAGAAAACCCAATCAATATTGGAAAGAGAAATAACATCTAATGTACCTGACAATCTTATTTTCCTGAGACATCGTTTTAAAAATACATCTGATAAATTTCAACCGATGGTAGCACTGGATGGTAGATCAATAAATGTCGAATATTTCCTCGTAAGGAAACAGCTGCTATTCCATTTATTGTTACCAATATCGTAATCATTTAATCATTTTTTCCAACAATAAGATATCTATATCATTATTTTTTTATTATGATGACGTCATTATTTCTCTGTATGCTGAGTAAAAGCAGATTTATTAATATATATTGCTACCTACAATGAATATGAAAGGTATATATTTTCTTTTGCACTCCAGGTGAAAGAAACGTTTGAACTTTCGGAGTGACATCGCGCAGTCGGTTATTGTTAATATTTCATGAACATTTCTTTCAATATAATTCCGTTGTTTTTTTAATAACAGCTGCAGAACAACGCTCAGAATTGTTTCAAATAATCAAATAAAATGAATATGAAATATGCCTGATAAAAAGCAATAATAATATGCAATGCTTTCTTTCATAATAAGACAATTCGTGAAAATACTAAGCGTAGAAGGAGTTTTTTTTTTTAAATAGTGCACCAAATATGGTGACCGAAGCTATACGAGGAAAATAAAGAGAACTGTCTCTATGATCAGCTTTTGCTTGCAGCAAACGTTAGCTTTCGAAACTCATATGATAAAGCAGCTAGCACAGAAAGATTGACATTCTGATAAAAAGGGATGTTAACATCTCACCAAAATAGCATTTATTATTTTCACACCTCGAAGTTTAATAACGATAAACTTTGATAGGTGCACTAAAATGAAACGGAAATTATGATACGAGAATTTCTCCCATAATTTTAATGATAATCGGAAAGCACCTCACTGCACCAAAAATTTATTTTTGGATGATTGTTTTGTATATCAATCTTTGGATAAAAACGTTAGGCTTTAGATATCTCGAAAGCCTTAGGTATGGATTCATACGGTGGACTTCATAACAAGCTCAAGGGATATGGTACCACTGGACGAATATTTAACTTAGTGCAAACGTTCTTAACAAATCGTGTTGAACGGCCAAGATCTAGATCAATTCACATTAATGGCTTTATCCCCGGCCTGCACTGTTCATCTTTCTAAACGACTTTCTCGTTGTCCTCAGTTCCCAACTCGGTATTAATGTCGATGACACATCTATTTAATCATGTCCGATCGGACCAACAAAGTAAAACTGAAATGAGCACAAATCAGTTTGTAATGAAACAAAGCCGCTTCTATTTAAATATTATAGTGAACAATGTTTTGCCTGTTATCAGCATGACTGTTGAGAAGCTCCAGGAGACAGCAAATATTGCCTCTTTTTGCCCTCGCATATTCCACTGGCATGACGTGGGTGATTATATTGAATATACTTGAATATGTCATTCATAGCTTCTGTAATATATGTTGAAACAAAATTCTATAAAGATCTGTAATATTGTTGGTCTTGATCTGGCATGTCGACTTCATTCAATTTGTCACTGCAATGATGGATATTACATGTGTGTTTTCGATAAAGATATGCACGGCTATTACCCTAATCAGATTTCTTAATTGGTAGCTCGAACGCATGGATTTCATTGTATTACTAGATTGCTAACCATGTCTCATCGTTTTAAGTTTGAAATGGCTAGATATAACCGTATGTTCTTTTCTGAGTGTTTTTCTCTTACACTATTCTCCGGCTGGACTCTCTTCCGTTTTCTTGGATCCCTGCCACCGATGATCTGTAAAAAATTAAACGCTTAGTCAGT
The DNA here is from genome assembly GCA_964036315.1 of Acanthosepion esculentum. Lineage (NCBI taxonomy): Eukaryota > Metazoa > Mollusca > Cephalopoda > Sepiida > Sepiidae > Acanthosepion > Acanthosepion esculentum. The sequence goes on from OZ038491.1 coordinate 64,969,582, forward strand.
TGCAATCTTCCTGCTTCTTTTATTGCTATTTCTCTTCACTAAAGTCTCGTCTCTATTCTCATTCACGTACAGCCAACGCTTGCGTCCAATTGCTTTATCGCCTTGCGTGTAAACTGTTAAAATATACGCGCTCTAGAACTTGCGGTCTTCTATTGTAACATTTGAACAATTACCACCCGTCTTTAACCTTTATTTCATATTTTATCCTCTTGATATCGACTAAAATAAAGGTACTTATTTCTTTTTCTCTTAGGTACCGCGTATAATTCGAGTACAGAAATGTCTATCCAAGTTGTTTGGTTCTCTTAGTAACTTCGTTAACACTTTACCATTTATCGGCTTTTCTGTCAGGCAATGAAACACATTCGGTAAGTACGTTGCCCGTTGTTTCTCATTAGTTCTCTTACGTTCACTCTGCTTTGCGTTTGTTAAATTCTTTAAGTCCTCGTTTCACAAATCTAAAAAAAAAAATACTTTCGGCTTTAATATTAAGTCCTACTAATTAACCGAGTTATAGGTTAATTAGTTGGACTTGTATCAGTAAATCTGGCTTTAAACAAACTGAAAAGATTGATAAGCCGTGAAAAAACAAATGAATCAATCGAGCAATCAATTCGAATGCTTACTGGAAGAAAAAAAACATGGCTTACCGAAATTATATACAACGTAAAGGAACACGAATATTCCGTGAACTGCAAACAAAACTGCTGAAATATGTAATATCAATTCTCCTATAGGACAATGAATACTGGAATAATTCAGCTGATATACAGAAGGAACGGATATGGAGTTCAACAGATTGGTGAGAATGTAAATGAGAGGAAAAAGAAACCATTGAGTAAGTTATAAATAGAAGAGGAATCTTGAGAAATTACAGAAAAATTAATAGCAGACACAGAAAAAAAAGACAAAAAGTGCTGAAGGCTAACACAATAAAAACAAAACTTGATAAGGGAAATGATAGTCAACGTGCTGATCGGTCATAGAATATTGAAGTATATTTTAAAAAGAGGCTGAATTTAGAACTTCTGATGTTTTGTCAGTTCATTTAGGACCAGGTATCTTGTGGTTACCGATATTTCCATGATTCTATAATACTCAACTATAACATAAGTTTGATAAGTACTTATTTGTTATAATGCAGTGATTCTATTAATTTTATGAAAAGTCGAAATTTATATTTCACGAAAATACCGGCGTTTAATTTTCGCACATATACACACATACACACACACACATGCGTGAAACAGCCTGTTGCCACTAAGTGTTGACTTCAATGTTCACTTTTATATGTATACACGTTCTATCTCTGATATTGAGCACTTTATCCCATAAATATAGCACACATTATGAGTATATTTCTTCATTCATATATATATATATATATATATATATATATATATTTCTTAATGATATATATATATATTTATTAATGAGTCCTCATGTCTTAAACTACACTCCTCATATATATATATATATATATATATATATATATATATATATATATATATATATATGTATATATATATATATCAAATATGTGGTGCAGTTCAATTTACATTACATGAATCATTCATTACAAAAAGCAGATAGTATAGTTTGTATGAATTATTCATGTAATATATATATATATATATATATATATATATATATATATATATATATATATATATATATCTATATATCTAGATAGATAGATAGATAGATAGATAGATCAGCAGAATCAGTGGCATTTCAGAAACAATTATACTTTTATATGTTGTCATTTGCATAAACTTTACATTTTAATAAGCCTTATATCCCTTTTAAATTTTTGTATATGTGCGGAACTCGTTCTCTATGCGTATGTTGTTTGCTGTATAGGTTCTTGTTTATTCTGATATCTTTCCTGAATATGTCAAGATTGCAGAGCAGTTGAAGCAGATCCTTGTAACGTACTTTGTCGAAGGCCTTTGCACAGTCTATGAAACATATGTACACGTCCTTCTGCATTTGTATCGCTGTTTCTGGTAACATTTCAAGCCTGAATATATTCGCAGAACTTAAAGAAAAGAAGCTAAAGCCAGATTTAATCACCTCTATTCCGAAGGGGTGTGACATTTCTTTTAAAATATATGACAACGTCCAAGCCTTCGTAAATATCATGTTCTAAAATATTGACTTTCAAATATCCTTCATATATCGGCGCAATCTACTTTATTTCACTGTAATTTTTGCGAACAGAAATTTAAACTGATAGAAGGTAATTATTTTCTATTATATACTAGATATCAATATCAGTTACAACATTTGGGTGGAACTGTGGCACATCCCCAAATGGGGGGTTAACAATTTCAAAGGGGTATGGCCCAGAGAAGGAAACTGCATATTAATAAATAATATTATTGTAATAATTTAAACTATTTATTTTTATTAAAGTTTTATGAAAGATATACATATATATATATATATATATATATATATATATATATATATATATATATATATATATATATATATATATAATTCATCCCGGCACAGGCAAAAAGGAAATATTTAAATATAAGATGTGCATTAAAATAAAGTTTTAATATAACGGAAGTTTTAATATAACGGAAGGGAATACGAGAGAAAGAGAAAGGGGGAAAAGAAAGAGATATGTATGTGTAGAAAGAGATATAGGGTATATATATATATATATATATATATATATATATATATATATATATATATATATATATATATATATATATATATCACCAACATCTTATTTTATACTATCTTGTTATCTATATATCTATATATATATATATATATATATATATATATATATATATACATATATATACATACATATATATATATATATATATATATATATATATATATATATATATATATATATATATATATATATATATATATATATATATATATACATATATATACATACATATATATATATATATATATATATATATATATATATATATATATATATATAAAGATAGTAAACAGTAAGATGTTGTTGAGAGTTATAATGGACAGAAAGTAGTGGAGTGTCATCGTCGCCAAAAATTCGGACTCAAAACCGACACTGTAGCATTATCAAACAAAAAATCCATCGAAATCGGATGAAAGCTGAGGAAATGCATAAACAATATCCGATCACAAACACACACACACACACACACACACACGCACGCACACGCACACGAACGCACAAACACACATTTTGAGAATTGTAGATATAGATATTTCTTTATCTGTAATCTTTTCTCACAGACGATTTCTGTAAATTTAGTCGTATTTTACTATCCCAGCGGATAACTTTCCTATCGTTTTTAAAGATTTCTCGCCACATAATTCCTTTCACACATGGAATTCATCACCGCTCCACTGTTTTGAATACATACATAAAATTATGCATAATTATCCCCAACAGACGGGGGGTCAACTCCTCCGGCATGTAAAGATCACGTTATGTCAACAAAATTGACAAATAATAAAAAAAGTAGAAACTATTAATTGTTCAGAATTGAATGTTAATTATTAATTTCTATGCATGATCATTGATTATTCATTTTCATCTTTATCGTCCATGCATTCTTGTACAAACGAATAAACAAAAATAATTAATGTAGTTAACACTAGCAATAATAAAGCTTTATGCAATTCTGTCTTTGGGGCGATCATCAGACATTAATTGCTTTACAAGTGAACCGAAGACAACTGTATACGTATTTACTGAGATTAGATTGTATTCTTTCCAAGGTACAGTAGGAAAGTAAGTACGACCTTGTACGAATTAACAAATACTTAGTTCGTCAAACTACACACAATTGTATTTATAATTATATAATTCCGTGTCCATATGTTAACAGAGACATATCCCTATTTATCTTTTGTCTCTCTCACTAACTCTCTCTCGATAATTATATATATATATATATATATATATATATATATATATATATATATATATATATATAACAAATATGTGATGCAGTTCAATTGATATTACATTACAATGAATCATTCATATAAAAAGTAAATTAGTAAAGTTAATGATATAAAAATGCGAAATCCTTTCGGTAACAAATTTTTAAAGATGCATTAACCAACTTATGAATGCCATGATCCTTGTTTTTTTTCAGCTGTATAAGTTCTTTCTAAAATACGCAAGTACTTTCCACTGTACATTCCGTCATCTTCAGGCATGGAAATTATTTTGTTTTTGGTAAAATTCAGCTAGAATCAGAGACGAAAAAATATAATGCGAATGGAAATGTTTATTTTTAATGTGTTATTGATAGCATATACAAACTTGTGGAGCGTGCAGTCACAACGCTAAGTTTGATTATTTTTTAAATTTAATTGAGTCCACTTTTTTTTTTACTAACATGGCAATTTGAGTTGTTTTTTTGTTGTTGTTGTAGGAGTTTATCAATCAATGGGGCATGAACTAATCAATGCAATAAGTAATGTCTCTGTTGATATCCCGAAAATTTGCTCGTCGAATCAGTTATTTTAAATCAAATAACATTCATCAAAGAGATTAGTATGTTAAGTCATCTTTAAAATTTAGTTATCGAAGGGATTCCGCCATTTTATATTTTTAACTTTACTAATTTACTTTTTGTATGAATGACTCAGTGCAATATATATATATATATATATATATATATATATATATATTTATATGTATTAAATAAAATGCTAAATTGCAATGCCTTTTCAGTAGTAAAATAAAGGATTGCTGCCAAAATACAATATATATATATATATATATATATATATATATATGTGTGTGTGTGTGTGTGTGTGTGTGTGTGTGTGTGTGTGTGTGTGTGTGTCCGCTAGATTGTCCATGAAAACTGTATGCTGGATGGGAACGTCCTGAATGTATGAGGGAACTGGCCACAAGCAAGAGGGCGCGAGGGCGACTACATCTTTAGTTCAATTCCCTCTGCGAAAGGGTTACAGGGGCGATGATGGAGACGCGATATGCACCAAGGTCTGGATCGAGGAGAGGAGACAAAAAGGCATTCTGCAGAGGAGAAGCCTTCTCGTCGAGAAGAAAACAAGGTGACATCGTCATAGAGAGTCTCGACATGCATTCATTCCAATCGAGATTTTCACTGGGATGTGGGCCTGTAGAGGCATAACAGAGGTTGCACCAACATTAGCAGCCGTGGCATAAGTATTTGAGAGCAGATCCACGGTTTCTTGAGTCCAACTCATGCCATACACACACACACACACACACGCGCGCGCGAGCGCGCGCGCAGACACAAACACACACGCGTGTTACAAGATCACTACAAAATTAAATATTTGGTTTCAACGATTCGGGAGTCTTCTCAAGGGATGGTGTTATTTGCAATTTTTTTGTCGCAATCAACACCATCACTTGAGAAGACACCAAAATTGTTGAAACAATATGGCTATTTTTGAAGTGATGATATAACATGCTTATGTTATAATTTTTAAATAAATATTACACGTATTATTTGTATTAAGCACTTTTAAAAAAATAATGTTTATTCGCATATATATATATATATATATATATATATATATATATATATATATATATATATATATATATATATATATATATAGTTTACGAAAAACTAGGTAATCCGTATGGATAGAATAGAAATTTTACATCAAACTCAATCATGTCTCTCTCCCCCATCACTTCCACTCTTCGTTAATTTACATATGCTTAGTACTTTTGGAAGTAAAGTCTGATGATCCGCGGAACTTTAAAAGGGGTGTGGTGAAATAATTTATTACATGGAGCCTTAAAGTCGTCTGTTCATATATATATATATATATATATATATATATATATATATATATATATATATATATATATATATATATATATTATAATACTTTTGTTTTTAAAAATATGATTCCTTCGCTACATAAGATTTCTCATGTTTCAAAAGCGAGAGCCGAGGCCCCTAACTTAATTTTTGAAATTATGTTGAGTTAAGGTTCCTGGACCCGCTTCCTCGTCAAGCGAGAATTTGGTAATAAGCTATCTTTTGGTTATCGCGTGTTTATAAGTGCGGTCTCTTGGAACATTAGATACTATGGAAACGGCTAGTGTCGGCCATTTTGTTTAGGTGGTTCAAAGAGATAAGAATTAATTTTTATCTACAGACCAGTCCCCTTCGAAAAATGTATGTCAAGTTACAATGGGGGGATCTATTTAAAAAGTGATAGTGGGTTAAGCTGGTCAGACGGCAATTTTTTATGGCTTTGCCGCGGGTCGTTAAGTATCGAGAAGGTTGGTTTCATTATTATCTATTTAATCTGTTTATTTATTTGTTTATTCACATGGCTTTTTTTTCTACTTCAACAAATGGTTTTTCTCATTAATTATTGGGCTGAGGTTTTAAGGCTTTTAAACTATGAACTTTCTTTGTTTATATCTATTTATTAATTATTTAATGCGAAAATCTGTTGATGTCGGCAGAGAACCGTTAACTCATGTCTGTGGTTTAATAAGTTTTCACTATTTAGAAACTTAATGATGTGCAGTTTTTCACGTAGGCATAAAGGGCCTGGGTCGTCCCAGGTTTTACAAGTTCTAGTTCTATTTATTATTTTCCATTTTACTTTCGGTATTTTGTTCGTTTCTTTTAAATGTCAGTAGTATTGGGAGAGAGATGTCTGATTTCTATTTTGGATGTTGTTGAAGGAGCTTTTGTGCTGTCTCTATCTAATTTTAAATTTATTCTTTGTTGACCCAATGTATATCCTGTTAGTGTTAGGATTCTCCATGGCTGAGATGGTACATTGGTATACCACGGATTTAGTGATGCCTCTGTTTTCTAACGGGCAGTCATTAGAGTCTCTACAATCACATGATTTTTCATTATTTTTGTCTAATTGCAGTTTAGGAGTTTTATTGGCACTGTTTTGGCATGCGTGTTTTTCTAGGATTTTACTATTATGCTTTTTTATGATTCTTTCTAGGTTTTCAGTGCAGCTGTAACTTAACTTTAGGGTGTTTCTATTAAAGATTTCGCTCAGTTTGCTATTTGTGGGGAAGTGTTTACCAATTAAAGCTAGGAACTTATGCCCAAGTTTAGTACTGACCATTTGCTTGAACGGAGGTGTATACCATATGATATTTCTTTTCCTATTCTTCTGACTACTAGTGCTATTGTTTGTATAGCTTATGTCAGCGTTTTTGTATCCGCTATTTTTCAGGGCCGTGTTATAAAACTTACTATGTGCTTGGAATATTTCCTTATTTGCGGAGTTCATGCTTATTCTTTTCTCTACTGATGTGGGTATATGCTTAATTATAGATGGAGGGTGGTTTGACTTAGGGTGTACATACAAGGGGTTAATATTAGGTTTTCTGTAGGGTGTGTAATTTTTGTTTATTAAGTCTAGAGTTACGTCGAGGAAATTTACCCTTTTTAATTTAGTGTTTACTATAGTTTTTAGATTTAATTTTCCGAATTCACTATAAATTATCTTTCTAATCGTATCTGTTTTAAAATTTGTGAGGCTCCTCACTACCATGAGCCCGTCGTCTCGGTATAGCCCGATGTCCTTAATGTCTAATTCCTTGTGCGCGGTTAAGTTGTACAGTATAAATAAACCGACAAGGTCCGAAGATTCTGAAGAGTCCAGAGATCCCATGGTGATGTCAAAATTGTCACCAGTGTTTTTGATCCACTGCTCCGCATTATGGATGAGGACAGATTTCTTGTCACTGAGGATTATGTTTGTTTCTTCCTTATTTAAGTCTGAGTATACTGTATCAAACTCCAGGGCAGTGGTGAAGAGGTCTTTCGATATAGACTGGTAGTAATCAACAATATCGAACTGAGTCTGATAGAAGCTATAGAGGGTTCTCCAAGATGATTAATGGGTAGAGGCTTAGTTTTGATGGCGTTAAAAGCGGCAAGGCAACATTTGTCCCAGTTAACGATGGACTGAAGGTCGTTTAGGATATTGGTTGTTATTTTGACCTTGTCGGACTGATCAGCCTTAATATCGAGGCAGGTGTAATTGGTTGTGTCGTCAATGTTGATATCAAGTTGCGAGCTGATGTCATCTGGAAGGTCGTTAATAAAACTTAAAGACAGCGTAGGACCACGGATAGGCCTGCTAGGAATTTCCCAAAGACCGGGTGATAGTTGGAAGAGTCGGATGGTTGAGCAGACGTGTTAAAAAGTGGAGCAACAGATGATGACTTCCATCAGCAAGGAAATCAGGAAGCAAGTAGACATTTATTATACAGCTTAGAGAGAACAGGAGACAGTTCAGGAGCACATTTCTTAATGAATATTACATGTATACCATCAGTTCCACATGCTTTGTGCGAATCAAGTTTAGAAATAATAACAGAAAACACGGATGTGGTTATTATGCATGTGACTCAACATAGATTCATTTCTAAATGGGAAGTTAGACATTGGTGCTCCAAATGGGTCAAATGTAGAGTTGAAGGTGAATTTAAAGGTGAAGTATTCGGATTTATCAGTAGAGGATGATAATGCCTCAAATCGTTTATTTAATACCCTATTACAGAGCCGCCAGTAATCACGAGAGCTAAAGCTATTAGATGCTATGCTGTACCACATTCTCTTGGCAAACGTGGACTTAGTTCTTTTGAACACTCACTTAGATTTGTTACGGGCAGTAACGAATAGGCGCCTGTTGTGACGAGAGATGTCACATTGTTATAGCCGAAAATAGTGGTTCCTGTGTGTTGTAGCGGGCGAGCATGATAGTATGAACCATGGACAAGATTGAGTTTTCATTAGGCATTTCCGAGAAGGGACGTAAGCGTCCATGCCGACTTTGTCCCAAGAGCAAATCTCAGTGGAGCAATTTTCAGTCGGGAGGCTGAAAACATCCATCCATGTAGCGTCAGTATATATATATATATATATATATATATATATATATATATATATATATATATATATATACCCTATATCTCTTTCTACACATACATATCTCTTTCTTTTTCCCCCCTTTCTGTTTCTCTCGTTTTCCCTTCCGTTATATTAAAACTTTATTTTCATGCACATCTTATATTTCGTTTTTGCCTGTGCCGGGATGAATTTTTAAATACATTTGTTGTAGAAACTGTTTGGTCTGATGAAATAAATGGATTTCTAAAGTCTCCGCATTCATCATCATATATATATATATATATATATATATATATATATATATATATATATATATATATATATATATATGAAGAATTATAGTCTTAAAGTGTGCTATATTTATGGGATAAAGTGCTCAAAATCAGAGATAGAGCGTGTGTAAATATAAAAGTGAACATAGAATTCAACACTTAGAGGCGACAGTCTGTTTCATGCTAGATGCAATCGTCATGCCACGTGTCCTGTTATATATATATATCTATCTATATATATATATATATATATATATATATATATATATATATATATATATATATGACTGATCAAACTAAATTCATAAATATTTATATTCGTTATACAACAGCATACCTTACAAGAAGAGTAGCATTACATCTCTCTAACCATAGTTCAATTAGGTGTCATTTAAATATACTGGCAGACCTGTCTGATTCCATCTGCAACATACTCGTTGACAATACAAGTATAATAGTGTCATCCGCATGTAAAAAAAATATAAAAAATGGAAACATTATTACTTTAAAAAGGACAACACAATAACGTCATCTATGAACACGGCCACGACAGTATTTGGAAAATGAAACATTCCTTTAAATCTATATACATACATACAAAATCATACATTCCCTTAAAAGTAAAAATAAAATCATCCTTGATAATGGCTAAAAGACTAGCTGAAAGAGCCCGGACATACAAAACATTCGGACAGTTTCTACATAAAGTAAGTCCCGAAAGGAAAAAGAAAATTAAGAGAAGAAGACATATATAGGTATATATCTGCCACAACGACAACTATTAAATGTTGTGTCAAACACGTTAAACCTATATGCACAACTATGTAAACCACAGAAAAGTGTCGACATTCTACCAAGATTCGATAATTGAAAATACATAGCTTGAACTTCCCATACAATGAACTTATATAAAATAAAATAAAACTCCTTCTAAATTTCGGATAATTTATATTCGACTTCCCCTTGTAATTAATCAAACTGATTGAACAAGATATAAAAATGTATTCAAAAGCATAAAAATATTTCTTGGTTTTCAACCAAAAACTCATATATATATATATATATATATATATATATATATATATATATATATATATATATATATATATCTTTAAGTAGCACATTTTTATTCAAGCATGTTTGGTCACATGATTTAGATGTATTATATCTATTTATTTTAATTACTTCGTTTCCTGTCAATTTCATGAATTAATTTCTTGGTGGCTGTACAAACTTGATTCAGAATAATTCCCAAATTTTCTTTCAAATACTTTTTATTTTCCCAAGTACTTTAAATTTTATAAGACAATTTTCAGTGGTTGCATGTCTATGGATTGGTTATGAGTTAACACCATAAATTCAAAATATTTTTCACCTCAATTCAAGGGAGATAACACATGCGATCTTTTAAATTTTTTTTAAAATGATTTTTAAATTGTAATAATTTAATTTCGAAATTTTATATAATATTTTGCTGCTACAGACATTTAAAATCTATCTTGCTAGACTCGTAGCTGATATTATTTAATTTTGGCCGTAATCTAAATTTTGAATTTTAAGTTTTTGCAGAATATTGTCTTGATGAATGGGGACAGGTGTGTTCTTTTAAATATTTTGAGATTGAATTATGATCGTGCAAGTTAGACGTAAGCCTTCTCATCATCGTCCTTGTTGTAAAACCAACATACGTATTAAAATTTTAATCAGAGATGCAATCTCCAAACGATCATTTAAATTGATATACGATATTGTTCTGTTGTAAGACGCTAGTTGACTGAAATGATTTGTTATGAATTACAACTAATTTATTGTACTATATTCAGTATAATATATAATTAATTTTATTTTTTCTTACTTGAATCAGTGAGGAATCATTAATGTTTATGAGTCTTTTAAATTTTTTCCCTCCTTATAGTTAGAAACATTTAATTACGGTATAGTAATTTGATATGTTTAGAGTTATTTGAGGATGTATTATGTTCATTTTATTTATGTTAATATTCCCAATAGCTCGTCTAATTTTTTCATCATCTATGTAATTAGGAAAGTCAATTTAATGAGGGTGTGTTTAGTATTTTTAATTCTCTATAGAAAATCTTTCGTCTTAATGTGTTTGCTTTTCAACGGTTTATTAAGTTTTGCATAATAGCTATATTGTAATATGAAGGGCATTCAAATTTATAGTGCACGTTTTTATGCAGCCTCAAACGTTTGGTTGCAGCCTCAAAAGTCCATGTAAATATATGTTCGCAAATCCTTCGTTTATGAGTTATTAAGTTTTGTGAATGCTTACGGTAGATGGTGTTTTCTTGTCATGAAAATTAGGTTACATTTGTCATTCGGGTATATTTGTAGCTGGTCTGCATTCAACGCTTAACGTGTGTAGTAGTGACTTCACTGAGAAGTGTTCTGTTTAACAATGGCAGTTTATTCATATCGTGAGCAGAAATATGTGATTTTTACTGACGCTCGAAGGGTAATGGATGTGAGGCTGCACGGCTGTATCAGATTGATTTTCCAGACCGAAGGCAAGCGAGTCATCTGATCTTTGCTGTTTATCATCGCGTTGTTGAGACAGGATCCGTGGCACCACAAAAAAACTATTGATCCAGGAAGATCGAGATCCGTTCGTACGCCTGACCACAAAGATAACTTTCTACAAGTTGTCAGAGACGATCCTGGTATGACCACACACTTAATGCCCCCCCCTAATGCAGTTCATCACATACTACCGCATGGATGGCACTTCAAGAGAAGCTCCTGATTAACTGCACAAACTGCTGTTTCGTTGTTTCTCTCTTGTCTTGTTTACGGATGAAGCAACATTTGGAAGAGAGGGGGATAACAAATTTACACAAAAACATTTGTGGGCAGATCAGAATTAACATTATAGGCTAGACCCCAGCGTCAGCTTCCGTTAATATGTAGGCTGGAATTGTAGGCGAATGTCTGTTAGGCCAATATGTTCTCCCAGCACGACTTACATGAGCTTTCTGTGAGGACTTTGATTTCGAACACACTTCTAGATCTATTAGAAGATGTACACCTGCTAATACGAAGATGACTATGGTTCATGCATGATAGGGCTCCAACACATTTTAGTCACATTGTTCGCGATGCACTGGCTGACATCTACCATGGAATACAGACAGGTAGAGCAGGACCGGTTTTCTGGTCTGCAAATTCCACCGACCTCAGTCTTTGGGGTTATATCTGTGGCGCCATCTAAAACAATTGTTTTATGCTACAGGTATTAATTCGACACCTTGTAGGAATATTTGAAATTTTCCGTCAGTCAATGCTCCGACGAGTGCATGCGTGTGTAGAAGGAAGCCGGCGGCATTTTGAACCCTGTGTTCTTAATTGATCTGTTGAGGTACAAGCAAGACTATCAACTAACAAAGACGCAAAAAATGTTGGTGAATGCGAAAGAAACTGATAAAACCTTATTACAGAGATAGAGAGGAAAACGCAATACCAGAATGAGAGTAATAACAAGATGACGGCTGATTTAAATTTTTGTCGATCGTAGTTTGGCGAGAAAGCAAGAAGCCGGAAGATATTGTCAGCAGGCATCAAATTTTGAAAGTACGTCACTAATAATTGAAAAAAAAAATTATTTACCGCACCTTTATTTTCTGATCAAAATCATTCCAAGTTGCCTATGCCCTTAATTAAGTGATAATACTAATGATATACTATAAATAAGACGCAATGCTATTTTCAGATCGATTTCCTGATATGTCTTTATATAATAATGATATATGTCGATTTTGAGTAAACTTTCTTTCTATTGTATCTATCTATTCTTTTTTTTACCAATTCCTTGCTCAAGCACATATTTGCTTCTTCAGAAAGAAGGAAACCCACCCATGATTAATAATACAAAGAGCAAGAGCGAAAGTCACTTGTGTGAACAAAAACAGTAATTTTCAGCTCTCAATCTTTATGGCTTGTGTCTGAGTACTTGCACCCCTCATCGTCAGCTCTCAAACAGCTTCGTCTACCCAGTTTCACTCGTAAGTCTTGTGTATACCGGTTGTGTGTTTTTCCGTCACTGTGGTGGATCTACCAGGCCGATATCAGGAAATTACCGTGATGATAAATGCACACACAGAACATTAATCTACACCAAGAACATTTATAATGCCAAAACAATTTGAACTGCATGTGTGATAAATCAGTTTATCCACATTAAGGCTCAAGTGTCATAGGATATTGGAAATTTTCTGCCACATTGCGAGTGTTGTCATTGATAGAAAATAGATGAATAACGCAAACACCTTGGTGAACAGAACAAAAATCTCGAAGCGGATGATACAAATAATGAGTGAAACCATTGTAGGATGATACGCGAAGCTGTGATAAATTAAATTTAGGTAGCCTCGATTTTACGCCAAAAGTTAGCATCATGGAACTGCTCCAGACTTGAAGAAAACTAATTCTTTTCGTCAAAATGTTTATGTTATTATTAAGAGAAAACACCAAAGTATTTTTGTATTATTTTGTTAATTTTTAATTCATCCTAGCATGTTCGAGATTTTGGTAGAAGATCTTGTTTTTTCTTGCCTCGTCTAAAGATTACTTGAGAATTTTAGCGTCTGTTTTGGAAATTCTTCAAAAACTCAAGTAATTGTAGAATTTTAATTAAAATTTCCGGAATTATTAAAGAGCGAATGAAATTATTTTTGACATTTTTAGAAAATATTCGTTATATATGTTGTTTTTTTTACATCTGTTACATCAATTAATTTTTGAAAAATGTCAATAAATTAAAATTTCAGACTCTTCATATCTATATAATTTAAAGGCAGGACTGCTAGGATAATGCAAATCTTCAATTTGGTTTTGTCAAACACAAACACCATTTTCCAAAAATGTGATCAGAATCTTAAAATATAAAATACAATAAATTTATGATATTATTTTGATTAGAAAAGCTTTTAAATGCTTTTAGAAATAAAATATATTAATGACACTATGTTTTTAAGAGGAAAAACGTTTAATAAAGAATTTTTACAGAGAGTCAGTTATGTGCCATGCGTGAAACACGCTTAGCCGATTATGTATCTTTCGATACATGACTGACGAGGGAGATTTTTCCCGCATTAGGTTGCCATTTAGTTCTGCTGTAGAGCAGTTGCTATCCAAGGCTGTAGCAACTGTCCTGCTATTTAACCATAACTGGGGGATTCATACTTTTCTCGTGGTTATTAGCAGGTAAGTGAATGTAATGGATTCGGCTGGAATTCGAACTCGCCTCTTCAATTCCTCAAACCGAGCCGCTATCCATTAATCCACCGTGCCCCCTCTAAATTTTTTCAATGAGCAGAAAATATTTATGCAACCTTCCAATAAGTAATTTTAAATTTTTCACTTTCATGTATTGTACTTAAAACCGATGATATATATATATATATATATATATATATATATATATATATATATATATATATATATATATATATATATATATATATATATATATATATATATATATATATATATATATATTGCACATTGTGATTTTCGTTCAGACACTTGTTCAACATTCAGGAATAAGATTTATGTAGGGATCACATATGGATTTTTGATATTAATAGGTATATCCTTGGATTCGGGTACATGGAATATATGTTTGCTATCGCCTATACACCATGATATCGCGCAATGTTTCCGTGAACAGGTGGGGTACTATCATCTACAACAAAATCAATAGATGATTGATAATATTTTCGTATTGATTTAATTTTTAGGGCTTATCAACCGTCTGTGTGTTATTTAAAACCAAAACATATGTTTGAGAAGTTTGAGAGACTCTAAGTCTTTGCATATTCTCAGCATTGGAAGCTCTTTCTTTTGATCTAGGTTTTCATTTGCAAGGAACTTTTCCTAGCTGCAGCCTTGGCTCTTTTGATTGCAATCTGGTCCTCTGTTGACGGAGATTTCTTTTTGCGAAACATCTGCTGTTCTAGGCATTAGTCAACAATAAACTACAGAATAACTCAAAATTGATCGCTGCATTTAAGTAGTGAATTAATATTTAAGCTTACCTTTTGTTTTTCTGCCACCACTTAATTTAAATACAATTTCTTGTGCGTATGTTCTTAGATTTTTTAAAAAAGAATTATGTTTATTTCATGTGTGACTTTCGCTGGATTTCGCAATTAATTTTGATTATTCCAAAATTTATTTCCAAGCTTTGAAAATTGTTTACGTTCAAGTAAATTAATCGCAAACAATCACGTAAAAAATCACCGAAAACAATCGCAGTAATGAAAAGTTGGAAATCCAAAATGTATGTAACATGATCTATATAAAGTTAGAGAGTTGTGTCCCTTTAATAGAAAAACTGTAACTCAGTGACACACTGACATTCGCATTTATTATATATATTGTAAAAAATATCTTTTGTAATGATTTTGCCAGATAAAATCCAGATTCCATATCTTTGGTTAGCAGACATGATATTACCGTTTAGGATAATGGAACTTATTTTATTTAGACAATGTTTTTTTCTTTTATTTGATACATTTGAAATCTTCTGATTTATAAAATACTATTAGCGAACTTTAGGAATGATTGATTTGTTTTGATGTCTTATTAGTTTTATCAACTATTTACCGTTTATTTAAAGCAGAAACATATTTTGGACTGTAAGAATATTTTTTGCGATTCAATATTACATTAACATTCCGTGAATAACAATTTCTTCTCATATAATTTCTACAAATTTAACCCATGCTGGAAGGAGAAGATGGATTCCGTGAGTAAACCTATGATCCCAGTTATTTGATTTCTCATTCCGATCTGCTATCCATTACACCACCCGCACACCCATAAGACTTTGGTCATATCATATATGTCTTTCATATTTCTCAGTTCGTTCTTTCGATTTAATCTATATTCTTCAATTATATACATAGTTATATTTACTATGGAATGTTGTATAAAGTTTGTTTGCTTGTATATCCAGCGTTATTCTTCTTAGTTATAAGTTATGTTTTATCAAACATATACGGTTTTCCGTATAGACATGAAATATTTGTTTTATCCTCTCACCCCAAACAAGGCGGGAATGCCACTAGTACACAGGACTTTACAGGTAGTGAATGTGAAAGAGTACAGGAATAATTGAGGAAAGGACAACAGATGAACATGATTCAAGTAGACAACACATGGCGATTGAAGTTGAATTTAATGTTTTTGAAGATTCACGTTATCAGGGAAGAAATGAAACGAAATGAATCCTCACAGACGAAAAGTGCGAGAAAAGAAACTGTTGGAGTAGAAATGGCGGCTGCATTAACTATTTCCAGTGTAAACTGGTGGGACCCAAATGACAATCTAGTAATACACTAAAATTCATTTAGTCGGGGAAACCAGGTAAAAAATGTTTTCGGAAGTTTTGCCATGAAAATATTTGTAGAAATGACAGAGGGGAGCCACCCCGTATTTGTAATAAATTGACTGAAGTCTAGATGACAAGTCGGGATAGATTACATTTTCGATCCTTTTTTGGATATTGTCAATATATTGAGATGTATAGCGATTTCCCAAGCGCAGCTTAGATTTGGCACTAGGTGGAATATAGGGGGCATACAGTGACGATAGAACTCACTACTCAATCGTAATTGTTCTAGTGAGACAAGCTTGCTAACCACTACACCGCCTCGAGGTGACCACATTCTCGAGATGTATAGCAGGAACACCCGATCAGACAAGGCAGCAATATCCCCTTCACCGTTGAAACTGTTAGATGTAGACGTCTCTTCTACTCCAATAGCTTCATGTCTCGCACATCTCGCCTGGGGAACTCCCTTCCTTATTCCTGTTTCCCTGACAAATACAATCTCCAACTATTTAAGTGTAATGTCAATCGACATCTCCAGTTGCCTTGATCTGTCCACTTCCCTTCTCCACATCCTTTCACCTTTCATTCCTATCTGCTCTCGCTCCAAATCTTCTGTAACCCCCTTGCCTTGATCGATCCACTATCTTTCTCCACATCCTCTCCTTTACCACTCCTATCTGCTCTTCCTCCAAACCATCTGTAACCCCTTGCGTGCTAGTGGCTTTCAGCCTTGCAACGGCAAAAAAAAAAAAAAAATTCAATGCACAGATGAATGGGAAATTTGAAAATGTGCATGATTGGTTCTGACAAGGAAAATCTTCTGTCACGACACAGTGACCCAACATTCTTTTCAGTAGATGCGGCTATTGATTCGGTGTCGTCGCTCCACGTCAAGTCAGTGCAAAACGTGAGACCAAGAGGACGCAGTGTGTTGCTCTCCGGGAGTCTGCCGTTAGCGATATTGATGGCAGGTCGAAGAGGTTCTTCATTGTGGTTAAATGAAAGCAGTTTTGATTTGGAGGCATTAAAATTTGCAAACTATTTCCTGCTCGAGTTAAAAACTGATTTGAGGTACTTTTCAAGACAGCCTGCTATGTTTAATTTGTCAGATCTGACGGATTTGCTATTAAATAAATGATAGTATTGGTAAGTTAATAAGGAAAAAGTTTTATCTGTTCTCTTTTAAGACAGTAGTGCAAATGCTATGGCTTCCGAGAGTTTTCTGAATTGTTTTTGGAGATAGTAGATTTCATTTCCGATTCTACGGTCATCACGTTTCCAAAAACATGCAAAACATTTGTAATGCCAGTTTCGACAATGCAACAATGTATATTATGTCTCATCGATATAATAAATGCGATTGTCAGTGTGTCACTGTGTCACACTTTTTCAAATGTACTCATAGAGTCCGTAGCTCAACATATTGGAATCAGACCGACTCCATGAGCAAGTTAAAAATTATTCCCGAACGGATCCGGACCGGCAATCCTGAAATTTTGCATTGGCAAGTTTTCATTATTGCGATTGTTTTCGGTATCAACCATCTTGGCTTCTACTGATAAAAAACAATTAAAAGGGAAACATCTCTCTAACATTTACTTGCTCATATTCAAATGAAAGATTACTGCTTAAAAATGAAATTGTCCGTATTTTTGACTTCGCTCCTAGAGATCATAACCCAACATATCATACCATTTTGGAATCAGGCCGAATCCGTGAACAAATTAAAGACATTCTGGACAGGATTCAGACTGATATTCTTGAAATTTTAGTTTCCGGCCAATTTTACGTGATTTTTGCGACGAATATTTGTAAGATAACAATTTTTATCACTTGGAAATAAATTTTGGAATAATCGAAATTAATTGCGAAATCCAGTGAAAGTCACCTATAAAATAAAAATAATTTTTGTACGAAAAGTAAGTACCTCAAATTATCTTTGAATTAAGTGGTGGCAGAAGAATTATCGTAAAACATAAATGCAGAGGTCAATTTTGAGTTTTTCTGTAGTTTATTGTTGCATATCGTATCAACTCTTCCCTACTTATTGTGGTGAAGCTCCAATGAAGAACCCTCCACAGGAGCTACTTTAAATGCTGTCCGATGGTGCGTATTTTAATCTAGTAAATATTATTAACGAAATAAAAATAAAAATAGTAATAAAACAGTAGCGAATCATTAAAGGTTAATGAAGAATTCCTGAAAAATAGCCAGGAGAAATAGCTTTATATCTAATTGCTGATGCAATTATAGAAGGAAGTTAAGAATACAGAAGTGGACTAAACTATTGAAATCTTAACTAGCAGAATCCTATAGAATAGCCTCACATAAATTAAATTTAAATGATGGTACCATAATTATAATCTGACGAAATATATTCATTCAGCAAGACTTATGCGACGGAACAAAAGGGAAGATTATTAATCTATATGATATCTGCACAGAAGCAAAGCTGATTAATAATGTACAATCAGGATCAAAGGTTGTAATTACGCGTCTCAGACTCTGCTTCCGTAATGCGAATTTACCTTTAAGAGAGAATTCGGTCTCCAATCATTCTATCACTTTCAATGAACATGAGCAAGTCACCTTGGTAACGTTTTGAGAAAGTTCTTTTCTTTATTCAGAAACAAGTATTTTATTATAGACAGTCTGATTTTGTTATATGTAGTGAAAATAAAAGTGTCGTAAATAATACAAAAATATATAATCTCTCTCACATTAGCAGATTTTATAATTCCATAACTAAAAATAGATGTTCAGTTTCAAAAATTTTCACTTCAGTATTAAGATTTCATCGTTCTTTATAAACTTCAAGTAATCGTAGAGCTCCCAAATAAAAGCAGACTTTCTAAAAACATTTGCTAATAATAATAATTCTTTATTTTAAACATAGTTATTTTTTGACGAAATTCCCTCATAATTAGTGTTGTGTTAGGAACCAGTTACCTTCCCTGCTGTCAGGAATAGACTGATTTATGTATGATATATAGTCCTGGGTAAATGTCAGATAAGGGTTGATGTTATTGCAGTGACTGGTCTAGACGAGTATTGGATACTAATGTCACGAATGACTCTGTCTAGGTAAATGTTGTGCCTTGCCAAACACCATATACCACAACAATCAGGGAAGCAGGATGTCCGTAGTTTCTAAAGAAAAAACGTTTTATCATCGGAAAAATGCCCTTTCAATTCTTGGAAATGAGAAAATAATTTTACAGTAGAGATCTTGGTTAAAATCCCAGTTTTCCTCTAGCTCATCACCAATAAAATAAGTTCGTTTTGCGTATTGGAATAAATCTTGTATCTAGCTTTCAAGAAAATACAGCATCGACATTTATTCCTGCTTACTGCTCGTTTATTTCTCTCGTCAAAACCATTAACATTTGTACGGTAGTCGTCATCTTCAAGAATTTTATGTCCGAGACGGCTGGAGATCGGGCGGGTTTCCTTTTTACCTACAAGCCGCATCAAACCTATCCCGGGTCAAATGTCATTATCGCATCTTCATAATGTCAAACGAGAAGACATTAAGTGTACTCGACTTGCACAACATATGTAAATGTCATAATTAAGGAAGAATCAGAAACGAAGCGAATAGATTAATCCATACCGTCGCACCATAGATTTCTAACATGTTTCTTGTTTAAGACATAATCTTTTAGGACGCGGGTGATCATGGCTCTTCACTATTTCCTATCATACGTAAAAGTAAGGTAAGTCTGACTGCCTGCTATCCCACCTAGTCCATGTTCTAAAGCCATTAAAAAAAAACTTGTTAGGTGAGGTTCTCGATGTTTCCGTCTGACTATTTTGTTTTGGTGTGCCATGTGAATGTTACATTGTCTAGGATTTTACTTTTCATTACTTGTCCGAGACCTCAATTCCATACGTTAAAACAACTTTTCCCATCATATCACCAACGTTAAGCAATGTTGATTCTGGTCAATGCCTAGATGGGCAACTGCTTGGGAATATCAGGCGTTGTATGCGTGGATTTGCGGAATGGTGTCAGGGATAACGGTTTGGATTCAGTACTCGGAGTGCCGGGTTCCAATTCCAGTTGAGCTTATTACATTCCCTGAAGCGCAATAACCCCTGGGGAAAGGTATGAATCTATTTCTTTTCCATAGTTTTAAGTTTAGAAAGTTGCTATGGCCTTAGTTGGCCACCAGTCTACTGTAGAAAATAACGACAGTCTTCTGCAGGAATTCTTTTGCCAAGTCAAACATGAATCGAAAAGAAACATGATTACCCAAGCGAGCATCATGCATGATCCTGAGTAAGGAAAGATGGATATCCGAGAATATTTAACTGTCTCTTTCTGATTGCAATTATAACATTTCCTTTTAGTTTCCATTTTCCGTAAAACTTCCTCGGTTCTCAAATGTTGGACCCTCGGTTTTCTCAGCATCCATATGTGAAACGATATATGTATTGATTCATGACCTCTCTTCATCTGCGAGATAACTGACTCGCATTCACTGCCATATTGGATTATTTCTATTACATAACATTTTAGCGCCCTTATATTTTTCTCCAAAGTTATATACCCCGAAAGAAGCATCGCATTCAAAAATGTTTCTTCTACTACTCAGCGATTTTCTTTTTTACAAAATTGTTTCCGCCAGCTAGAGACCTTAATGATCATTTATTATATGCTAACATAATCAACGGCTAATATAATTTTAAGAAGCGTTAACCCCACCCTAAAAATGAAACTCACGAATTAAACATAGAGAATTACTTTAAGAATAAATACATTTAAGACGATATTAATATATTTTTTTTAAATACTGTAGTTTTCCGGTTGAATTCTTATTTTACGTGGCGTATCCGTTCAGGCTGTAGGTGATTATGGCTCTCCACAATTTCCTATCAAATCTGCAGCGTTTCTATATTTGTCAATCTGCCCGTCTCATGTTTTGCTATCCATTCAAACATCTAGTCAGCTAAGTGGCTTTCTGTTTTCCCTTTTCTCTCTTGCCCTTAATATGACCTGAGTGAATAGACTTCCAAGCTCATATACTATATTTCAGCTGTTTATTTCTTATACAGGGTATAAATGGTCTTAGTTGCTTACTCGATTCATTCGTGGTATTCTCAGTATCCTTCTGTAGAAGAGCATTTCTGTTGCTTCCAGTTTCCTATTCATCTGTGGTGAGGTTGTCTTGCATTCACTGACATACAAGAGGATTGATATCACATAGTAATTAAGCACACTTTTTTTCTTTCTAACGAAGATCTACCGAGTATAGAAAAAAAGAAAAAGATACTAAACATCAGGAAGAGGCAGTTGAGGTTTCATAGGCATGTAATGAGAAATGGTGGCTTGGAAAATCTACTAATCACAGGACAGATTGAGGGAAATGAAACAGGGGAAATCAGCGCGTAACATACTTGATCAGCTTGAGTAAATGAATAAATGAAAAGGCTTTGAAAGAGAGAAAAAAACGACAAAACTTAGCAAGAGATAAAATAGACAAGAAGATGGGGAGGGCCATAATCGAATACGTCCTGAAGGAATATAGCACAGAAAAGAAGACAGGAAAAAATAGGAGCAATAGATTTTTGTAAAAAAAAGTTAAGAGAAATACATTTTTTTAATTTAATTCTGCTCCCACAATGAATGTCAGAACAGGGTTTGAAATATAGAAAAAAGACAAAACTTAGCAAGAAATAAAAGTGACATGAAGATGGGGAGGACCATAATCACATACGTCCTGAAGGAATATAGCACAGAAAAGAAGAAAGAAAAACATACAAGCAATAGATATTTGTAAAAACAAAAAGTTAACAGCAATACATTTTTTTAAAATTTAATTCTGCTCCCAAGAAAATTAACTTTCGGCATTAAATGACCTGTAAGGAGCTGATATGCCGTTAAACAAACAAACATCATAATTTGGTGCGTAACTGGAATTTGGAATAAAAAGCGCTGAGGCAGATTAAGAGTTGGTCTGTGTCATGAGCTTCTATCAAGAGGTTAATTTAAGACTGAGATAAATAAGCTTAGCTATAATTCGAAACTAAATCGATACATTTCTTTACTTTCCAGATAATCAGTACCTTTCTTCGCGCAAAGCTTTTATAATCGATAACATATATCATTCGAGAAAAAGAAATATTCCAACTAGTTAAAATAATAATTGGCTGATTTTTTACTCAAAACATATAATTATTCGAGAATTTATTTTCGGATAATGTATTTATGTTCATTTAGATCTCTTATATACCTTCTATTTTTGTCATTATCATCCCTTTTTTCCGACATTATTATTCATCCTCCAAACACGCACAAATAAACACACACACGCACGCACGCATATATATATATATATATATATATATATATATATATATATATATATATATATATATATATATATATATATATAAATATAAATATATATGTATATATTTATATATATATATATATATATATATATATATATATATATATATATATATATATATATAGATAGATAGATAGTGAGAAAGAGGAAACAACTTTTGTATATATTGCTCATAAAATATCAACGATGAAAATTTTACTTATCAATGACTTGAGTGTGGTATTTAATTTCAAATCACTTTTATGTTCGTATAGACTTTTCTTTAAAGGATTTTATGATGTATTTCTAGGAGCATACTTTATATATTACTAGCTTAAAGGTCGCACTCCGTGAGGACTTTTAAGCTAAATCCTGTGCAGGGATAATTATTATCTCCGGCCCGAAACTAAATTGACCTCTAGTCCAGCTTAGAAAACAGCAATTGTAATTTTGATGAAATAACATAGAATTCCTCAGTTCACGCTATGGAGCTTCAAAACCTCACGTTAATTCTGATTCGGGCTATAAATCCACAACCGGTCCAAATACCGTTTTGAGCCAAAATTTCGATTTGGTCCGAAAAATGAGTTCTTTAAATCACAAACTATGCGGCAATTAACATGGCTTCTTCAAATCTCAAACTCCGCGGCAATTCAAAAACCTCGAGTCATAAACCATCTTACTTTAACTCTGATTCCTTGGCATTTTGAAGAAATAAATTTGATTTCTTCAATTAACAATGTTTTGGAAATATATTAGATTGAATCTAAAACATCTTTCGAATTCACAAATTTTTTGTGTTACTTTAAATCCAATAAATAAAAATTTAATAATAAATTAAAAACTTTTAAAATAATTTTTCCGTTATTTTAAAATTTGATTTTTTAACTGTCTCTCCTTCTCATCTGGACACAAATCCCAATGCTGGATATTCAAGCACCAGCCAATTTATTCAATCTCGTGATCATCCTAATTCCCAAAATATATATTTCTATGTAGAGCAAGGTTGACTCGAGTTAAAGGGAGTATCAGACACACGGACGGAGAGAGAGAATTTGCTGTTTATTTATTTAGATTTGCAAGACGTTTGCTTCTGTTGTGAAGTTAGTTGATGTTTTAGAATGATTATGATTTTCGACGGGATTGTTATATAAATTTTATATTTAGATTTATTAAGAGATATACAATGTGTCTTGTTTTTCTGCGGGAAATATATGGGCGAGTGTAAAATGTTTCAAGGCAGAATAGTCTTTGGTAACCTAATAGGTTTTAGAGTGGATACTTTTCGATGAGCAATGTTTATGAATATAATATCATATCAATGCTGGAAATACTTGGCCTTATGCCAAGCAAACCTAATATTAACCATACACACATATACGAGTAATTTTATATCAGTCTGCGTGTATATGCTTCTATATTTTAGTGTGAAACTCTATGTGTGTGTCGACAGACTAATCGGTGGTTTCGCATTTGTCGCTTTCTGTCTTATGTCTGCTTCCATAGTAAACAGAAAGCTAATTACCTGAAATAATCATTTAATCAATACGAACGTCTTAGCACTGTCTTTCTTCTGTTCTCCTGGCGACACTTACAGCAACATTTCCAATCTTTCATGTTAAAGTCCAACGATATTTTCGTGTTTTACTCGTCTCCAAATATAGTTTCCTTCTTTACTCTATTTCCCATGTTAGCTTAAAGCCTTAATTTTATGGCTTCATATTCAACCTCTCTCCTCCTTTATCTTTCCTTCATTAAAAGAATAAAAATGTCTCTTGATTCTCTTATTCTGATCTCACTCTTTGTTTCTTTTTTCGTCTCTTATGCAGAAACCCATTCTTCTTTCTTCATTTTCGCGATTCCCACGTTGATTATTTTGTTTACACTGTTTTATGTCATTTAAAAGCTACGCGCTTTTAAGACATTGTATTTTCTCCATGTTCGAATATATCATCAGTATTTTTTGCAAAAATCTCTTTTCTTATTTTCTGTTTCTTTTTTTCATTGCTGACTCGAAAACTTCCTGTTTGCTTTCACAGATAATTACAGACGCCATTAATCCCTTAAAACGAAAGCTCACGAATTATGTCGAATGTTGACGGCTTTGGAAACATAAAAAAAATGTACACATCTTTGAAGTTGTTATTGTTCTTTACTTTTTCTGGGGTATGTACATATCTACTGAGGAGGTATCTATAACATCAAAAAATATTTGCAAGTTAGACATACGGAAAGAAAGCAAATAAATTATAGGTTAACATTGTATGAACTTTTTATTCCATAGAGTAAAAACGAAAAGTAAAAATCTGTTACGCATTTTTGAGCAGCAATGTCCAAGTCACAATATCTATATTATTACAACAAAGAGACACTTTACTGAGCATGATGTAGATGGCCGATTATCTCTGACCATACGGGAAGACGAAGCCGAAGGAAAAAAGAAAGGTGTTTTTTTTGTAAACATGTTTTTTTGTAATGGCGGCCAAGTGCTCTGCTACTATGTATAGACACTACAGACATATTTTGCATATGCTAAGTGTTAGGGAATAGATTCAATGCACACTGAACTTTTATTTTCTTTATTTCTCTTTTCTAAAATGTTCTAGTTTCTTACTAAACTTACAAAATTTATCATAAATAAACCAAAGGGCACACCAGTAGAATTGATCACACTCCTAGAGTAAGACTAGCCTCTAATCCACTACCAGTGATTTTGTGAGATAAATTCGAATATTTGTTTTATGGTGATTATTTTATAGTACAATATAAATATTTGTTATATATACTTAATTTCCTTCAAGGTCACAAGTTTTATATATTTACTTAAGATAGAAGATATAATTGTCGTAACTGTCTTTAAGATTACTAAATTCTATTGTATGAATGTAGTAAACTTAGACTGCAATTGCACTAACTGAAATAAAATATATTGCTTATACTCAGTTTAGGACGGCAAATTAAACAGTAGAAACATAGCGACGATCGAACTCAATAAAATTGTAGTTGTTTGAAAGTCAACTACTTAACTATTCTCCATTGGTAATTTGCTTTGTTTCATCTTGAAAAAAAAAAGTACTTTTTGAAGCCGTCGAGAAGAACGCGATTAGAAATATATACAATTCCAAGTGGTAAACTACCTCCTATGACACGAGTATTAATCAGTTTTTCCTTCTTTAGGTACCATGTGTGATGCACGTTTGGGCGATCGTGTCTCATTTTAGATTCATGTTTTACTTGGCAGAATTCCCGCAGTAGACTGCCGTTACTTTCTCATTTCCAGTGCATATGCTGTTTCCTTTCAGACTATCCCATATATTGCACCTGGAAAGGCTTGTCTATTAACTTTATTCATTTTTGAACGTTAACCAATATCTCAAGTTTGAATCAAGAATAAAATATATTTAGCATTTCTTCGATGCTAAATACCTTACAAAGTATCCACTTAAATTGCAAGGTGAAATGGCCCTGACACAGGAAGCTTTGTCATTCATACTAGAAATAGGGTATTGCATTACACAATAATCAAGCCATACGGAGTTTTATTCCAAAAATTTCAATGCGACCCTATGGTGATATTAACGTATAAGGGTACGGGAACACATACAAGGATATATATATATATATATATATATATATATATATATATATATATATATATATATATATATATATATATGTATATATGTAACTGCAAAATTATCCAAATCGTGTAACAGAATAATTGCCGATCCCACAAAATGTTTCATCTCTAAAAAAAAAAAACACTAAACTAATTGTGTTTCTTTTTCCAGGTTTTCAGATAAGATGTTCAGACATCTTGATATCATTTGTCGTAACAATCACTGTAAAACTCAACTACGTAGCTAGAAAGAGAACAGGTTAAAATCGGTTTGTGTCAGCCCCAACTCTCTTCTAAACTAGTCAATAGTGAGAGGAAAATCTTTCAGTCCTTCAGTAATGATAACAGCATTCATATTCTGGCTTCCGTCATTAAAATCTATTCAAGAACCATCAAGAGAACGGTAAATAAGTTTAAAAAAGAAGGAACGATAGAGAGGAAAACTCGATCAGTAGGTCACAACATCATGACGGATTATCGTTTCAACTCAGAGCTAAAGATAGCATGTATAAAATACCTAATGCATAAAACTTATGGCACGTGAGAGAGGAGTCTCACTTATGGCAGTCCAAACAGCAGTGAAAAAAGGTTGAAAATGATATCTTACGTGAAAACTTTGAGGCATGTTATTACACCAGGATATAAAGTTGAAAGATTAAAGAGGGTGGTGATCATCTTGAATAAGCTGAAATGTCATCCTGGAATCATATATTTTTAAAACTTTTTATGAGCTTCCAATCCTTAGCTAGGATTAATTAATAATGAACATACCATTTTCGTTTATGATCAGTTCATCACCATTCCTCTATTAAGCTTGTAGAATAATTATACATTGTTATTGCTCAAAGTAGATTCCAATCTCTGAGAAAATACATCTAATCATTTCTAACATACAACGTTTCAAACATTAATTTAACAATTGGAAAATGTTGCTGTTACTCGATGAATTACTTAATTAGAATTCTCAAATCCTCCTAATTACTTGTATATCCTAAGCTTGAACCGGCTTCTAATTCTCCAGTTGGAGCGGCTTAGTTATAGTAGTCGTGGCTCGAGGGCGCACAGTCCTATGGGTAAAAAGGAAACTCAGTTGAGTTCCACACGGAATATGTGATCGATATATCCAGTCTGATTCGCTACCTCTTCGTCACCGAGGCCTGTTGGAACAGTTGGTATGGCGTTTGCCTGCCAACGTAACTGTTCGGGTCTCGGTAGTGGATGCAAAACGGCCGTCCAGTACTATCTGTATTCTGTTGAGTTTTCCAGACTCGATGAATTACTTTATTATAATTTTCAAATCCTCCTAATTACTTACATATATATATATATATATATATATATATATATATATATATATATATATATATATATTATATGAACGGTACTTATTGGAAAGCACTCAATATCAGTGAGAGAGCTAACATGGTTGTATTGATGTGAGTTTGCGATCCTGAATTTCGTTAGACAAACTCTGTCTGATGATTGCAAAGGATTGAAAACCTGGGTCACAAACTCACATCAATACAACTCTCTCTCTCTCTCTCTCTCTCTCTATATATATATATATATATATATATATAAATATATATATATACATATATATATATATATGTATATATATATATATATATATATATATATACATATATATATATATATATGTATATATATATATATATATATGTATATATATATATATATATATATATATATATATATATATATATATATATATATATATATATCTATATATATATATATATTTAGGTCATTTATTTAAAATTAAATGTGATTTTATGTATGTTTCTAGAGTTATAGGAATGTATTATTTTCAGAATACGCTCAACACATTTTTAATTTTTCGAAGTTGTTGCATTCAGTTTCATATAGTTGGAGTATACCTAAACAGATATATTGGCTTATTATCATTATTATCTATACGACGCTGTCTGATATACGTTGCTCGTCATATCTAAAAATGTTCTAAGAATCATACATGACTTATTCTTATACTACTTTCGTTTATATTAAAATGATAATTACTCACTTTTTTCACCTAAAATATATTAGTGCTTTTGCTGTAGATTTGCTGATTGCAAGCACGTGAGGTTAGGAGAATTTATTCTTTATTTCACTCAAGGCAATGAAATAAAGATACCAAGAAGCAAGGGGCTAAGGGGGGTAAAGGAGTAAGAGAAAAACATATTAGGAAAGATAAAGGGTGATGAAATAAAAGAGAT
The DNA here is from genome assembly GCA_964036315.1 of Acanthosepion esculentum. Classification (NCBI taxonomy): domain Eukaryota; kingdom Metazoa; phylum Mollusca; class Cephalopoda; order Sepiida; family Sepiidae; genus Acanthosepion; species Acanthosepion esculentum. The sequence goes on from OZ038491.1 coordinate 64,998,299, forward strand.
TGCATTTAGAGTTTTAAAGATCAACTTTGACTGGAAAACAAAAGTCCGGAAAAGTGTTCCACAAGAAAGAATTTAAAGAGAAGAAACTGTTATTGTAGAAGTAGCTATTACATTTAGCAATTGCAACTGAAAATGATGAGATCAAACTAAACCTTTCTGCTCTTGAATTCGTCAAATCCAGGTACCAAATTGCGAAGCTCATCAGAAAACCATGAAAATATTTATCGAAAACCGAAAGAAAAGGTACGTTACGGCGATGGGAAATTGGCTGAAGTCAGGTCAGGACCTATAGTATTGCAGATTCTTCTTTTGATTCTCTAAATATTTAGCAGAGGGGTCCAACCATTTAAATCAGATATTGATACTTACGTAATTGATTCATCTGTTTTGTTTGATGTACACAGAATTACAAACGAGCTGACTTACCTAAAAAATAAAAAATAAAATATTTTGTAATAGTTTCAGTGTGTGAATGCTTTTGCTTATATAATGAAAACAAATGCAAATATACTCGTAAACTGAAAATGAACTTGGAAAATTATCATCTTCATACGCATATAGATCAGAAACACACTTGTAGTTTACCGTTACACATTTGAGCACCATTTTGAACTGATAAATGTCCGTCTGATTAGATTAATAAAGGTTAGATGTGACAACAATATTTAATGCAGGGATGAGTCGTTGGTTTATAAATGTGCAAAATTCTGGTAATCAAAATTTTCTAGCACTACATGCTGAACAAATTGTTCCTACCAGCAGACGTGGCGATTCATTCAATATAATTTTTCCACTTCATGTCGGTAGAAAATGTTAAAGCGTATCGCATTATTATCCTGGGGGTTAGCATCAGCCATGCTGATCATCGGCAAAAACGGCCCTCAAAAACGAGTAAAAGGGAGAGGTTTCGTTTTGGAGACGTTAAAATTAGCAAGCAATGTCATGCCCTAGTTAACAACAGATTGTGAGATATTTTTTTAGATCACTTGACAATATAACATTATCGACTCGATATGAATTACTATTATGACAATAATTTTGCCAGCAGCATAGTCATAGATACCAAGTTGAGAAATTATGACATCAGAAATGTCGTTGATGAAAATTCGGAAAACCTACATCAAAAGATAGATCCCTGAAATTCATCCGCATTAATATCCTGTACCATTATTAGTTTCAATTCGTAATCTAGGATTTGGATGTTAAAAATATATACATGCATATTCTTCTAGTCTAATATAAAAAAAAACAGTTGCCATGATTAAATAGGGCTTATTCGCCATTATATCCACAAACAAATATGGCTGATTTTTTTTTTCGCCGATGTCTCGAAAGCAATGATATGGTTTATATTTAGTTTCAGTGCCATTTGGGATTTTCGGAATGTTGTAGGTAATTAAGAGCATTCGGTGGCATTAGGTAAGATTGATGAGCCGTTGATCACCGATTTCAATCAGGTTCCATTTAGAGATATATCACCGCTTATTACAAATGGCATGCCCTTACAGTGAATTGAGTGCACGCAACATTCAGTAACACCGATCTCGATTGCCAGATCTGCAATAGATGCGATGACACATCGGAGAGTATGTATTTGGGTAACGGAGAAGAAATGAAATTGGGCGCTGATCCTGGAGTTGGTGGCGGACAGAGATTAACAAGACGTGCTAGAAACCGACGTCTCCGCAGAAGTCAAGCAAATTTGCTGTAATGTATGCCGACAGAATTGAGTAAATCGCGACGAATATCACGACAAATAACGTAGGGGAGGCAGAGAGAGTTATTAGTAAATCTAGATTTATAAGCGCCTTCGCACAAAGTTAACGGAATCTATATAAAGTTCGAAAAGAGTTTGAAATCAATGGTAAGCAAACGGACAGTCTTACAGCGCAGACAGTTTCAAGATTACATCTTTCGCTACCTTGATACGTTTGAGATTCAACTCCTACTGCAGATTAACGCAGCCCACTAAAGAATAATTATAAGATTTGACTTCGTTGAAGTCGAACCTTGTAATTCGATATTACATATGTGCAAGTTGTAGAAGTTGTTTCTCCTTTTCTTTTTCTTTTTTCTTTTGTTTTTGTTAACACGCAGGAAAGATCAGATGAAAAGCTAACTGATAAATATAGTAATGGTGATGGTGATATTAGTCGATTTCCTTATAAGGAAACTTTCGGAATACATATATATATGTGTGTGTGTGTCTGTGTGTGTGTCAAAGAGAGTGTAATATATCCCATATATTTACACAGCGATCAGAATGTAAAGAGAAACAAGAAAGAAGGGTTTTACATATTATATGGACATTTTCCTGTTTCTGCAGAACGCATATTTTAAAAAACAATTCAAACGGGATGGATTTACCTACTGCGTCCCAGGCGAGGTCATATTCCACAAAGGAGAAATGACAAATTTTGGGTTTTCTAAAATGGAGAATTACAGGCCTGAGTTTCTTTTTCTATCTGGGGAAAATATATTCCCCAAAGCGGAACCAAGCTGCTGAAAGAGACAGCTTTAGCCTCAGCTTGAACCAGGGGAGGGTGAGAGGCTAAAAGAGAAACCGCTCGGTTTGGCTTCTGTAAACAGACTGAAATTGATTGCCGCTTTCAAATCTGCATGGAATGACGTCCCTAAGTGGTCTTTACGCGACCCACTTGAGATAATTCCACGAAAAGGAGATAATAGATTTATGTATCACTAGTGTGTGATATGATTATTAAATATCTTTTGATCCAATAGAATTTTATTTAACGCCTTGGAAGGAAAATTAAAATGAAAAAATATCAAAGTATTTAATTTCAAACCAAGGTAAAGAAAAAAGACTAAAAGTTTCTAAACATTTATATTATACAAGAGGACTGAAATTATATCATGAAACAAAGTTTAAGATTTAAAAAAATGACAAGAAAAAATAAACATATGGATATAATTTCACCAAAGCTTTTTCCTGAAGGCCATGAAAATATCTTCGAATTGATTTACTGGAAGCGAGACTATGCACTATTTATTTGGATATAGGCGCATCCATATGGTTAATATGGATACTAAGCTAAGCGCACAACGACAGGGATGAACACATTTTTACATTTGTGTTTTCTATAAATAAGCTAAATTGATGAACAAGATATGTAAATGCACTGTTTAAATAGAGCATAAATTAATGTTGAAATATATACCAAGGGACTGACACAAAGGTAAAAAGCGGTAATTACTTTTGACATTAAATATGACATTAAATAATAATTAAAATTCGACGGTTATTATATTAGTGATATTCTTAGATGTGGCACAAGGTCGAACGGGTGAGGCACCTAGTCAGAATCGACATCACAACTCAGTCGTAACTGATGTAGCAATATAATCTTTCTAACTCATTATAGTACGCGAAATACCCATTAGACGTTTATTATATCGTAGAATGAAACTAACAACATAAAATATCGTATCTTTTAGCATAAATGAAATTTATTTGCATTATGTACTTCTTCAGTAAGGAGTTTATATTGTATAATTCGGGATATTGTTTCTTGGATTCTACGCTGAATAGTAATCGTTTGCGACGGTTATTTTACTTTTATTTAGATTTCGGGGGACGGACACACAAAATTCTCTAAAATTAAAACAATATGTTTGTTGAAATGTTCCTGTATTTTTTGGGCTTTGGCACCTCCATTTCGAATAACGCCTAAACACTGATGGCGCTATTTTCTCATTTTGAGTGTAAAATCTCAAATATCAAAACAATTTTAATATTTAAAATTTGAGAACATTGTTCTCAGGAAGATATTTACTACACTCCTCAGTTCCTTTCAAACGTTTAATTGCTAATTACAAGCTTTCGGCAACATATACCGGTCACCAAGTATCAGTTTTTGTCATAACGCTTCTAATATTTATTAGAAACCTCCACGATCCAGACAACTCTTCCTCTGGTTTCAGCAGTGCTGAATCCATTTTTTGGTATAAGAATGACCCCCACCAATGTCTAAATGATTTAAATGCTAAATTTAAGCCTTTTATTCCTGACAGTTGCAGCTTCCCAGCGAATCTGGGTTTCAGGACGTAAAACACTATTTTTTAAAAATTATCAAACGGAATATCTGTTTTAATACAGGATGTTTCAAAAGTCTATGTAAAATTCTAAGGAATCTTATATAATGAACTACTAATGTTAGCATGATTGAATTGGTACCGTTTAAAAGTTAAAATGTCAAGTATTCTTTTGTTAATTTAATTTTAATTTAATTAACCCTGTCAATGAATTTTGCACAGAAATGCTAGATGAGTTGGAAGAAGACATATTTGAGGACAGGCTTGTTTGTAGCAATGAGGTGACCTTCCACGTAAGTGGCAAAGTAAACACTAATACTACATGCATATGGGGAACTGAGTACCCTCATGTAAATCTTGTGTATGTGCAAGATTCCACTAAGGTGAACGTGTTCAGTGCTATGTATGTCAAAGAAATGTGTGAATAATTGATAATTAAGAATTTGAGATATACTATTCTTAAAATAAGACAAATAGTATTTTTGGTTATGGAATTCTATCCCGCCGTATTGGGTGTATATATATATATATATATATATATATATATATATATATGTATATATATATATATATATATATATATATATATATATATATATGTGTGTGTGTGTGTGTGTGTGTGTGTGTGTGTGTGTGTGTGTGTGTGTGTGTGTGTATATATCAGAATAGAGCACTCTGGCTGTTGGTTAGATCATTTATATATGATGTTACAAGATTCCCTTTTTCTGCCATGTGGCGATAGCTTAGGAGGCAGAGTCTCTGACTGATGACAAATTGCTTGAGTTTCGATCCCGGCTTGAAACATTCGGATGTCTAGCCATACTGATAAGAAGTGATACAGCGAAACAGTTTGTCTTTGGATACATACATATATATATTTATATATATATATATATATATATATATATATATATATATATACATATATATATATATATATATATATATATATATATATATATATATATATATATATATATATATATATATATATATATATATATATATATATATATATACGCATATTCAGGGTGTTTCAAAAGTCTATGTCACATTCTAAGAAATCTTATATAATGAACTACTCATGGTAGGATGATTGAACTGGTACCATTTAAAATATAAAATGACATGTTTTCTTCTGTTAAATTTAATTTAATTAACCCTCGCAATGCATTTTGAATAGAAATGCTAGAGAGGTCGGAAGAGGACAGATTTGATGACAGATTTGTTTTTAGCGATGAGGCGAACTTCCATGTAAGTGACAAAGTTAACAAGTGTAACACGTGTATATGCGCAACTGAGTACCCTCATGTAATTCTTGGGCATGTGTGAGATTTCCCAAATTTAAATCTGTTCTCTACTCTGTCAAAGAAACTTGTGTATGGACCATTCTTCTTTAAAGAAGAAACAGTTAATGGTGAAGCGTAACTTGTCAGGCTACAAAACTGATTGATGGAAAAATTACATGAGGAGGAGTCTGCAGACTTTATTTGCAAACAGGAAGGGGCACCACCTCACTGGAGTCTTAAAGTTAGATAGTATCTGAACATTACTTTCCCTGTCAAGATCCCTTTAAATTCAACGTTTAGACGAATGTAAAATGGGAGAATTTGTGGATCCTATAACAACGATGAATGACCTTAATTTGAATATAAATGCAAACAATAAAAGAATCTATTTAAATTACATATGAGAAAGAGAAACAGGGTGTACCAATAATCAGAAAGATTTCATCAAATAACTAATATATATATATATATATATATATATATATATATAAACAAACCCTCTGTCTGCTGCTTATCCAACTCCTCCTAGGATTTTTGGAGAAATATAGAAGGAGAATGCCACAATATGGCGGTCACATCGGCAAGATCAAAATGAAACAATATGGAAGTCAAGTTGATCACGAAATTAACAATTTTGAGGTAGTGCCTTACAATACATATTTGTGCGACAATTCAACTGTCATATCAATGTTGAAATATGCTCATCAATTCATCCAGTTAAGTATTGCATCAAATATATATCAAAGAGATCAGATCTAGCTGTTTTTGCACAAACCATCCACAGTTATTTTTTCCTTTGACAAATTAAATTTGAACAATGGAATGACTACTATGCAAATTATAGAAGGATAAATCCAGAAGATGGAGGTCACATCGGCAAGATCATTAAGTAATAGTGAAATTAATGATTTTTCTCCACAAATTATAGCAATGACTTAAAATCAATCATCATTTTCTTACAAAAAATGTGTGACACGCAACAAGGCGCAGGTAATTCGACTAGTTGAATTAATAGAATTTAATCGTCTCAGAGAATCATTTTGACTTCCATCAGCATAGCTGATGCCAATCTCCAGGAAAGTGACTCATTTCACCTTTCGATCTAAGCTTGTTCACTGTTAAAATATTTGTGTGAATAATTAATTAAGTTTGCACCTAAGTAAATTAGTTCTCTATGTCGCACTACTCATTATTTATCGCCCGAATCCATCTTACATATTTATAAGTCTACTATTCATCCATGCATTTGCTATAACTGCCACATCTAGTATGGTATTTATGCTATGTATTTTTGTGATGATATTGGTACTGACCTGGCATCTCGGCTTCAGTCACTTTCCAACTGCTGTAACATTTCTATGAATATTTTCATGGTAAATATTCTGTTAAACTTTCCCCTATGGTATGTAAACTTTATGAATTTAAAGGTAGCGCTTCATTGGCGGCAATATCTCTTCATTGTATATTTGAAATTAATAGAGGCAACAGTAAGTTCTATGCGAATTTTTTTTTCTCTCACTTCTCGTTTGTCGAAATCTTTTCCAGTTTCTTGTTTTCAAGTCAAT
>OZ038491.1:65010205-65077705 GCA_964036315.1 Acanthosepion esculentum
TTTATATCTCTATTTAAGAAAGAAACCACTTAGAACAACGTTAGCAATATGTTCATTCAATTTGAATGTAAAAGCCAACATTATTCGTCAAACGCACATGTTTATAACGTTTACATATCTGTGAAATTTTCAATAAACATTTTATTACCAGTCAACATTATAGTAGAAATATCAGAAGAATCATCGTATGCTAAGCTCCATAATTTCGCAAAGCACGCAAGAGATTGTGAATGAAAGGAAATTGTTGCATTAAGTCAAAAATATAAATGACACCGCGTTTGATCGCTTTTTTTTATCATGAACGCCCAGATAAATTTATATAAATTCATATGCACTTAAGCATACACACACCTACGCGAGATCACATACAGTCTCACAAACACTTACATGCATATACATATAATCATATCTATGGCTAAATACGTAAACGCATTTATACACACATAAATTATTACAAACATATGCATAAATACTGCCAACTGATTTAATGGATTATAATGAGATATAAATTTTTCTTACTATAAAATGCCATAGGAATAAAAATACTCACATACACACACAAATGCAGAAACACATTCACACAGACACACAGATATACACACTCTATTAAATTAATAAAAGTGCTCCGAGAAGCATTCTGAAGCTAAAGAGAATATGCAAAAATGAGTGAAGTAAAATACAAACTGAAACTCGCAAATCATTTACTAAAAGCCATAAAAAAAGACTGATTGCTGTTGAATTGAGTAAGTGATAAGCTACAAATTATTAAATAGATATTATAATTTTGTACGAATACATTTTCGCGTCGAAATTTATAAATAGCACAATTTCATGGATAACAAAGTTTTCTAATTGTTTTTTTGCATATTGCTGCATTATTCAATAGTGTGCAAATGTTGTATGGATTTTAAGTTTTTCATAAGTTATAACTAAGTTAATTAAAATTTATGGTGTACGAATATTTCTGTGTTCCCACTGTGTGTACGTACATACATACACATCTATCTATCTATCTATCTATCTATCTATCTATCTATCTATCTATATATATATATATATATATATATATATATATATATATATATGTACATATATATACATATATATATATATATGTAAATATGTATGCGTATATATATATATATATATATATATATATATATATATATATATATGATAAAAATGAAAATCACTTATTTGCATAAAAAAGAAACAAGCACCATTAAATATCATTATTCAGCTAAGGAGTAACTATTTTAAAGTTTACTTAATGTATGTAATATGCATATATGTAAAAAATAAAAGGTAAAAAAATATTGGATGTAAAAATCTCCGGTTTATTTGAAACTTGTGAGACCGTTTTAACGATATTGGCATTCTTATGATATGTGTATATTAGAGTTAAATTTCAATGGTTGCTTCTTAAATATATGCTAAGATGAAGCTAACAAAAGCGTATCTACCACACTACCAAAAGCTAGGTCCTGGTAGTGATTAAGTCAGTGAAACAGTGGAATATATTTACAACCATCGGAAGAATAACAATGAAAATTTAATACAAGACAACTGAAAAACCGCATATATATATACTAGCAGCATGGCCCGGCGTTGCCCGTGCTTGATTAAAAAATCATACGACTCATACAGCAATCGCTATCACGTGACTTAAAATATTTTTGCCCTTCTTTGCCTTTAAGGGACTGCCCTTTGCCGTGCTGATGTTGCTACATATCTTACTTCTTTCCTATCTCACACGGCGAAGTTTTTCTAAGCTCTATAATAAACATTAAATCTGTCACGAAAAAATAACTAAACAAAATGAACACTAAACGATCAGCTTTAAAAAAGGACTCGTAACAGGAAAAACCGAATGTTAACAACAAATACTTTTTCACACCCAACACAGTTTTGCGGAATCAGAATCAACGTTGAGTTTAAGCAAGCGAATGAGACAATTGGAGTAAAGTGCCATGCAGATTTAAATGTTTCCAAATTGTGACGAATGCAGCTATCGATTTTTTTTCTCATGCTAACATGCTAGTTAACATTCGTGTCAGTCAGCTGTTGGCTGTTATCCTGGCCATTAGTATATTCCTGCCTATTCGGCTCTCACTCTGGCCAGTAGAAAATGGTAGCAAACTACATGAAAACTGCCGTAGAAGCATGAAAAAATCGATTATTTCCACTATCAATGGGAGTTGTGAATTGCAAAGTCGGTCTCGTCCTTTTCGCTAATTTGGAGCATGTGCATATAAATTGCGGCGGTGCATTCGTTACACTCACACACACGTACATCCTGCCTTATATATATATATATATATATATATATATATATATATATATATATATATATATATATATATATATGTATATGTGTGTGATATATATATATATATATATATAAATATATATATATATATATCCACGCACACACATATATATATGATATATATATATATATATATATATATATATATATATATATATATATATATATATATATATGTTTAGCCTTGTCTGATCTTTTTAGTTCTTTCTTTCTTACTTCCAATTTTTTCCTCGGGTAACAATTTTCCCTCAGGTGCCTCAGCGAGTAATAATGTTAATATATATATATATATATATATATATATATATATATATATATATATATATGTGTGTGTGTGTGTGTGTGTGTATGTATGTATGTATGTATGTATATATATATATATGTATATATATATAGAACATTTGTACATTTTGAAACACTTTAGGTCCAGGAAAGAAAATACGAATGCAAGAAAAATCATTAAAAAGCTTAATCTTCCTACCCTTTCAGTTGTTTTAATGAAACTTTTATAAAATAATGATTACTGGCCAAATGTCGAATGATATATAAGTGAAGATCTAGGATGCTTATGAAATAAAAAAAGACTCCAACGTAAATAGAATTTATAAGAAGAAATTGTCGAAAGTAAGAAACAACGAAAAAATGTAAAAACTCGGAGGAATTAAGGTGAGAAAAGAAGAAAAAAGAGAGTACCAAATAATAAAAGAATGTAAGAATATAATCGGTAAATCTACGAAAATAAAAATGAGGAACGAATAGAAATGGAGCAAGAAATACGAATGAAAGAAAAAAAAATGACGTGAAGCAAAACAAATATCAGAGCGAAAAGTGAGAAAGGGAATAAAATATCTACAATTAACAATATAATAATAGCGAAATGTAGAAGGAAACAAAGATCGGCAGAAAGAAAAGAATGTCAAAAAGGTTAAATGTATATAACGACAGACATTACTATAATAGAAGATAACACCTCGTACATAAAAATACGAATTTTTAAATAAATCAAAGAGAGAGTTGAGATCTGAAACCAGTGCTGAATATTTAAACTGAAATTCCTCTACAATTGTGAAAGAATAGAATGAATTTAAAGGAAAAAATAGAATTTTGTTTCCATTAAAAATTTTATTTCACTGCATATTTGAGATTATATGTTCGGAAATCCATCCAATCTGGTATTTAGGCTGAGTAAGCTATGTTTAGAAAATAATGTGTAAAATCATTACACTTTGCTGAAAATGTCAGTAGGAACCTAAATAAATACGAAAAATTATGTATTGAATAAATAAGTGATGTTTTAACAAAGGCGAAACAAAGTAATAAGATCTTACTTGAAAATAAATATAACAAAGAACATAACGCTTTATACTAAAGATATTTTTATCAAGGTAGACAAGTCTGTGAAGTTTTCTATATTTAACGGAAAACTGGGAATGAAAGATGAAAAAGAACTTCGAGATGAAAGCAATTTCACCATTATTTCCATTGTGTATCATGTTTTTATTATGTTTATTTTGAAATGCTCTTTAAATAATGGCCTTGTTCCCAATCTGATTAAGATATTATAAAGTGGAAGCGTAAGAATCTGAAAATTAAAAAAAATGTTTTTATAATTTATTGTTTGCCATCGGCGTCTGTTTCACACAAATGGTCGGGAATGATTATTTCAAAAATTATTAAACACGGAAAATAAAATACCTTACATTGTACTATACGCAGACTCAAATTCAACGAGCTTTTAACAAATACAGGTAAATTTTAGTATGACATCATTCTCTTTCTTACTTTACACACGTATATCCATAACGCTATTCGTACCGCTACCGGTATTTACTTAAAGAACATAAAATACTATTCAGAGATAAGACGTGTTAATAGTAAAATAATACCCAAATTTATTTGTGAGTTAACATTCAAAGTTATAATACACACTGTGTTTGTTTCTTTCTAATGTCTTTTATATTTGTAAATCGGTCGTTTATTTTTTATTATATTCTTATGTGTTTCACCCTTTATAAAACCTGGGGGTCACTTGCAGTAGACGGTTACGTTTGAAGACAATTTGTCTGGATAGGAGTGGAAGATAACAGTTAATCCTAGCCTTGAACAGGTTAAGCTTGTAGTTATCGGGGAAACATCCTTTTGGGAGGTGATTCCACAGACTGTGGTTCGCGGGAAGAAGCTGTTTGAGTGGAATACAGAGGGAATGAAGATAGTATGCTACTATATAAGTGACATAGCGTGTTCTTGCTGTGGAAGTTTGCTGAGACGAAACCAAGGAATATAGTTCGTTTGAGCACATTCCGTGGAAGCAGTGGTAAAGAGAGACTTGCTAAATCACGCCCGTGGGAGAGATGTTGAATGGTGGAGAATAATTCGTCAACCACAATTTTTGCATGATCTGCCTCTTGTAAATGTAGAGTATAACAGGAGGCGTCAGATACTTACAGGAGCTTAACATCGAGTGTACCTGCATCCTTAGCAATGTATCGTATTTACGTGTTCCTTTTGACGTCGGGCGTTAGTTTGAGGCCCAAGTGTGTTTCAAGTCACAGCGCTTCCCGCGAAGACCTCTGTTCATCCAGATTGGTGGTAGTTCCGGGTGAGATCGGTGAGGATCGTATGCAACTAGCTTGGTCTTCGAGGCATTGATATGTAACCAACCTGTTGTTACCCCACTGGGTAGTTTGTGCACGATCGGAAGAGATTTCAGTCGCCAATAGATGACCATCGTGAGTTTTAGAAGTGCGCCCGTATATAATCGTATCACCTTAGTATATTCTTCGGCAGATCATTTATGCAGACCAAATAGAGGTTTGGTCCGAGGAGTGGTACCTGTGGGACGCCTCCTTTGATCTCTAGACTCCAGAGGACTGGACATTGATAGCAACCTTCAGTAATCTTCCTGTTAGGAAGGATTTTATGATCAACAAGTCTCTTCCTGTTATTCCATAACTGGAGAGCTTGTGTGATAAGTATTTGTGCAACACATTGTCGAAGGTTTTTGAGATATCTAATGGTATGGTCCTCGAGGTGCGTTTGTCGTCAAGAGCCTCATTGATCCTGTCAGTGATGGTAGTTAAGACGTCAGCAGTGAATCGGGATGGTTTCATATCGGTTAAGCAACAGTATAGTTTTTTTATTAATTAAATATAGAATGTTTAGTATATTATAACAGATCATAAGTGCATAAATTATTAATAATTGATTTTAACACTTATTTTAAATGTTGAACTAAGAAATCTAAAGGCGAGAAAAGTGGATTTCAGTATGCCGATTTGAGGGCCATCTGGATTCTCTTTCGTTCCATTCGGGCTGATGCCATTGGAAAGCGGCATAAATCCTCCTTCCTTCAGCTATAGGTTAAATAGTAGGGCAAACAAGTTTTGTATTCCTTGGGATGGCAACCAAAATATTCTAAGGAAAATTCTGAATTGAAACCTGCCCGAAGAGGGATGAACTCCGTTATCTTGCCCCAGACTACTACTTTCGGTATAATAGACGTAGTATTCTTACGACCCTAATCGGTTAAATAACTCGTGTCGATTCTTCCTTTTATGTGCCATATCCTTTCAGGACGTAGACGATCATGGCTCTCCACCTCCCTCTATCAATTGCAACACTCAGCAAGCTCCTTCCCTTTGCTTCCTCCCCCAGACCACGTTCTGTCATCCACCTGCTCAAGCTCATCAGGTATGTCACGCGCTGCTTTCCCGTGTCTCTCTTTCCTTCTATTTGACCCGTGAGTATCAGATTCTCCAGTACCACCTTCCTCATTATGTGTCCCAGAAACTTCAACTGCCTCTTTCTGACATTAAGTATAAGCTTTCTCCTTGTTTGTAACCTTTCTAAGACCTCATCGTTGCTCACATGGTTGGTCCATGATATCCTTAGCATCCTCCCATAGAAGCACATATCCGTCGCCTCAAGTCTCTTCTTCATCTTTAAGGAAATCATCCAACATTCGCTGCCGCAAAGAAGAATAGATGTCACGTATACTGAAAGATATTGAACATTTTCCGCATAATATCCAAAAGCTTGTCTTTCAAAATAACTCTTCAGTTTCTTCTGTTATTCCTTCATAGTTCTCTACACTTTCATGGATTTTATTTGATATGCCTTCATGAAACGAACTATTTTATTTATGTTAACTTTTCCGTTGTCCATATATTACATTTCGCAATTAATATAGCCTGCCAAATTTATTTTCTCATTCAGTGTCATATAATTTCTGATAACATTTCCTTCCAGATTACAGTAGATTTTTTCTACCTCATCTCCGTAAAATTTATTTTGTCAAATAGCTTTATCTAGTTAGACTATTCCCCAAATTTGTCTTTAATACTTTATCGACAAGGCTTCATGCTTACTTTATCTGTGCGGTAATTATCTAGCATTCGATACCGTACAAGGGTAGTAGACTACATCTCTTTACTTCAGTTTCTAAAGATGATTTGTGATCATATTATTTTCATATCATTCCCAAAAGGCATATTTAGCCAATACTCCGAGGTTTGAATTTCAGTGCGACACTTTTTGCAGTCTGTTTTCATACTATCAAGCTATTTCATTTCCAGATCTATCTGATTTTGAAACCATTTATAAGTAACTTTCGTCAGTGGTTATGCTTTTGCTGAGAAGTACATATACTGCTTTCTTATGTTTAGAGTTTACAAAAATCGAAAATTAGAAGTAAATGTATTTTCAATCCTTAATTATCTCCTCATTTCTCGCTCTACATATTTCATTCTATCGAATATTTCAGTATCGACTCATAAGCAACAATACATCTTTAATTTCCGATATATTTATTTGAATTTAATTTGTATTCTATCTCTCTATCTATCTATCTATCTCTCTATCTATCTATCTATCTATCTATCTATCTATCGATGGACTGGCGATTGTGTTTAGTATGAAACAGACAGTTGTATCTGGGTGTTAAATCCCATGTTTACTTTCATATTTACATACGCTCTATCCCTGTAATTGAGCTCTTTAACCCATAAATAGCTCATACTTCAAAAGTATATTTCATCACACACATATCTATCTATCTATCTATCTATCTATCTATATATATATATATATATATATATATATATATATATATATATATATATATATATATATATGTTGTAATCTAAAAAGGGTTCTTGAATGAGGAATCACCAAAATAATAGTGTCCAACGTATTTATGATCATTGGGGCAAACCCATTAGTGTTCATAGGTACGATATATAATAATAATAATAATAATAATAATAATAATAATAATAATAATAATAATAATAATATACGATATAATAATAATATATGATATATAATAATAATAATTATATATATATATATATATATATATATATATATATATATATATATATATATATATATATATATATATAATTGTGCATTTCGGTAGCAATGACTCGTTTATGCAAGTTTCGTTGAAGCGACTGATAAGATGCGGTACTTGTATTTTTATAGAACTTCTCATGTGTTCGTATCTATTTTTTTCTTTTCAGGCCATAAATTTTATAATGATTGTTTGAAAGTTTACCCAGCTATATTTTTAGCCATTATCAATTTTATTTTACTTTACCTGAATAGTACGTTGTGACTGTGTTCATAGTTGATATTATTGAGTATTGTCTAAATCTATTTTATTAATAATGATTCCTTTATTTTTAGCCTTTTTGCACATGGTGATGATGTTATTATATTTGTATTATCAATGAGTATGTTACGGATAGATTTTTATAGGGTCCCATGTGTATTTCAATGAGACCTAATTGAGCTATCATCAGAGAAATGTAACGTGAGTCTTCTTGTTAAACATGTTGCGTTGTACCAAATTTACAAATTTAGATTGGTCAGGGTCACAGAGCTTTAAGGGACATGTAAATTCATAAATAATATCGATTTTCTCTAATTTAGATCTTGCAGATGATTATTATTTTTGACGATGACATTAGTGGTTTTAAATTTTTTTGTAATAAATAATAGTATTTTCTTGATTTTGTCGATTGGATTTATGTATTTATTTATGATGTTTCTAAGTAAAAATTCGTCTTGCTTATATTTACTATGCTTTTGATTTTTGTCGACAATCTTAATGTTATTTTTTATCTGTGTTCCGAGTTGCTATTGGTTACCTCCGAAAGAAAAAAAAGTTTAATATGATAGTCTATAAGATGGCAAAGAAAACCCTTATTAACAAGCATTTGTTTCACGCTGTTACGTTCTTTAAGTAAAAGCGAACGAGAGGAGAGATACGCGTGCGCTAGCATCAGGAATTTTTTAATATCTGAGAGGACATTGGGTATTAAAATTAAGATAGCAAGAGATTTTACGTGTGTTTCTTATATAACGAAGTTGTGAATATATTATTACTATAATCTACAAGAACATCCAAGAATGGGAGTTTATTTTGTTGGTTAAGTTCATAAGTACATTTGGGGACGGAATGTTTTTTGACATTATCGATTTTATATTTGTTGTCCGCTAAAAAATCAAAAAATCATCGGTTTAGTAACCTTTCTAATTGCCTTGTTTTCTTCAAGGGACATGTAGTAGCAAAACCATTAGTTTGACTGTAAATTTTGCGTTATTGTCATAGAAGGGGACTGTAGTCGTGCCAGCATGTAATCATTTTTTGAGAATATCATGTTTGATGGATGGAGCTTGAATTATTGTTTTATATGGAATTAAGTATTATATATATGGTTTCGTCAACTGGGAAGTTTGTTAATAGATCTTTACGACGTCAGAATGCCTTGGTTTGTTTTTTTAGCGTTTGCAGGATTTAGATCAATTCGTGGGTTGATTTGATGCTATAATTTATAGGTAGATATGGGCTAATAATCTCATTGGGAAAATTTGACAATTGGTACATGGGTAATGTTATTTGTGAAATTATAGGTCTTAATAGGTATCCTACTTTGGGCATTTTAAGATTACCATATACGTATCCTGGTTGAAAATTTCCAAAAGTTTTATTGATTTTTAAGTACCCTACATCGGCATTGTTGTATGTTATGAGTTTGTTGTCACATGATTTGAGAGTGTCAGTAATGTTTTACTTAGTTTTGTTAATTTAGATCGAGGAAATCCTGTAATATTCTTCATAATCCAATTTGTCAAAATTACATATTAGGATTGTTTTTGAGTTCTTCTGCAGAGGTTTTGAATTTTGTTGGAATGCTGTCATGGTTATGCCCTTATAGAACTTTTACTTTGGGAATATGTCTGAGGTTTTGAATGGAGGTTTAATAATTTTTGATTTTCCATTTGTGATATTAACTGGTGTAAGATTCACTCTTTTTTGTTAGGGGGTAAAATATAGGCTGGATATGGCAATTCCTTCTTAGATTTAAGACTTCTTTCTACACATCTGTTAGATTTAAGACTTCTTTCCACACATCTGTTAGATTTAAGACTTCTTTCCACACATCTGTTAGATTTAAGACTTCTTTCCACACATCTGTTAGATTTAAGACTTCTTTCTACACATTTGTTAGATTTAAGACTTCTTTCTACACATCTGTTAGATTTAAGACTTCTTTCTACACATCTGTTAGATTTAAGACTTCTTTCTACACATCTGTTAGATTTAAGACTTCTTTCTACACATCTGTTAGATTTAAGACTTCTTTCTACACATCTGTTAGATTTAAGACTTCTTTCTACACATCTGTTAGATTTAAGACTTCTTTCTGCACATCTGTTAGTTTAAGACTGGTTATATTTATATAATTATAACGATTGTTGTGGAGTAGAATATTTCCTTCGTATAAGTTGAAAACCTATTTTTCCGTTATTTGTCTGTGTTTAAGTTCATCGTCATTAATACTAATACTAATTATTAATTAGGTTGATATTATATTGTGCTTATCTGATGTTCGGATTCGGTCAAAATATTTTAAAGTATCACATTTTGTATACGGATTTCCTTATTTAAATATTGAATTTAATTTTTAGCTGGTATTTGCTGTAAAACAATTCTTTCTGAATGTTATAGTGTCATTTTACCCTTATGGCTGCCAGGTCACGTATTTTAAAAGTTGTGTATCAGGGCATTTGTCAGTCGTTTTCAACGAAACTTGCATATATATATATATATATATATATATATATATATATAGAGAGAGAGAGAGAGAGAGAGAGAGATTTATATATATATATATAGAGAGATAGATAGATAGATAGATAGACAGATAGATAGAAAATAGTCGATAATTATGTCAATAAAACAAAGTCAAACGCAAGGGTACCGATGTAATCAGTACGAAAAAAAATTATTAATATTAACCAGGCGATAGAAATTGTTGTGGTGGCAGACCCTTTTACACGAGATGGACTCGTCCAACGTATACTTATACTGACAGAGAGAATACCTGCGGGTTGAGATACGTTGGGTCAGGGTGAGAGATACGGAGACAGTACACAGGGTGTTCACAGAGAGTTAGACGAGTGTCCAGAGAGAGAGAGAGAGAAACTTACGGCTTCACTTACAGAGACTTGTACATATACTTTCTACTAACCAGCATTCCTGGACTACTAATCTTCACTTCAAGTCTGTATTCTTACGTTTAATTTATTTATTTTTCTATCTCAATTACTGGCGTTGTTTATTTATTTGTGCAGGATTCCATTCCCGGAATCCACAACAAAAATGAAGCGCGGAGATTGAGGTTCCAAGTTTGTAATTTTCGAACACGCTTGTGTTCTTCCTCAGCGGAAGCGAAAAATAAAGAGAAGAACGGTGGAGACTATCATACTTTACCCAGATATTTTACGTTTATTTTAATTTTGAACAGGTAATTAGGTAATCTGCATTGATTATTTAAAGGTATTGGCCTGGTCTAATATATATTACATTGTCTGATTATAAGGCATTGTTTTTGATTCGTGATGATAATTTACAAGGTATTTTTTTAATTTTCAGTTTTTAAGTAACATTATATAGTTTTCTCTTTACTATGCAGATGGTGTAATGAATGGCGATACTGAATTAGAAATCGGCGAGACACGTTCCAATTCGAGTGCAGATCGTTACATTTACATACGCGCAAATACCGTTAGGACGACGTATGAATTAATCTTTTCGCTTCCCAAACTATTTATATCTGGAGAAAAATAATTGTTATCTCCAAAAAAGTTTTTATGAAAATCTTTAATCGAAAAAATTCCTATTCTTATAATTCAAAACATATTTCAGTTGGAAATAACCAGCAAATGATTCATAAGGCATGAACAATAAAACAAAAAGAACTCAGTAAATCAATCAAGAAGAAAATACATGACTCTTCCTAACAGACACTATATTTACTAAAAAACAGATGTAAGAAGGAATGGTGTAGGGCTGCTATAATTTTCCTTGGCAGAGATCAAAAGATTTCACCTCGCCTTGTTAGTAGTGAATAATTTTCCAACCTGCAATCACCTTTCTAACAGACGAAACAACGCAGGCCTATCGCTATACTGTCGCTATTTCCCTGGCAAATGTTCAGATGATCTACATTGCTTAGAGACAACTGTTCTGACTACCACATTTACGATCCTACATAGCACGTAAACACGATCGACCACCATTCATTTCCCTCTTATTCCATTAGTAAAAAAAAATCAACCTTGAAATATTTTCCAGAGAACAACTTCAACTTCTCGAGAAGATACACCCCCCGATCATTACAAATTAACCTCTTCAAGTCTATTGTTATCTAACCGACATATCCTCGTAATCTACATTTCCATAGTCTCTAATTTTATACACTTGTAACAATTTCATACATTAATCCTTTATGTTAAGTGGCTCGCGCGTTTTTTATTTCTTCAAACGTTTAAAAACAAATATTTTAAAGCTAACTGGCCTTAGAAAAAAAATGTTTAAAACACATGAAAGTGATAGAATGGTATCCAGTCTCACATGATATAACTCTACTAACCATATTGAGGCTCATCATTAAAGGAAATGACCGGCGAATGGAAAGCGTTATTCAAGCAGAATATAATCTGGATATCAGTAATTTTTTTTTCAATTTTTTATTAAATTCAAAATAGTAGAAAAGTTAACAAACCAAATTTGTAATATAAGGTTACCGAAATAGTCCTTGCCGCTTTTTTACATCATGTTGGAAGAGGTGAACGCTAATCCGCAAATCAGTGCGTCAAGTAACGGTGAACCCTTTGGCGTGGTGTTTGCGTGTCATTGCTCTTGAGCACATCAGTTATAGGTCCAGCAGTCGTAGGAGAAACTGGTGGTGTCAAAAGAGCTTTTTCGGGGTTGTTTGATTATGACTTTAAGGTCGTTTTTTCCGCAGCTCCATCATGTTGGCAAATAGGTCAAGCCTTCGGGGGTGATGCTGGGAATGAATGCACCGCCAGGCATTTTTTCTAGAAGTTCAGGTTCTGATGAACACCTCAGTTAGCCGTCCGCGGGTCATGGATGATGAGCTCCTGAAGGTGACCGTAGAGGACAACAGCCAAACCAGGGGTTAGCTTCCCGAAATCATCCTCCTTTCTGATAAAAAAAGTATTAGTCTTCATTGCACTGAATAGGGAAGCCGGACAATTGGAGCAAGTTAGTACACCAAACACTGTCGGGTGTCAAGAAAAAAACAATAAAGGACATTTTGTTTCACTTTGCTTTCTCGGCACGGTAAGGAGCCCGTATTTGATCGAATGCTCACCGGTGACGAAAATGATGATATTTTCATGCTTGTCAGACATTGGTTGTTACCCCGGAACAATTTGCCTCACACCAAAAGACCACATCTTTACCTGTGCAAGACCATGATCAGTATCCGGTAGACTAGTCGACAATCGGTGCACTATGAAATGCTATCAACTGGCTAAATCATAACTGCAGACATGAACTCGCAGCAGCTGGAACGTGTGAAACAGGCACTGATGAAGAATGAGCCAGGATTGGTTAATTGCAAGGAATGTTCCACCATGAGAATGGCAGGGTGCATGTGGTGCGGGTGGCCAGGGATAACATACGACGACTTGACTAGTAGATGCTAAGACATGCACCTTACTCCCTGGAACTTGAACCAACAGATTACCATCTCTTCCATACACTGAACAACCACCTTCGGTGCAAATCCTTTGCAAATGAAGCAGACTTGCAGCAGGAACTCACAGACACCTTTGCGTCAAATGCATTGTGCAGTTGGAATCACTTTGGCAAAATTATCTGCATGCCGTTGGGGATTACTCTGAGGACTAGCGGTATGACAAAGTTGCTGTGTCACTTTTTGGTTTAACTTGTAGATTGATGAAATTTATATAATATCAAGAAAACGTATTAATGTATAAAATAAAAAAAAACATAACTCATTGGCGTATATGATGACAATTTAATCACTTGTCTTGTAGACTATATATTTTTGACTATGTTATAAAATGGAATATGTTGCTCTTCACTTTTGTGTAATAAAACCAGATGCCCACAAACAAGTTTTTATAAGTATCTTTAATAAGGTTCGATATTGTATATTGAACATTTGACAAACAGTCTTTTAATGACTGTTTTATTATAAGAATATTGATTTCCGTAATAAAAGCTGACAGTTTATTTTTAAACCTCTATATTTCAATCGTCTTTCTTTTCAATTTTCTTTTCTTTTTCTTTTTTTTTATTTTTGATTAACTTTTGTTTCCATCATTATAGATTTTTTTCGATCTCCTGAAATTAATTTTCCTTCTTATTTATTTTTTACCATATGCTTGGCTATTTTATTTTTGTTTGTGTTTGTTGCTTGGTTGATTCATTCGTTTCTTTCTTACATTCTTTCAATCTCTCTTTCTTCTTTTTCAATCTTTCATTCTTTCAATTTTTTCTTTTGTCCAATCTTTCTTTCTCTCAATTTTCTTTCTTCCACTCTTCCTTTCAATGTTTCCATATTTTTCTCAATCTTTGTTTCCTTCTTTCAATCTTTCTTTCTTTCAGTCTTTCTTTCTTTCTCTCAATCTTTCTTTTAATCTTCCTTCCTTTCTTATTTCATGTTTTTATCATTTTTTATATCCTACCTTTATTCATTTTCTCATTAATATTTTTCTCAATTCTCTCTTTAAACATTGTTAGCATTTCCCATCAAATGTTTTTTTATTTTTTCGATGTCTTCCATCCGGTATTTGTTCTTTTATTTCATTCTGTTTTTTTTTTCATTTTCACATCTTTTTCATTCTGTCTTTAACACAAATCAATATGCAATTTTTAGATTGGATTTCCGAATCGATTTTCAGTAATAGCTTCACTGTCACGTTTCTTTCTATTTCTCTTCTTCAACTTACTTATATTTCAGTTCTTGGTTATGAAACTGCTCTTATCACCTTTATCATTATTTTTTTTGTTTTCATTCTCGTAATGTTTCTCTCTTTCTTTCTTTATGTCTCTCTTTCTTTCTTTATGTCTCTCTTTTTATCTTTTTTCTTTCTTTATTTGTTAAATGAATTACTATATTGTCCCCAGCAAAATTGTTTTCATATTGGCATTTTTATATGTTCGCTTCCTTTCTTCATATATTTCGTTCTTTTTTCCTTCCTTAATTTTTTCTTTGATTACTTCATTCTTTCTTCCTTTCTTCATGCTTTTCTTTCTTTCTCCGTTCCTTTCTTTTTTCTTTCTTTCTCTTTTTTTCTGTCTTTCATTCATTGATTCTTTCATTCTTTCTTTTTTACTTTTTTTCATTCTTTAATGAATTTCTTTTTTGTGTCCAACAAAATGATTTTCCTATATATAATATATTTAGCAATATTCTTCCTTTCTTTACATATTTCTTAGCTCCTTATCTCCCTTCCTTACTACATTTTCTTTCTTTCTTTCTTTCTTTCTTTCTTTCTTTCTTTCTTTCTTTCTTACACCCAGAATTATTTTCTTATTAGTATTTGGATTGGTTCGCTTTCTTTCTTCATACATTTCTTTCTTTGCTCCTAGCTTTTTGATTTTTCCTTCTTTCCATCCTTACCTTTCTTTCTTTCTTTCTTTCTTTTTCCTCTCCTTTTGTCCTTTCTTTCTTATTTTTTATTTCTTTCTTTCATTTATTCATGAATTTCTATATTGTGTCCAAATAAATCATTTTCTTATTGGCATTTTTAACGATTTTCTTCATTTCTTCACAAATTTATTTCCTTTCCTTCCTTCCTTCCTTCTTTTCGTCTTTTCTTCCTTACTTCATTCTGTCCTTCTTTTTTTCTGTTTTTCTTTCGTGAATTCCTTTATTGTGCTTAGCAAAATTATTTTTATTAGTATTTGTATCTGTTCGCTTCCTTTCTTCATAAATACCTTTTTGATCCTTTCTTTCTTTCTTTCTTTCTTCGGTTTTTCCTTTGTTTTCTTTCTATCTCTTTCTTTAATGAAAATCTATATTGTACAAAACAAATTGTTTTACTATTCGTATAGTAACTCTTCACTTCCTTTCTGCAATAATTACTTTCTTTGTAGGAACGTTTCTTACTTTTCAATTTAATTTTCTTTCTTGCTTGCAATTTGTTTTTCTGTCTTTATTTAATTGATTAATTTCTCTATTAGCCAAGCAAAATTGTTTTCTTTTTGTTGTTTTATCTGTTTTCTTCCTTTATTCATAAAATGATTCTTTAATTTTAACTTTCATTTATCTTCCTTCATTTCATTCATTCATTTCACATATCTAATTATTTTTATTTTTTGGGCTAAATTTCCATTTTGTCCAAAGACATAATTTTGATTTCATATACCTACAAACGTACTTAACTCCGTTGTTTTTCCTTGATTTATTTATTTCCTTCCTTCCTTCCTTCCTTCCTTCCTTCCTTCCTTCCTTCCTTCCTTCCTTCCTTCCTTCTTTCTTTCTTTTTTTCCTTCTTCTTATTAGAATGACCTTTTTCTTCACCATATTTCTCCAGTTCCCCTGTATTTTTTCTTTGATTTTCTAATTATCGTCTTTCTTTCTTACCATCAGTATTTGATATTCTTTCCTTCAATCATTTCCTTTCATATATTTTAATTTTTGATATACATCCATAATCTTTATCACATTTTATTTCTTTTCTTACATTTGACCTTTTTAAAAAAGAAGAAAAATAAATATCATTTATTTTTTCTTTCTTTCTTTCTTTATTTCTTTCTTTAAAATCTTTTCATTCATTCTCATCGAGGAGCTTTGTCTGCTGACATTCTGCATTGAATAATTTGTTCCGCGTTTTCTTTCTTTCTTTCTTTTTTCTTTCTTTCTTTCTCCTTGCTTGAATAACTTCACTTTCCTCTGCATTTGATATTTTAGGCTATTTTCTTTCTTAATGCATTTTTCTCTACTTGATGTTTCTTCTTACATTATATTTCATATCAAATAACTCTTTAACTTTCCTCATTCAATTTCTTCCTTCATTAATTATATTCAGTTCTTCTCCTTCATCATATCACCATTTTCATTAAAAATATTTTCCTATTTCTTCTATGAGAATAGTTTGTTGACATAAGCAAAATTTTATATGTTTTTTTTTTCAGTTTGAAAACGTTTAAACCCGTTCCTTGTAAACAGCAATATTTTCTGATTCCGACTCCATGTGACACTTAATGATTATTAGACGGAAAACGAAAATACTAATACCGACCAATATGTCTGACCTCCAAACCTGTAACACATGAGATGTTTTTCTATTTGAATCACATTCATAATACAAATTTATCTTAGTGTTATGTCAAACGTTAAATGTCTATTTTATAACAATATAGCAAATATTTGTACAATGAAAGCATCTGCAACCTGAGATAACATTGGTGTGTATAATCTTTATTTTCTCTCTTCCTGATTCCTGTTCTTTTATTGTTCTCTCTCAATAATGTTTAACTTTCTCATATTTTCTCATACGAAGTGACCCCTTGCGTCTCTGTAGCGTTGTTCTCTAGCTTGCGATGAAATGTTTAATGAAATGTCGTTCGGTAATATAACGATTAGTAATGATTTGAATAATTGATTTGTCTTTTACGGCTTACCAATCATTTGCAGCTTATTAAATGCCAGATACTATTTTAGATTGCAAGAAACTTTCCCACGCAGTCGTCCAGCTAGATAGTGACCAGCTCCCACTTCAATGCTCGTATGAGAACCGATGTTTCAAAGTAATATGGCCGTAAGCATATTAATGTTATGAGATTCTCTAGCATTCACAAAGTTCTTGCGAATAGTTGTATATGCGAATAAATTAGAGATAATATTTAGCAAAATGTGGAAATGTACAGTTCAATTTATAATCCATAATATATATATATATATATATGTGTGTGTGTGTGTGTGTGTGTGTGTGTGTTTGTATGTATGGGAGTGTGTGTATTTAGCCGGCAAACCCTCTTTTATATGCTTCATTAAAGACGACCGTTAAGGTACTGCAGTTAAGCTTTTTATTTAATTGTTCTTGTTTTCTTGCTTTTCTATAAGTGTTTTCTTTTCTAGACTTAAAGTGTGTAAAAATTCTCCAAATGTCTTGCATGATCCGAGCGCTATGAAGGATGGTTTTTATTTGTATCTTTAACTGGATGTATGAATTGTTATGCATGTCTATAGAGTTATAAGAATTTTTTTTATTTCTTTATACGTGGTGTAACAGCAAAATTGTCCAAATCGGGTAAGAGCATGGGATAATTGTACATCCCACAAAATGTTTAATATCTAAAAATACACTAAACTGATTTTTTTCAGGTTTTCAGATAAGATATTTAGGGATATTGACACCATTTGTCGTATGATTTACTGAAATTTTTTTTTGAATTATTCAGCTAGAAAGAGAACCGGTTAAAATTGTTTTGTATCATCCTCACTATGTCTTCCCAAATGAGCAATGGTGAGAGAAAAAAGATAATTCCGGCCTTCAGGTATGGTAACATAATCTGGCTTCCATCTTCAAATTACATTCAAGAACCATTACGAGAACGGTGAATAAGTTTTTAACAAAAAGGAACAGGAGAGAAGAAAACTTCATCAGAAAGTCAAACACCAAGAGTGATCATCATTTCGACTTTGAAGTAAATACATTGCTATATTTCAAAGTAGAGACTAAGAGTGTTATAAAAACCTCGGTCTTTAATCATTTCCAAGAGACAACGGTTCAAAGCTTAATCTAACAATGTCTTCCGACTTGAGGAAAACTGATAGTGGAGCGGACATGCTTATCCTGTAACAGCTGCAAAAAAAATCGAGCGCGGTCAAGCTCAAATCTCGATCACGTGACTAGAATACTACCAACTATAATCATGCATGAGCAGAAGGCTGCGTGACCAGCCTAAAGATATGTTATGGCGAAATCGAGGATAACATTTGTCTTACCCTTTTACATTGGTTCTATCACCAAATGTTGTTAACCAGGCAATTATCCGTAGGAAATCTTGTGAACTTCTCAGAATCGCTAATCGAACTATTATTTTTGCATAAATAATCTGAAATATTATTTGCTGTATAAATTCATCAAGTAGGTTTAATTTATTTAAAAATAACAATTTTTTAAGTCCCTCAAAATCATTTTCAGAAGTGGCAGTCAAGTATTTTTCTTTTAGCCTACAATTCCGTAATTATTTATAATTACTCGGGTAAAATTAATTTATTAAACAGTTTCTTCATTTTAATGTCTCTAAACAAAATTGCCCTTAGCAAAACCTTTTTTTTCGTTTATCAACAACAGGGTTTATTCTAACCTTCAGAGTAGGTGAGTGGAATTCTCCAACCGTTCCCTACTTACATAAATTGGAAAGATTATAAGGAGTCAATCGTTTATTTCTCCAGCTTTCTCGACGTGTGGAATCCTGTATTTAACAAAGAATCAGTTGTGTACGTCTACTGATTTCAAAGAAGTTTTATCCTCTCTATAATTAGATTTACAACATTAAAAATATAATTTTCTAATTTCTCTTATTGCCTTGAAGAAGAGGTTGTAAAAATTGTACATTTATGGCATTTTAAGAGAAGAAACGAAACATCGAAGATGTTTATTTACCAATGAATTTAAAGGTTTATGGTATTCTTATATATTCCTTATTTCAGTTGGTAATTGTTGACGGAAGTAAACGTTTAATACGGATGGTAGGAAACAATGAAAAAAATGGGAAAGAAATCCTACAGCGAATAGGAATAGTAAATGTCTCTTCAACTAATTATATCAAGTATTAAGAGAAATGAAAATGCCTTCAGAAACAAACAAAAAAGTATGTTGAACTGCTATTTAATATCAAATCTCCTATATGTCAGTGAATGCGACGAATTACCTTTAATAGATCATATTTATATTTGGTTAATTACAACGAGAAGAATTGCATGAAATTCATTTCATATGTTATGATTTTAATAAAAAAAAACTATTATTTTAAACTATACACCATTAGTGTTTTATTTTTCTAAAGTACACAAAACAAACCGAAGAATTAAAAAATAAATATAAAAGGTTTTGTTTAAATACATCGGGAAAATATCTTCCAAATAAGCAAGGTGTTTAAATCTTTTGTTGTTAGCTTTCGAGAAAAATATATAAATGTTTCATAAGTTACGGATGTGTGAAAATGCTACAAATCGATTTTTTTCGTAACAGCGGCGTCAAGAGGAAAACCTGGTTCTGACACTCTTTCATTATCTGGTCACAAGGTAAACTTAGCGTTACTTGCAAAATAGAAGTTCAGCCGATATATAATCATCCCCACCCTCAAATTTGACACGTAAAATAAAGATAAGTCGGCGTTTCAGAAGATTCGTACTTTAGTTTCGCTCAGATGTAATCCATGTTACAGCAGAAAAAAAAGGTGACGAAATTTACTCATTAATGTAACAAAGTACGGGTATAATTTTAAAGCATCAAGGACTACCAATGATTCCAAGCTATACAAAACGCTGACAATTAAAAATGTCTAGACTTACATCCATATCACGATGAAACATCGGTTCCCATAAGATAACCAAATTTAAGCAACCTCGAGACTTGTAAAGTAACTAGATGCGTAGCTGCTTGGGAATAATGGATAATGGCTTGGAATTCTTAATCTGAGTACCGAGTTCCAATTCGCGTTGTGTTTGTTATATTCACTTACGCGCAAATACCATTGGGATTGGTATAAATCCGCCGCTTCTCCACCCACGTATGGATTAATTAGTAAGACGTGAATCGCTAAACCATTATCATCTACAAAATCCTCTTCCAATGTTCAAATATTTTCTGGAATTAAATAACCTGCAAAGTTTTGGTAAGCCGTAGAAAATGAATGAAACAAAGAAAACAAAATTCTGTTTGATAAACCAAGTTATTCATATTTTATTTAATCACTTCACCTCAAGCAAGGTGATGAAACCGCCAATACACAATGGGTTAGAGGAGTGAAAAAAAGTTTGAGAAGAAACTTTATTACAAGATAATTAGTCGATATTAAATAGGACTATAAATGATAAGTTATTTAGTAGACAGAAGATGAGAATTGAGATTGGTTTTAAATTTTTAAAGATCGTAGTTAATTGGAAAGCTAGAAGCCAAAAGAGAGTTCCACAAGATGTGAGAGAGAAGATACTGTTTACAAAAAAGAAGTTATGGTTACATCTAGAAATTTCAACTGTAAAATGATTAAACATATCTGCCAATCTAGTACTGCGCTTAAATTCGACGTATGACAGAAGAAATATCATCAAAATAAATAGCATGGAAATATTTATAGAAAAGCACAAGATCAGGACAGATAACATTATCCTCTTTAGAATTTTGCCAAAAGTCTCTAAATATATAACAGAAGCGCCAGACTAAATATAACAGCAATATTAAATGTATCGTCGGATGGTAGACTTATACATGTGCAAGAGGGATTCTGGCGAGAATAAATGCGTTCTCTGATCCCGACTCGGGTACCTTTTCAACAGATGGATATATGCTACCCACTTTAGATTCTTTACACATAAAATCGGATTGTATTTCAGTTAATAAGACTATCTAACAGAGAGAAGTGCTTGCATCTTTTCTCCAATTACATTCCGAATAATCTAACGTGTATATCAATAGACGATTTCTGTCACTGGTTTCCTGGAGGGAAGAGATTCCCTTTTTCTCATCGATTATATTCATGTAATGAATCAACGAAGACATTCTGAAAACAACTGCAGATACCCGAAAGAAAGATTTGTGCGTCTAAACAAAATTGGATATTCTAATATATCTTTAATATTATGTAAAATATTTACTGTTCGGACCAGCATGCTCAATTTGTTTGTCATCAAATTAGATGGCCATATTGGTGAAATAGCCGTTTTAATACAAGAAACATTTTACATTCTTTGAGGAAGCAGTTAACATTACTGGCAATAGAAATTTATAAAATAATTCTTTTAAAACGGTTTTCCATTGAAATAAGCCTTTTAGTCACATTATTTTTATTCGTCTTTTTGTTATTGATGGGGCTTTTCATTTTTAACATTTTTTTAATATACTTGTACTGTCCATTTTATTTACTGCTTCTGTTAGATGTTTCCAAATCTTATTTGTTAATTATGTGTCTATGTAGGAGCAGTGTATGGCGAAGCGGATTCATTCACTGAAAGCAGATTTTAATAAATGATTTGTGAATACGTTCGCACATAGTTTATATGTTAGATACATGATAACTATTTGTTCAACATATAAATGACGATCTGACAAGGCTTTTTAAGAACATGAATCAAGTTCTGGAGAGAGGATAATTATTCATCCAAAAAATCCATCATTATATATTATTGTTTATTTTAATTTTCATTTACATTCTTCTAAAATAGTCTACACAATTATAAAACAAAAAGCCTGATAGATGGAAACAAGAGGAATAACTCACTAAATATAAATATTAAATATATTACAGATACAAAACGCTTGGCATAATGTCTGTTAAGGTAATCAACTTAAAATATTACACTAGTAAGGGATGAAAATATGACATCCTCTGTGAATACATCGAATGAAGAACTGTTTTTATTTTTGCATTTACCAACTGAAAGAGAAAGAATTGATGCTAATAGTTCCTAATGATTACAATTTTTCATAGATAACCGGAAATAAAATATAATAGACATTAATTTTTTTTAACATATTATAATTAATTTGCATTGTGTTTCTTGCCGTCGAAATGGAAAGCTATGAGTCAGAAATAATGTTTTTACTTACACGGTTGAATCAAAAATGATTAACGATGACGTTCTTTAAATCACGTCTTATATTGTCGTCTGCAAATAATATTTACGAAAAAAATAAACGGTGACATTCCCTGATCGGTGTTCAATTAGGACTCCATTTATTTTGACCTATTGTATCGTAAACCATAGTAATATACCATCTGAATTATAATTATTTCAATGGAAAATGCAATACAGATTTTCCTAATTAATATTCTTGTACGATATTTGGATCTGTGAAGAGACAAATGTCATTCTTGCATTTAGCTATTTCAAAACCTTCGCTATCACCGTATCGCAGTGGTTAGTGGTTATTACCCCGAGCACGTCGTAATTTTTCACTTCCTGTGAATGGTAGGCATATAAAAAGTAAGCAGTCACAATTATGATCTCGATAGTTCGAAAAGATGTATCCAGATGTTAAAATTAAGCACAGGCCGCATAACATTATTTTCCATCGTCACGGTTTCATGGATTCGTTAAAGGTGAGTTTTCAAATACCTGATACACGCTCTATGGAAGAAAATACAGAGGCCACCATATGTATTTCTAGCGTAAGATTATATATCGGGTACATTAATAATTGAAAAGCACGTCTCGATATTATATATTATATTTTTCACTTCCAAACTCCCAGGAGAAATTTAAGGTACCTACAGACGAAGTATCTTTCACTGCTGAAAAACTAGTATATTATTTATCTGATTACAACTCCGATTGTATTACACTCGGCGATTAAATATTAAGTCTCAGTCGGAATGTTGCCGTTTCTTTTAATACGCAAAGATGTATTTATATTTCTTTATATTTCCAAGATTCTTTTATCATGAAGATATTAAGTTAGAAAATGAATGAAATTCATGATTCTCTGCCAGTGCTCTATGGGCTTACGATTACATCACGTTGTTCCAACGGTTCTTGTACAATCACCGAAGTTAAG
Organism: Acanthosepion esculentum; assembly: GCA_964036315.1. NCBI lineage: Eukaryota > Metazoa > Mollusca > Cephalopoda > Sepiida > Sepiidae > Acanthosepion > Acanthosepion esculentum. Next base: position 65,033,616 of record OZ038491.1, read on the forward strand.
AAACGTTGAGCCTGGTCAGTACCTAGATGGGTGACCATCTAGGTACTGTTTCTTTGGAATATCAGGTGCTGTAAGCTTGGATGTGTGGGTGGCTTAATGAATAATAGCTCGGAATTGTTAATCGGAATGTCAAGTTCGAATTCCGGTTGGGTTCGGGTTGGGTTCGTTATATTCACTTACGCACAAATATCATTGGAAATGGTATGAATCCACCTCTTCTGCCCAAGCTATGGGTTAATTAATAAAATTATATCAGTACAACAATTAATATCTAAAAAAAATAAAATAAAATTGCGTACAAAATATTTAGATTTAATCATAAAATAACACTTAATGTTTGATATGCCCTAAAGAAATACATCAGAAAATGATCTAGGAATGGATGAACGAATTCAGAATAATGCCACATCTGGTCTGATGCTTATACAATGTATCTATAGATTCTTGACAAGATCAGAGAATGGTCTGTAATGTCATCATTCCTGAATTTCTTCGATCTCATTCCCACCGTCGTAATTGGCTTCCAAGGCTTTTCTATAAAACTCTTAATATATTCAATTGTTCAAACGAGTTTTCCTCTTTGGTACCTCCACGTCATAAACGTAAACCTACTAATAGATTGGCAGCTACGGATTACCATTTTGCTGTTGAAATGGCTAGATATAACCGTTCGATTCTAATAATTTCTTCACACTTTCTTCTCACTTGTAGAGGTCACTTTCCGGTTCTTGATTTCCTGTTAAATACAGGAAATTAAATGCAACATCAGTCGTCATCTTGGGTCTTTCTGAAACCTGTTCTTTTCTTGTCCTTTCTCCTCACTGACATTTTCTTTCACCCTCAGTAACCCACCACGTCTTAGTTGCACTATCACCTCTTAACCGCTTTATTATTTTGGTTGGAGTTAAATTATTAGAAATAAATAACTAAAATGCAACCAAAAGAAATTACGATGATTTACCTAAATACTGTCTTGGTTGGGATCAAGAAATAATGATATCCCATAGTTAAGAAATAATTGAATTGGCCTTGACAGAATGAAAACTGTTTAATTCACTTATATTCAGTCCACTGATAAAATTTTGAAACCCTTTGAATTTTGTTTGTACAATGAACCAAACGAGTTTCGGAATATGCTATTTATAAACGATATGTTATTATATACAAACCTTAAGAACATGTCATCATAACAAATTTTTTAAAAAATCTGACATTGAATAGAAAATGGTAAAATAAAACAAAACAGTACAGGAATGTCTTTCGACACAGGAGATCGTTTTGGTCGTAAGTGGAGCAAATTACTCTCATTTTTAATGCGAGAAGAGGAATTGTTCAGGGGATTTCAACACTGTGGCAGCAGATTCTGCATTACTCCAAAAGAAGTGAGGTTGGTGTAATATCGACGCTATATTGACAGGGATCCCAGAGACTCGGCAATCCATGGCGCATCTGCATACGTATGTGTATGGGATCCGCACGTAAAACCGACCTTGTGTCACATCCTACGTTAGTGGGGAGGCCGAGTAAATATACATTTGCGGCTGCAATGTACTGGGTATAGGATTTGTTATACGCGTGATACTGTCAACTAGTACCCATGTGTTCAGTCCCTATATCTAGTAGTAAAGCAATAATTCAGCAACAAAGAACAATAAGTGTCACTATAGAGAGGAATTATCACAATAATTAAATGATATCCGACATCTACCAATCAATGGATAGCTGATGATGACCAAAGGGTACTTAGTCGAAAGATTGTGTCATGAAACATCTGTTCCTGTACGATCACCGTAGTTAAGCCACATCGATCCTGGACAGTACTTATATGGGTGACCTCTTGGGAATAACAGGTACTGTAAGACTGGATGCGCGACTGGCATAATGATAATGGATCGGAATGTTAATCGGTGAGCCGAGTTCCAATTCCGGTTGGGTTCGTTATATTCACTTACGCGGGAATACCCTTGGGAAGGATATCAATATACCCCTCCCGCCATCTGTGGATTAAGTAGTAAGACTTGTATCAAGAAATCATTATTATCTAAATAAAAGTCTTATAAGGGAAATGATGTTCTGGTATTAAAAAGCCTATAAAGGGTTTGAAATGTCGTTGAAGAAACGAATCAATCAATCAGAGTAAATTATATAATGTTTATTTATGATACGAGGATGAAATTTTTATAAAAAGAAGAATGTTATTAATATTATAGAATTTAAAGAACATTTTCAAATATTATATCTTAAAGTTTAGCCTTGAATGAAATATTTATAAAAAGAATTTCTTTTGTGGATGGACTTATTGATTATAACATTCATAATTAATCGCTTCATAGGATAGAAAATTAATTTAGTTCTATTCTTGCCTCCGAAATTAAAAAATAAATCTCCTGAAAGATATATATTCCCTGTCGTAAATAATTTAATCCCAAAATCTAAATTAATATCCCCATCTAAACAATTTTTCTTAAAGAATCTAGAATGATGAAAAAAGGAAAATCACTTTTTAACAATAGCCGCTGTAATTATATATATCTACTATAAACAAGCTGCAATGAGTAAATTTTGACTATTTTATATATTTAATTTTGCGCATGCGCGTTGTCTTTGAGTATATATATATATATATATATATATATATATATATATATATGAGTATATATATGAGTATATATATATATATATGTGTATACATACGTATATATATATATATGTATGTATACATACGTATATATATATATATGTATGTATACATACGTATATATATATATATATATATATATATATATATATATATATATATATATATATATATAATTTAGACATATCCTGCTGATTAGTTTTCGTTGTGATCTTTAAAATCTTGAACGATACAGTAAAAACGAACATATACTTCCTCACAGACAATCACCTGAAGATGGTCTCAGATCTCAGATGAGAAAATAAAAACTATTGGAAATAAATAAAATGTTGATGTTTTTTTTAATCAATTTTCTAAGACTACCAAGAAATGTATGCGCGAACTTTGGGAATATGCTGGATAATAAAATCTTATAAAAAATGTTAGGGAGTAATTACAAGCTATGATTGAAGGAAATAAAAGGCATAAAAGAATAATTACGTGGAGAAAAAGAGATAAATTATTTCAATAGCAGATACTAATTGTTAAAATCATTTTGCAAGAAAGACCAGTGTAAATGTGAAAAAAGCTCAAAGTATTGTTCTGTAAAATTTGACCTTGATGTGGACATCAAACGGCGACAGTCTGTTTCATGCCTGCACTCTTTCTTCCGTCTTTGTTTATGATGAGGATTTGTATTAGTGTATATATTATATTTTGTTCTAAAGTATAATATATACACTAAAATAAAATCAGCATTATAACCAAAAATGTGTGCGTTTTCTCTCATTTTTATAAATATACATTTTCTCGCGTTCGAACAATTATAACCTTTTGCAAATATATATATATATATATATATATATATATATATATATATATATATATATATATATATATATATATATATTCGCTAGCGCGGGCGCACCAAACATGTGCCTCAATGAGTATTTAGATAGAAGTGACAAACTGTTACTTTTAATCGAAATAAATGGAGGCGTACAATTCATGAAGACATTAATATCATTTAAGTATATACAGTGAGATGGACACAAGTCAAGTGTGGTGGAAAGGGGAAATCTTTGATCCATGAAGCCGTCAATTTTCGTGTGATGTATGTGTCATAGTATGTGTCTCTAATGAAGAAGTCGTTAGCCACAAGAAGAGTCATGTTACAAGAACTTTCACAAATTTCAGTAATAAATTGGGAATAATAAGGCGAGTCAGAAATCCTGAAGAAACCGATACAGCCTCACCCGTCACTATAAAACACTTGAACATGCTGAATAGACATTTCAAATCTGTCTAGGCTTTTTACAAAACAACTTTGTTGGCTATATCTTTAATAAGCCTTATATATATATATATATCGGATATATATATATCGGATATATATATATATATATATATCGGATATATATATATATATATATATATATATATATATATATACATATATATATATATATATATATATATATATATATATATATATATATATATATATATATATATATATGTACATAGATATATAGATATATATATATATATATTTGTGGAGGAATATATATATGCTCTCAGAGACCCTTCGATAGAGCTCTGTACGAAAAAGCGTAAATTTAATAAAAACAATGGCTGCCGCTGCTATGAATGGATTACTCTTCAAATACGAACTGAGTTCTCTTAGACGTTGGTTTATTTCCTATAGAAAAAACGATACATTTTCCCTTTCTCTCTACCGTGTACCGGCGGCTTAGATATAGGATATCTCACTGATGACAATTTGGTCGAGTTTCCATCCCGGCTTTAATCAGTCCGAAGTCTAGTCACACTAAAGAGCTGTGATACAGCGAATCTGTCTCCCTGTGGATGACTAGATAGACAGATAGGTAGATAGATGGTAACAATTGGAATTTCGTAAGGATGATTCCAAGGAGGACATTAATCCAAAGAGAGCTCAATATAAGTAACAGAGCAATATAATATATATATATTTAGAGACAGACAGACAGACAGACAGATTATTTCGCTGTATCACTGTGGCTTAACGTCCGATTGCTTGAAGCCTGGATTGAAACCCGACTGATTTGATATGTACGGACACTGATGTTAGCAAACAGCGTAATTCGAAAAATAACCGTTTCGGTCGGCCCAAATAAACCCGTAGTCCTACGCATAATATATCACTGACCATTATATGTAAATAGTCGAGCATAAACACAACGAACATAAAATGACGATTGTGTATATGCATGAAACACAATACCGCATTTATATTAACATATTTGAAAGTATAAGAACGTATTCAAATTACGATTTTCGTGATCTGGCGTGATTAATTTATTTACAGGAAAATAATTTCGAATGAAAAAATTCTGGTCGCAGTGCCTATCGGACAACTCCAAGTCCATTGAAAGACACCACACAAAATGAGAAGTCATCAATTACACATTATGAGGCCAAATGCTGACGCATCTTTGCAAACCGAGGCTGTACTAAATAGCAAAACCCATAGAAAATCATAATGAGTTTTTTGAGGCAATTTTTGTTCAAGTAGAATTCTTCATTCTCGGAAGGAGTTTGAGATTTACTGAAGATCTGTAAACGAAGAATCAAATGTGGGATATGAAATGTGACAAGAACTGAAAATTCTTTCTGATAAGGAGGATACGTCACATTTGAAGTATAAAGGCAGTATCAGCATGACAGATATGAAAAGAAAATATGAAAAAGCATTTCCACCAGTTGAAACCTAGCATTAATACACACACACACACACACACACACACACACACACACACACACACACACACACACACACACACACATACATATATATATATATATATTTATATATATATATATATATATATATATATATATATATATATATATATATATATATATATATATATATGTATATATATATATATATATATATATGAAGAAATATAGCCTTAAGATGCGCTATATTTATGGGATTAAGTGCTCAATAACAGAGACAGAGCTTGTGTAAATATAAAAGTGAACATAGAAGGCGCCAAAATAGACTACCCACAATTTACCACTGATCCGTATATATAAATCGCCGAGAAAAATAACCGCACTCGTGGCCTGACGATTGCATCTAGCATGAAACAGACTGTCGCCTCTAACTGTTGACTTCTATGTTCACGCATATATATATATATATATATATATATATATATATATATATATATATATATACATATATATATATATATATATATATATATATATATATATATATATATATATATATATATATGAAGAAATATAATTTTAATGTATTTTATATTTCTGGAATAAAGTTCTCAGAATCAAACATAGAGCGTATGTAAATATAAAAGTGAAAATTGAAGTCAACACTCAAACGTGCTGAGATTTTTCTCGACTATTTATTTTACGGGTCAGTGGTGCATTGTTGGTAATCTATTCTAAGAGTTTTTTTTTGGGCGGGAGTGTTTTCTTAATTTGTTTAATGTTTGTTCATTTATTTGAATTAATTTATTTTACTAGTTTTATCTTATTTTATTTTATATATTTTTATTTATTATTTGCGTATTTTTAAGTAACGTAGTAGAAATTTTGATATGCGTTCTGATTGTTTATTTAGTAGTTTGTTCTCGTCTACTTTAAGGGTCATTTTGGCGGGCGTGTTTTGTTAATTTGTTTATTATATACTTTATTTATTTATTGGGATTGATTATTTTTTACTTGCTTTTTCGGTTTAATCTAACGGTTAACAAACCACTCCAGCCAAAATAACCGTTAGAATGAACTACCCACAATTCACCCGGAACCATATTTATAAATAGTCGAAAATCTCAACGCATGTGGCCTGATGATTGTATTTGGCATGAAACAGTCTTTCGTCTCAAAGTGTTGTGTTCAATATTTACTATCTCCCCAAATGAGCAATGTTCAGATGAAAATATAATTTAGGCCATCATTAATGGTACCAACATTTATAATATGGCTTCAATCTTCAAATCCATTGAACAACCATGAAGAGCAGAATGAATAAGGAAGAGAGATCCTCATTTCACCATAAAACTAAACAGACCAATTTTAAAAAAATCCAACTCAAAACCATAAGACGTCTGGCACATATGATAGGAGTTTTAGCTATGACAGTCCAAAGAAAAGTGAAAAAGATCTTGAAAATCGTACTTTCACGTACGATTTTCAAGATCTGTGAGATTTTTAATCAAGGACAGAACGTTAGAAGGTTAGAGAGTGCGAAAATCATAATGAATTAGATGGAATATAATCCAATCTTTGCTAAGATTAATTAATGATGAATATGTCATTTTCGTTTACGATCGAATTCATCACGATTCTTCTGTTAAGCTTGGAGAGTAATTATACATCTTTATTGCTCAAGGTAGAGTCCAATAGTGTTAAAAAACGCGGATAATTCCAGTAACATACCTTTAATCATTTCTAATAATTTCGTTTCAAACTTAAAGTATTAAATGAACAATTTTGATTTTACACGTTTTGGAAACCTTTTTCTGTTGCCCCCGGTATATCAGTCAGTCAGTTATGTGCCATGTCTCTGTGTGTGTGTGTGTGTGTGTGTGTGTGTGTGTGTGTGTGTGTGTGTGTGTGTGTGTGTGTGTGTGTTCGTGCAATCATGTTTCTCCACATTTTTTTCTTTTGCTTGTCAATGTAATTCTTGCTCTATTGAAGCCAATCTTTTTATTTTGGCTTCTTGTTCTACTATTCTTTTAAAATAACCAAGTAGGTTTCTCTTTACCTTGCAGATCTAGTCTTCCATGTGTGTTAAATTCACCAATCCTTTTTTTGTTACGTTTCCCCAGTAGTTCACTTTACTGGTCTAACAATTACTGTAATTTTTTTGTTACTCTTTCATTATTTGTCACTCTTCATAAACTTTGTCTATTCGCACACAGTCTCCATCTATCTCTTGATAATCTTTCTTACTGTAATCTATAATTTATGGTGATGTTCTAATTGTAGCTTTGATGAGGTACCAGGCCAAAAGCATGGAACACCCAGTGAGGTTCGAAATAACGACAATCATAATCTTTGTAACGAGACACGTTTGCTAACCATTACACTAGGTCGAGGTGCCCAATCTATAGTTTATGTATGTGGTCGTTTTACACCAAATATGACATACTACAAACAGGTAAATTACAGAAGGACTTTAACAGAATTATACGCTGAAATGCAATATATACCTTACTCTGATGGACTTAACAAAAACTAGACATTTTCGCGGATGAAACTGAACAAATTAGCCTTGATTTAATATATGTACTTAGAATACTAAATTTAATTGAAGACAGGCTTAGAGAAATAGTTCACTAAAAATGTATATATCCTCCAGATGTCATCTATTGCAAATTCAGCAGCTGCCGTGTCGTCTAAACCTAGGAAAATATCACTTTTTACAGTAAGTAATAATGCTTTGAGCAGGCTATATTATTCGACAGTCAAGACAGACGTTTTTGAATAGTTGCTCAAAATAGATTTCAGAGATATTGGCAGATGGTAAGTCTTCTTCATTATAATATGCCTCGCCCAAATTGTTCGACACCTTTCTAATTCAATATTTCAGTAAATACTTTTTTCTCTCGCTTCTGCTATGAATTTATAGATTCTAGATAAATTCAAGAGTCTGCAATATTACTGGCCCTAACCTGACATCTTGGCTTCAGCTATTTTTCACCACTGTAATATAGCTTCTCTGTGCATGTTCTACAAATATATTCATGGTAATTGTTCAGATGAGTTTTCCTCTTAAGAACCTAGACTTTCTGAATTTAAGCGCAGTTCTATGTTGGCGGCTAGGTCTCATCATTTTACCGTTGAAGTGACTAAATGTAAACGTAAGTTCTATGCTAAAGGTCTCTTCTCTTGCATGTTCTCATTTCTGAAGTAGCCTTCTACGCTGACGATACTACCATTAGTCCTATCTAAATAGTAACTCCGGCATTGCTGACAAAGTGAATCTGGTCGTTAGTCAAAGTAAATGACCTCTAATCCGGAGTTAACTGGGGCAGGTATAGGCTTGTAAATTTTATTGCCTCCAAAACGAAACTGCTCTCAGTTACCCATCATAGAGAAACCTCCCTGCCTCCTATCAGCATAGCTGATGCTCACCTTCACGAAATCGTCTCTCTGCGCCTCTTTGTCTCACGTTTTCCACTAACGTGAGGTGGAACAAGTACATTGAATCAATGGCTACGTCTACCGCAAGGAAAGTTGGTTCTCTGTATCGTGTCAGATGCTTTTTCTGGTCTGAGTCCATACTTAAAATCTACAATTCTACCATTCGTCCTTGCATTGAATGATGTTGCCATTTATGGCCTGTAACCCCATTGTTCATCTCGAGGTTCTCCACAGCATCTAAAGACGTATATGCAATGTGTTTCGTACTGACTTGCAATCTTGACCCCAGTCACTTTCTTACAGACGTGATGTGGCCTCCCTCTGTTTTTCTACAAATATTTTCATAGCAACTGCTCTGACGATCTATTTTCCCTGGTGCGCCGATTGCATGAATTTAAGCGTGCTACTAGGTTGGCATCTCGGTCCCAGCCTTTTACTGTCGAAACAGTTAAATATAATCGCCTATTCTAATCTAAAACTTCTTCTTTCGCACTTCCCGACAGTTTAAATCTCTTCCTCTTAATTGCTTCCCTAATAAGTATAATCTTCAAAAATATCAATGTAATGTCAATCGATATCTTCTGATGCCTTGATCTTGATCCCGATCCTTCTCTTTATCCTTTCCTCAAACATCCCTCTTTACTCTTATTTTCACTCTCTGTAATACCTTGCGTGCCAGTGGCACTATCGCCTTGCTAGGGGAGAAATGCTTAAAAACAATTCTCAATTGTAGAAACTCTCCCCGTGTTTCTTTATTCCTAGTCAAATTTCATCCTCATAAATTTAAATGCAATATCAATCGTCTATCTTTCTTTTTTTGTTCGCTTATTCTTCTCCTTGCTTAACCGTGTTTTATTTTCTATTTTCTCAGACTCACTAACGCCTTACATTTTAGGATCTTTATTGCCACGTGAAATGATTAGAAAATATTAAAATTGAATAAACATATTTTAGAACATCTTCTGGCCTCTTGCTTTTGAGTCAACATTGATCATCAAAAAATTAAATGCAATGTAATTCTTTATCTTCTTAATTCCTGTTCTTTTATTGTTCGCTCTACTAAATAGTTCTTTTTTCTGAAATTCTCTCTCATTCTGCATCTTAGTAGCTCTGTTGCCTTGCTTGCTTTGAAATGATTAAAAATAATTACACCCCGTTTCTTAGAAAAGTTTATCTTAGTGGCTACCGGGTTAATAAAAAATAAATAAATGAAATAATTAATAAATAAATAAAATATGTTCTCAAATTTAGTCACTTGCGCCACACCCTTGTCGCTTTAAAATTATTCAGCATTGTCCAGGTTTTGCCTATCAGTTCAGGACATGTTATTTTGTTTATAAGCATTAATTACTGGTCTTCTAAAAGCTAGTAGATTTTTGGAACTCTTCCTTCCAGCTGTTCTGCCTACTTCGATTTTCTCTGTCAATACTACAATTGAGAGATGGGCACGGTGATGATTGCCGCCAAGTGTTAACCCGATTCGTCGGACTTCCCTGATCATGGCACCCACCATCTGGGCGTTTTCTACTGTGCGCGATGTTGATGGACGACCAGATCGTTTTTTGTCCGTTACACGTTGTCTTTCTGCTTTAAAGCGTTTTTCCCGTGTCTACACATTTCTATGATACATGGTGCGTGCTCCACACCGAGCCAGCATCCGACGATGCATCTCCGCAGGTTTAAACCCCTCTGACCACAAAGGGCGCAAACGGGATTGGTTCTATAGCTGAGTGGAACGACCATACGTCTGACCTCGTTGCTTCCTTGTTGTCCTTTATAAACGTGGGCTGTATCTCTATGTTTATCGTATAAACAATTTTATTTGTAAACATTATTATTGCTTCTAAGCTAAAAATAATAAAATATAAAATAAGGCATGAGTTCATAATATCTTGAAACGAACTTTTTCTTGTTATGTGTCCGAAAATGATATCGAATTGTTTTTATATTCCATCAGAAATCAAATTTTATTTTTATAAACGAATTAACATATAATCTCTGGAAAACGTATAATACTTAAAAAATGACTATATATAGGAATATATATTGAAAATGCTTATCCATGGGAATAGTCATAAAAAAGATTTTTGCGCCTGAGATTATACATAAAAATCCTTATATATAAGATATGACCTGAAAAAAGCCTACAAATCGGATTATTCATTAAACATATTTACACCTGTGATTATCCGTAATATTACCTCTGCAGAATCCAAATATTTTACCACGCATTGGATTATCTATCAAATTTCCTACAAACAGAATTATCAATAAAATATATATTGACATGGGATTATACATAAAATGCTTATTAATAGGATTAACTATGAAGAGATTAATCTTAATATAAAGTAAATCTACGTTTTATATCATACAAACACCTCATTGCTCGAACATTTCCAAATGTGCATAGAACCGTCATTGCTCTTATGCCACCGGCTTGAAAGCGTTTCGACCCTCCAAACTTACACTTTAGAAACACCAACTAAATTTTATACGTCTCGTATAGACGAGCATAGAAAAGGAAAATCATGTCTGAGTTGAGGTTTTCAACCACCGTTAAAAAACAACAAAAAAAGACACGTTCGAATGACGTATTTAGAAGTCGATTTGGTACATAACTTGTCGAACTTGTACCGGAACCTGACCATTCCAAGTGTATCACATTTAGTTTTTCTTTCTTTTTAATTTACTTTATTGGATGAAAGTTTTTTAGTGAGTACAGTTCTTGTCATTAAGACTTATTGAGACACAACTAGTCCATGAAAACAAATTGATTGCAGGATTTTAGAATTACCAATCAATACTTTGCACAAACACACACACACACACACAGAGACGTAAATACTGATATATATGTGTGTGTGTATGCATTTGGACTAATGTGTATTATGCTGTGAATCATGTGGAACATCATTTGCTGCGTTACCGATATACAAAATAAATATTATATGTTTGTCTGATGAGTAGATAAAACATGTTCCCTTCACCATATGTACAAACCAGAAGAGATTTCTATAAAATATCCTGAATTTTGAAGTAGCGATTTTCAATATTTCAAACAGAACCTAAGGCTACTTTCAATGTTGCAGAGAAATAAGTTGTATACACGGCATTCTAGAAAACAAATAATAGAAAAGAATCCTCTTGTTTTCTCTTGAGATTCTGGTGAATATGCGATGGACGGCTCTATACTGATGTATACATCTTCTTCTTTATGTGCCTTTTCACCCCAGAGGCGAGGCGATCATGGCTCTTCAAAATGTCCAGCCTTTTGTAGCTATTAATATTTTTTTCTTTTTGTCTTTTTTCTTATTTTGCCTTGTTTACTCTGTCGCTCTTCCCTTCAATCTGTCCTGTGGGTATCATATTTTCCAAGCCCACTTTTCTCATTATGTGGCCTAAAAATTTCAACCCTTTCTTTCTGAGGTTAAGAAATAACTTTCCTTTTTGTTTCTATTTTTCTCTAAATCTTCGTCGTTGCTTACTTGTTCAGTGCATGGTATCCTCATTATCCTTCTGTAGAACCACATATCCGTTGCTTCAATCATTTCTTCGACGATGAAGAAAATGTCCAGCATGCACTGACATATAGAAGGAAATATATCACGTAAATGTTCAGTACTCTTTTCTTTGTTTCAAACGAAGTTTTCCTGTTTCTTAATACTTTGCTTAGCTTTTGGAATGCATCTTTGGCTATCCCAATGCGCTTTTGGATTTCAATGTCACCCATTCTCTCCTCTGTTGAATCACTTCCCAGATATTTAAATTTTTGTACTTGGTTGATCTAGATATTTCCGATTTAGAATTTGTATTTTGGGTTCTTCCTTTTACATTGTCTAAAATAGAACAAAAGCTTATGTTATATATTATTATATAAAATACCAGATGTTCAAGGAAATTAGATGTCAGATAAGAATTTCTAAAATAATATAAAATACAACAAACGGTCTATCATTGCTAAAGTAATAGCAACATTTAACATGAATTCGACATAAGATTTCGTAATGTCGATCTGAAAAATAGCATTCATTACCTCAGTGTTGGACCAATTTAGTAAAGTAAATATAGAAGTTAAATACGGGGATTGTTTGCGTTAGGTGTACCTTTCATCAGCATCTTAAGCTGCTACAAAACCAAAATTCTACCCAGAAAACTAGAGTTCTTTACGTAAACAGCATCGATAGATCTATCGTTCTATGTAGATGTCAAACCTGAGATTTTATTCTTTCAGTCTAAACAGTCACCTGGATATAACTGTCTGCTAAGATCAATTGTTAAAATATGCTTCAAACTTTTCTATATGCTGCATTCCTTCATGACATGGGCGATCATTGCTTTCCAAAACCTGCTATCAAATCTGGTCATTGACAGTTTCTACATTTGATAATGATCCTAATCTCCGTTCTACCATATATTCACACAAGTATGTGGCTTGTCACCTTCTCCGATCCCGTTTGCTCTCAGTATGCCCTGTTATGTTTATGTTTTCCAAACACACCTTTTATCATTATGAGTCAACAATTTTTCAAATATCTCTCCATGGTTATAAGCATAAATTTTCTTTTTGTTGCCACATTTAAAAGGCTTATACGTTACTTACACGCTACTACTATGGCATTTGCATTAATTCTTCCATAGAATCGCATTCCACTGACATATAATAGGAGGATCTCACATAGCAATCCAGCATCCTTTTCTTTTTTGTCTACTGAATGTTTTCTGTTTTTCAGAACTTTGCTAAGCTGATGGAATGCCTCGCATCGTTTTAATTTTGTGCACTTATTAAACCTTTCTCTATATTCAACATCAACATATTTTAAAGCTTCAAGCCATCAAGGCAGCTGTTAACTGTGACTTCAGATTTCAGGACACCATTCATACAAATGGCCGCCATTTATTTACACCAGTTCAGAACTTATCCAGCCTGCATAGATAGATGTTTCTATCGTTCAGGATATTAAACTAAGCATTTATTTTATATATTGATAAATCATGAAATGGTAAATAATGGGAGATGCAACATATGTCTAGTGAGAGAAGTGTTCGCGTTAACTAACAATGCTATTATTTGTGTGGCCCATTTTAGAATGAATGAGCCTATTAATTTATTAACCACAATTACTTTTCTGATCGTTATCTATTTTTGTAAAAACTGAAAACTTTCTTATCCATTGTACACACGAAAAAATTGTTGAATCAGAAAATAAAGCTGAACTTGTATTCGCCATGTCCAATGTTCAATATGTAAAATAATAATAATAATAATAATAATAATAATAATAATAATAATAATAATAATAACGTCATGAATATGACAGTAAAGAAGATGACTATAGTCCGTACGATATAAGTAATGTAGAGATTTTTCAGTTCATAATTTAAACGAGCTTGTTGAAATAAATTTAAGAGAGTGTGTTTTCTGGTATGGCATGGTTCCTGGAATAATATGATCGTGCCAGGATAAAATAATTGAAAATATAATACGTATGCCTTGCCAAATAACCACCGTACCCTGGGGCGATAAAGGGAATACCTTAATCGCGCCGGCATTTTATTGGATACATAAGAATAGCTAAAATATTTTGTGACGATGTCAGTTGAATATTTTAGACAACATCTGCGTTTGTGATAAGAGTAAGTTTAAACTATATCTCGATTAAGTTTAGTTGAGCAATAATTTGGCTTAATTTAAAAGAGATCCATTAGACGAAATCGGAATATACGAAAGGGATGCTTCAGCATTGAGAGTCGCCCTCTACTTCCAATAAATGTTATGCTGCCTTCAACGGGGTAAACGGGCGGATCAAAAGTTTAAAGAAGTCGCCAGCACATGGTGATAACAATGGTAAGCAGATGGTTATTTTGAGGCGATGAACTTATAGGCCCATGACAAAATACATATGTTGTGAACGTATCCGCTCACGTATGATTTGGCTTTTTGAAGGCACATGGGTAGATATGTTTCAAGAAGAATTGTAACACCTTTAGATAAATTATTATTATGCCTGACAATACTCTATATCTTTCGGCAAAGAAAACAAATGTTTGTCTGAATAAAATAGGTTTCCAAGTAATTATTCTGTTTAGTAACACATAGAACATTCTGGCGAAGAGTTTTATAGTGGCAGAAAATCCATGCTACATATTAGAAATGTCAAAATAAAAGTAAGTACAGAAAATTTAAGTATGAACGAATTGTTTTAAGAGAGGATGGGAAATGTGACATGGAAATGCGAAGTTGCATTTTATTCGGGAACCATATCTTCCAAAATGTTAAGCAAAATTTTAGAAACAGAAGAGTTTCTTCAGGTACAAATAAAAGAATGCTGTGCTGCTATGTAATAACAATCTTACAAGACGGTAGTAAATACTGGACAAATTTCTCATATGAGGGAAAAAGGACTTGAAGCAACAGTGATGTGATTCTACAGTAGCATGTTGAAAATAACATAGACTGGTCATGGAATTGAGGTGGATAATGTTTTAAGAATAACGAAACAAATAGGACACTTACAATTAGAATCAGAATGTCGACATTTTGGGCCGTCAAATGAAGAAGGGACGTTTGGAGAATTTAACACTCACAGGTCATATCGAGGAGTCAAGTAAAACAGCGGATATTATGCCGAACGAGGTTGAGTCAAAGGATAGCTGGAATAGGGAGAAATATCAAAGAAAGGAATCACTGGTAAGAGCTACAAATCATATGATGTTTTGTAAAGGCATGATTGCCAATGACCTGAAGGGACACGGCACGTGATAGAAGAACATTGCGATTTACACAACCATGTCGAATGCTATTCTGGATATTGTGCTTTGTAAGAAAAACAATATTTTCTCAGAATTTCCAATGATAAAAGAATAGTAAATCGAGATTCGTGTCACGATGGATCCGTTCATATTAATGTTGCCTTCGAAGCATTGTCATCATCACATTGGCACTTTTATCAATTTTGGGTTTGAATAATTTGTCTTTGCGCACGCTCTTTTATTATATCTATATGTTATGCTTTTTCTACTATTAGCTTTTATTAAGTAGCAGCCAACGTGGAATATGGTGACATTAGGTAGAATTCATTAAAATGTATCCAGTTCATATGAGTCTATGAAAGCCTACTATAATTTATAGATGCTAGCCAAATCTTCCTCTTAATAACATTTCTCTTAATAATAATTTTAAAATAATTCAACAGACGCGATGCTATTTTATTTATAGTAAATCGATTTTTGGCGATTACCTTGTGGTTCGATAGAATGCATTAAGAACGCTGTTACCGCGGCCGTTATTACTACTCGGCCTTTTGCCTAAGATCAAAGCGTAGTATCGGCCTTTATGAGCGTAATCTTATTCTCTCCTTCTCCTTCTATACGTTCTACATTCTTTAATTTTCTCACTGACACCAAGCAGTATATTTTATCCTCTTACCGCGCAATTTAAACGGAATAGTCCATTATTTCTGAGGTATTGGCAGGGTGCAACTGTTGGGCGAATTAATGTAGAGATAGCGAAGCGCAATTATAATAGGATTATGGCAAATATTTTTTAATAGTAATAATGAAAATAGTTTTGACGAATTCAAACATCAATTTTAGGAAAATTAGAAAACATGAAATGCGTCTATTAAAGGAAGACGCAATGTAAATATACATGCTAATAAATGCGTCTATAACCACAGCATATTTTTCACCACATAAACACATGAACACCGCCCTTTAATTGAGGTCATGCCTTATCTCTTTCTTTCTCTCTCTCCCGTACGTTGGTAGGTGTGTACACATTTGCGTTAGAGAGCTTTTAATTACTCTCTTTCCGGAAGGAATTCTGGGTTAATAGCGTAAAACCTCTTCAACTTTGTTATTCTACGTGACTAACGTTCGAATTTGTAAAATAGCATAGACAGAGAATTCACTACCTTTATATAATTTTCCCCTTAATTGTCATAATCTTAATGTTCGGCACTTCTTGCTTCCTGGTGCCGTTCTGTTTTTTAAAGTTATTTAAACTCATTTGTTTGGTTTGTTATTTAAGGGGAGCCTCTTATTGGTTAAGGCTTAAAGTGAGGGAAAAGTGTTTTATAACCTGAAGACGACGAGAAAATTGTTTTTACATTTCTCGAGATTGTATCGTACATTAAAATGGTGGGACAATTTGTCAGTGGAATTCTGCAAGAAAACAGATTTTGTCACACGACTACAAGATACACATAAACACAATCGACGGTCTGTTATGCCAGGAGATTAGCAAATCAATGACTGTCCTCACAGAATTTAAGACTTATTGTTAGGAAAATATTTTTATCACATGAGGGTTGGTTGATAGATTATTTTGTTTAACTCATATAAATTCCTTATGGGTCATTTAATTGCAGGTATTTCTACTATAAAAATCTATTTTCATACATTCATAGTGTTTGTTTTGGATGGGGAGTCATTATTTACCCATTGTTGGGAGCGTAACATGTTATAACACCACGGGTCAATTAAGAGTTGATCCAATGCTCCCCACAACATCCAATCCCTTGACCAGAGGCCTTGGTTTATCGCCAAGCTTATCAAATAAGGATTACGAGAACGTATTTTTGCATATATATATATATATATATATATATATATATATATATATATATATATATATATATATATATATATATAGATAGATAGATATAGATATATATAGAGAGAGAGAAAGAGAGTGGGAGAGAGTGATTTAGATATAGATATAAATAAATATACATACATAAAATAAGTCACACATGTCAACCGTCAGGATTTGATCAGCTTGGGATGAAACTCGTCACAGAATCTTCGTCATATTATTTTTCGAAATACTGTTTGTTGAAATATAAAATTATATATGGTTACACACACACACAAATGTATATATTTATATATATATATATATATATATATATATATATATATATATATATATATATATATATATATCCTGTTTTGTTTTCATAGACATTTCTATATAAATAAAAAGGATGTCCTCTTTCACGGTGGACATCTCTGTTTGTAATGTCCATGATGGTTCATGTGAGCCGAAAGCTTAGATCGACGATATATAGATATTCGTTTTTCGTAGTATTTAACAATGTGTGTGTGTATATATATATATATATATATATATATATATATATATATATATATATATATATATATATATATATATATATATATATATAATATATATATATATATATATATATGCATCCCTCGACTAAAGTTTTTTCGATTAGTGCGCTAAAATTATTATATTCAAATAGTGCGTATATAATATTCGATTAGTGCTGTTAATCTTTCTTTAATTAATTAAAAGAAAAATGTCGTTCCAACGAATGATTTATTTCGTGGAAATATTTCGTCTTGCTGTTGCTAGCCTTGGTCACTTCTTTTCTTTGAATTAAAGAATGCAAAGGAACTAGAAAGGCTTAAAAATTCAAATCAATGACAAAATCGAGGTGATGACGTTTACAAAGTAATAGCATACGCTTTTTTTATCCAAGTGCATGTCTTATTCATATCAAAGTTAGGATGCTTGTCTCCGTTGGTAGTTGCATAATTAAAAGAAAAACTTGTAGATTCCAACAAATAATTTATTCCATGGAAATATTTAAACAAGCTGTTGTTAGCCTTGCGCAATCATTTAATTTGAAATAAATCATTCGTTGGAACTGCAAGGTTTTTTTGGAACCTACATTCAAAACTATCACTTGATAAAACACAGAAGTGTTGAATCAAAATGCCTATTTTAGTCGTGTTTTATAACATATTTATGTTATAATTTTCGAAGAAAATATATATATATATATATGATCTTATAAATATAAGTAAATACACTCGTCTGGAAAAAACCTCAGGTGTTTTGGCTTGTAAATGAACAAACCTACACCCAAGCAAACATAAGGAATAAAAAAAGAAAGAACTAAGAACATGCACTTCAGGCTTAAACAATCGTCCAGGATCCAAGCTCAAAGTCCAAAGAAAAAAAAAACTTCCAATATATATATATATACATATAAATTATTATTATTAGATCACAAAAGACGACATTTCAAAATTATTAAATTTTCAGAGAATAGAACACGAAACCGTATATGTTTCATAACAATGATTTGTTTATTTTTGTTTTTTAATCAAGATAAAGAAACGATGACTACACATTTTCCTAAATCTAGCAGCTCTATGAAATATCCCGTACCTTACTCTCAGTTCCATCTATCATTCATACTCAAATATGTCAGGTAGATTAATTTCTGTTACTTACGACCCTGTTGCATTCAGTAGCTACTGTTAGTGTCGAATTCTCCCAAAAAAATTTTCCTCGTCGTGTTCCAGAAAATCACAAATGTATTTCTGGTTCTAAGTAGATTCTGTTTACATTTTCCTAAAATTTTCTTCGTTGCACACGTATTCTTCATGCTATTCTCAGCATCCTTCTGCAGAGCCGCATTCTAGTTGACCCATTTCTCTACCTCATCTAAATGGATATTGTACAGCATTCATTGCCATCTGAGAAGACTGATATTAACTAACAGTCCTATTCTCTTTTCCTTGACTTCATAGAAATTATCTTGTTTCAAAACATTCTCACTGGTAGACGTAAATTTTTACAATGATTTTATACGAACGAGTTTCCACTCAAAATATTTTTGACAATATAGACTGTTACATCTCCGATGCTCCATGATTCTGTTTTCGTTGTAAGGTTAATATATATTTTTTATTGATTCAGAAAATAATACATTTAAAAATATCCTTATGATTGTTACCAGTAAAAATTGAAATAAAAAGCCTATGTCGTATAAATAGTTATTTTTTTTTCTTTATTTACTCCCAACGGTGAATATTATTGAACCCCCGTGCAGGTACATTTAGTTGTATATGAGAGTTGAACCGTAACTTCGTAGCATGGGACAGAAGTATACTTTAAAAGCTCTTATGATATATATATATATATATATATATATATATATATATATATATATATATATATATATATATATATATATATATATATATATATATATATATATATATTACAAAGTGTCAATCATACCTTGAATTAATCAGCAATTTGAATGCGATTATTGACGAAATCACTTCGCTAATTGACAAATTCCACGACTGATAATCCTCCGAATGATGAGATCCTCATAAATAAATACAATGGATGTGGTGTATTTTTATTTTTTTATTTCTGCTAGTAGACTTTCAATGCATCTCGCAATCATCGTCAGGCTTTATTATATCCATCGGAATCAAAACTAGGAGACAATTTTTGTGTTAATCCGACCGAAAGATGTTTTTAAGTATGAGCTATTTGTTAACTGTTATATGGTGTTGGAGCGTGCAAATAGCAACGCTAAATTTTAAATATTCAAAGTGAGAATTTTTTATATATTTTGTAATTTGGTAAATCACGTATTTTCTTGTATAAGTGTTTTTCAGTTAATATGATATGAACTAAGTATATAATTCAAGTAACAGAGTGATTGATGTGTCTTACTTTATAGTTTTTTTCCTCAGGAAATATATATATATATATATATATATATATATATATATATATATATATATATATATATATATATATATATATATATATATATATATATGCGCTTATGTATATATTTAAATATAATTTTTGAGAGAGTAGGTTACCAAGTAAAAAGATTATTGCGAAAATAATATTATGTTAAAGTTATTTATTTCCATTTTCATTATTATATTAGTCGATGGACATACTGACTTACATCAATTTGTAATATTTAATAATATCTTTATTCGTTTATATCTGGACCAAAGTAGATAAGTCATATTCAACCTATTAAACACTATCATTGACACACACAAGAACATTATGTAATATATTTTGAAAAAAAGTTTATATTTCGAAGGGTAGGTAGCAAATATATAGTCTCATAGATCGCCAACTGTTACGGTGTAAAACCATAGAAAGATAACAGGAGTCGGGTAGAGGTTAAATAATATTTTCTCGGAAAGGTAGTATAAAGATTAATATGGGCTGGAGAGTACTTTCTCTCACTGGTGTCCCGACTCATTCATTCACTCACTTTGTGGCTACTACTCAGTGACCCTCATTTGGTGACAGAACATTTAACAACCCCTCCACACGGGTCGCATGTGGCACAAGGCCGGCTTAATGCAGGTTTACCGAGCCCGTTGCTCGGCCAAATAATATGCCCATCAGAACCCGTATAAACGGGTTTTGGGACTGTATACCTTCCCTGAAGTAACTTTTCCCTGCGGCAAACCCTCGTCCGAGTTCCTCCCCGCCGAGGCGAGAGTTCGACAGCTGACACCTCGCTGGGTGACTGAATATTTAACAGCCCCCGACACGGGTCGCCTGTGGCACAACGCCGGCTTAATTTGGGATCACCGAGCCCGTAGGCCCGGTCAAAAATATGCCCATTTACAACCCGTATAGACGTGTTTAGGGACTGTCTACCTCCCCGAAGCAGAGATTTCGACAGCGTCACTGGGTGACTGAAAATTTAACAACCCTCCCCACATGAGTCGCATGTGGCACAAGGCCGGCTTAATGTGGGTTTACCGAGACCGTAGGCTCGGCCAAAAATATGCCTATTAGAACCCGTATAAACGTGTTCTGGGACTGTCTACCTCCCCGGACCAAACTTTGCCCTCCGACAAAGCCTCGTTCGATTTCCTTCCTGCCGAGGCTGAGAGTTCGACAGCAAAGAACCGTCTAAACGACTGTTCCTATCACTGGGTGACTGAATATTTAACAACTCCCCACACACGGGTCGCATGTGGCACAAGGCTGATTTAATGTGGGCTCACCGAGCCCGTAGGCCCGGCCAATAATATGCCCATGTACAACCCGTATAAACGGCTTTAGCGACTGTCTACCTCCACGGACAAAACTTTGCCCAGCGGCAAAGCCTCGTACGGGTCCCTCTCCGGCGAGGCAGAGAGTTTGACAGCGTCACTGTGTTACTGAATATTTAACACCCCCACACGGGTCGATGTGGCACAAGACCGGCTTAATGTCAGATTACCGAGCCCGTAGTCTCGTCCAAAAATATTCACATTTACAACTCGTATAAACGGGTTTAGGGACTGTCAACCTACTCGGACGAACTTTTGCCCTGTGGCAAAGACTTGTCCGGGTTCCTTTCCGTCGAGGCGGGGTGTTCGACAGCAAAGAACTGTCTAAACGGCTGTTCACTGGATGACTGAATATGTAACACCCCCCGGCACACATTGGCCACATGTGGCACAAGGCCGGCTTAATGTGGGATCAACCGAGCCCTTAGGCTCGGCCAAAAATATACACATTTACAACCCATACCCATATATATATATATATATATATATATATATATATATATATATATATATATATATATATATATATATATATATTAAATTATAAAATATTGAAAAAATTATCATCCCTTGACTGAAAAATAATACTTGTACATTGTATTACAATTTACAAGATGAAAATGACCATTAATCTAATCATATCTTAATTCCTATTGTTGTTTCGTTTGATCTCTCTCTGTGAATCAGTTTTAATATTTGATATTTTATATTGTATTAACAGTATTCATTTGGATTATATACCAACGGATTATATATATATATATATAAATGAAAATATCTGCTATTATCCGTATGTGTGATTTCTCTCAACCAGCTTTAAATTTTACATAGAGTGTCCTATATTGAATAGTGTCCTTTGTAAAGATACACTGACACACACAAATTACATAATTCTAAAAAACTGGACATTTTTGCACACACGTAATATTGACCTAAATATGTCAGTACATATGGATTTAGACAGGTTTCATTTAGGTAGATCAGAATTTGTTCGGATGACTTGAAAGTTCAGCTACAGAATTTGACCGAACTATGCGTATCCTACTCCCCGTTCGGAATTTGATATATGAATTAAAGCAGAAAAAAAACAAATAAATATTTAATAAGTCTCAAATATTAAAATAGCAGAAAATTCTTTTGGTTTACATACACAGGATTAGATGTGTAAACATTGCAGTAGCCTGACACAAGACCACGAAGGCAGCCAGTAACTCTTTATTCCTAATATTTTGCAGCAATAGTTGGAATGTTGTACGTTAATTGCTCATAGTAAAATCATAACGATGAAGCCAAACGAACTGCAAACATTGTCAGTTTGTCTTCATTCATAAACATTAAAACTGTGGCTAATTAAAAGGCTCGCTACATAATATTCGTGTTTGATGTTTATCAAAGAAAATAATTTCATATTACAACTACATAAAGGCCTGTATCGGAATGAACTGAAAAATCAACCATAATGTCGTATCACTGATTTAGAATAAGAAGATTTTTAGTTCAAGTCTCGCTGTGTTTACATATTAATTTCTTTTTTGACGACGGGGTTTATCAGTAGCTCTCGATGTACTATCAGTGAAAATGTAGAGAGTGAAAGGAATGTTCGAGGCAGGCTGATAGTTTTTAAAAATTACGTTCCCTACAAATAAAATGCACAATGTTTTTTTTGTGAAAATTTACGTATTTCGTTGCCAAGGGCGTTCATGTGTTCACATTTTGAAACAAGTGATATATCGTATATTGCCAACTGTTATTAAGAAAAGATGGGTTTTGTAGCCAATATGAGATTATACAGACATCGGTCATCTTCTGGTGCTATGAGCTGCTGATTTCTATTGCAATAATTAGAGTGTCTTTTCTACAGCAAATAATTTCTGTCTAAAAGCCTAATTATATTTAGGTATCTCGGTGTTTCCAATTTGTCGAATACCAAAATTAATGATGATTACATATTATTTATATGACTTCAGTGGGTGCGTATAAATACTAAACATTTACTTATCGATGTATGCATCCGTTATAACAAATTTAGAATATGAGAGAAAAAAATGGACATAAAATTTGTTGTGTGCAAGGGATAATTTCATCAAACATTGCAGACTACTACAAAACGAAAACGTTAACCTAAAAAACACGAACCATGTTCTTAAATAGTTTCGTCAGATCGAGGCTTCCATATAGAAGCAATACCTACCGCCAAATTCGTTCATAAATTTCTAAACAGTCGGGTTATATAACCGCTTTTTTCAGAACGATTATTGAAAAATGTCTTCGAGCGAGTGAAGATTATAGGAATCTCCGAGGAACCTCCTTTTTCGAACATAGTGAACTGACATCAGAAAATCATAAGAAAAACTGCAGCAGATAAGTGAAACCAAGTGAGGCGAGGACTTCCAACGGCAGCGATAACGAAAATGAAAGAACATGTAATTGGAAGAGACATTAATCACATAATTAAGATGTTGATGATGTACACTACGTCAAATAAAAGGCAAGCTCGGAAGTACAACCCAGTGATTGAAAGAGCAATAACAATTACTAGGTTGGAAAAACCCTTTTTCTTCAACTATTCTTTTAAAGAAACATTTTATGAATTTCAACCAACAGCATGACTGACTACTCGGTCAATGAATACCAAATGTTTCCCTATAAGGAAACGGTAACTATATTAAGTCCTATATTAAGTTCTAGACTGACTGTTTAAATAAAATGTATTCTTATGTATTGTATTTTCTTAACATTCTTTTTGCTTTGATACATTGTAAAGATATTTTGATAGAGTAAGCAAATATTTGGCGCATGGGCATATGGCTAGATTTTTAGCGTTCCGAATATCAAACACAGGTTCCTATAACAACTTTCTTCCTGTAGAAATGACCCATGGTTTCTGAGCGGAAACCGTTGTCATAAATAATCATTGAGTGAGTTTTGAGTCGGCAGGAAATGTTCAAATTCTGTCCACCCTCATTCGTAAACTGTAGGTAATGTCAGCTTAACAGTGTTGCAGTATGAACCACAGACTGTTGCTATAAGTGTTGAAAAACACAAAGAATTTTTCACAGATTAACGTGTGTGAGCGCGACCGTGTTTGTGTGTGTGCCTGTATGCGTGTGCGTGTTTGTGTGTGTGTGTGTGTATATCTATCTATCTATCTCTCTTTCTCTCTCTCTCTCTCTATATATATTTATTTATTTATATATATATATATATATATATATATATATATATATATATATATATATATATATGTATGTATGTATGTATGTATGTATGTATATATATATATATATATATATATATGTGTGTGTGTGTGTGTGCGTGCGAGTGTGTGTGTGTGTGTGTGTGTGTGTGTGTGCATGCATGTGCGAGTGTGTGTTCGTGCGACCGCTCGCTCATGCATGTAGTGGGGACGGGGCCGACAGGTTAAAATATGAGAGCAGAGTTCAAATCTCACGAATATTAATATTTCAAGCATGTGAGTTGATAAGTACTGACGCGAGTGACGATCCCAGGATCTTTGCATTCTTATCCTGAAAACCATACCGGCTGTGGAACTGAGCAGGTAGAATGCTTTGCCATTCGTCGTATGAGGCAGGATATCAAAAGAATTCGGGAATTTTTTTATACATTGTGGGAACGGTGGAGTAATGGATAGCGGCTCGGTTTGAGCAACCGTAGAGCCGAGTTCGAATTCTAGTCGAATTCATTCATGTGCTATTACCATTGGGGAAGTTATGAATATTTTTATTTTTCCCGCATGGCACGTAACTGAACTGTTATACCTTGGAGATTGTAAATTACTCTGTCAGTCCATATCATATATCATTAAGATATGTCCTCCGCCATGCTAACATGACCAGATCTTTCCAAGTAGGGCTGTCCAAACTCAAATCAAGCAGCTTCAAGCATGTCAGTATCTAGGCAGTGGTCGAAAGAGTATTAGCACTTTCTATGTGAATTGACCTTCTATAGTGATTTTCCAAGCGTAGATCAGTTGTGGCACAAGGCCAAAAGTATGGGGCACCCAGTGAGGATCGAACTCACTAGACAGTCGTAATTGTTCTAGCGAGACAAACTTGTTAACCATTACACCACCTCCAGGTGCCCAATTTGACTTTTTATATGTCTATACAAATGGAAGAATATAAGACGGAATGTTTATTCTGAAAACATTTGGATACTTTATACTTGCCCATTTTTGTAGAAAGAATCAGCGTCATTAGAAGAATTGCGGAATAAAGTTACTTTTTGTGATAACGCCGGTTCATTAGCGAAATATAAAAAAAATAAATTTTCAAAAGCTTCTTATCTGCTTATCACAAAATATCACTCGAAAAAACGGATATATCACTATATATATATATATATATATATATATATATATATATATATATATATATATATATATATGTATATGTAAGCAAATGTGTGGATGTAGATCCGACGGTATAATGAAAATGTGGAAAAGACAAAGCAAAATCCGAATATGTGAGTTTACTGTTTTTATTTTTATTTTATTTTTATTTTGTTTTTAACAAAAACAAAATAAAAACAGTAAACTCACATATTCGGATTTTGCTTTGTCTTTTCCACATTTTCATCATATATATATATATATATATATATATATATATATATATATATATATATATATATATTATGAAATGGGCAAAGTCCGACAATTATTTTAAGACATATATATATATAACAGACAACGAATATGTATTATGTTTTAAAATGAGGCTTTCCAAGCGTCGTATAAAGGCTTTAGTTTGAAGAGAAAAAAAGACAGTCTAACATTTGGATATTTCTTTATTATATGTCTCCTCGATCTAAGCTTTCAGCTCACATAAGCCGGCAGCAGAATGGTTATATGGACATTGCAACAGGGATATTCACCGTTGAAGATGACGTCTTGTTTTGTTTACATGGAAGTTTGCTATGCGACGATGACGGTCGCGGAATTGCAGACGCAGGTTGTAAACTCGTAATGCGGATCTATGATGCCATACAGGACCACGTGAGAGAAAGAAATGTTATCAACAGAACTATATATTTAAATGAATTTTAATATGATTTAACTGATTTGAAATGTAATTTTATTGAGTGTGGATAGCTTTGTTTTAATATAGACGGCTTCCAATCTCTTAATGTTCTTTTTACTGTGCGTATGTGTGGGTATGTCGTGTTCTCAACTAATAGTGTTTAATAATATGTACATGGCTATGTTTTTCTAAGAAACGTTGTTTAATGTTCCATTAAACAACAGCAGAAATGTGACAGGTTAGTTTCCGAGAGAGCGTGGTTGTAGTATAACCAATGTATTTCCTGGGTTTATTTTTAGTATCAATGATACAATATCTCAACCGGCACCACATTGATTTTGAAGAAGATTTCGTTGTGTGGTTCTTGGGTTATTGAAGAATATGATGTCAGTTATTTTAATTATTTTTATAAATTTATGATTAACTTAACTTGTTTATTATCATAAATGGATTAAACCTTACTACCTATTTTGTTTTTGAGTGATGTTTCTTCATGATTGTAAATATTATGCATTTGGTTACTAAAAAATGTTTAAGTTAATCGTGTGGTATTTATTTTGATGTACACTTATCTTGTTACAATTGTTATTAATCTTATCAATTTTCTTAATGGTATTATTAAGTTAATGCTTATATATATATATATATATATATATATATATATATATATATATATATATATTGATCAGTATCAGATGTAATAATGATTTTCTTGGAGAGTTTTAACGCGAAAATCTGTGAACGTTAAGGTATCATTTTTACTTTCATAGGTTTACTGAATACATACACATAGACACACACAGAAATTTATATTTGTGTAAGGGGGGTTGCGTGTGTGTGTGTGTGTGTGTGTGTGAGCACGTGCGTGTTGGAAATCTAGGTCAACCCTAGTCGGGTCACTAATATGGAGAAATAGATGTTCACTGAATACACTGATATCTGCTCTTATCTTTTAAATAGCAAAGAGTGCCTACGGCGGCGTGATAGATAGAAATATTCAACCCAGAATGTGGATATGATTTTCATAAAGATAGCCAGTATGATGATTTGCTTGACTATGATATCATTAATAAAAGACGTGAACGCTCGGCCGTCGCGTTATGGTCAGCAATTTCGTCTCGATAAATGTTCTTGCAAAACTGGTTCATTTCCTCCTCGGTTCTCGAAGACTGTACCTTTTGTCTTAGATTCATTTACCTTAGTTTACATTTTGTGCACCTAGGGGAAGGCTAAACTGGGGGAGCTATTTGCTAATGAATTAGGAATATATCCTGATGCCCTGATTTTTGATCTGATTTTTTCTTTCTCATATCGCATAATGAAAGTTATATTAAACGGCCAATCCACTAGATCTATTTGCGTTATCCTTGGACCTACGAGATTTCTTGTTTCCATCAATGAATTTCCTTATATCCTGATTCCACAACCTAGTCTCTTAGTTGACGACACAGCTATTTACTTCTTAGTATCTTTGATAGGGTCAAATTAGCAGCTGATTTTATAAGTTACCTACAATCTGTTGTTAACTGAGCAGTGTATGTCTTTTTACTTTTAACTGCTTCTTACGAAAGTTAACTCTTTCAATCATGCGAAGAACCCTTTCTGCCTTCCCTCACAGTGGCTGACTTTAAATTTTCGGCTCACATTAAATTGAATAATGTGTAAATTTTTACAAAAATAATACAAAGGTTTATTGGATAACACTGAAATACATTATAGTATAAAAAGAAATGGTAAGTTCAAACTAAGAGAAACAATAATTGAAACAAAGCAAGTTCAGTCGGCCAATGATGACAATTCCAGAACAACGTAACTATAAACAAATTTTTTTCTATCCTCTGCCAGCCGCTGGAGAAAGCATTACCTCGAACCGTCGCCAGTGAGACACGCTACAAGAGCCACTCCGTTTCGCGAGGCTCGTTCCTTAATCGAGACGCAATCGCGCCAATCCTCCGAAGGAACGCCATCGAACGAGGGCCAATAACCCCTGAAGTCTCCACTGCCACAGGAGTAAAAAAAAATCTATCAGCAAGAGAAGAATATTTAATTGAATAATTATATTGAATATATTTCTAGGTTATCTTCTTGACACTTTTTTTTTGTCAGAATATTTCTTGCACATTTATAAGTGTACCATTTGTCCACGAATTTAATATTATTGGTTTTACTATGTATTAATAGATCCTATTTTAAATACAAGGAAGAATCTGCAAGGTTTTATTATCTTCAGGTAATTTCTGGGTTGTTGCACATTTGCATCCCCACCTGTGCTATCTTCCCCCACCCCTGTGTATTTTCTATCAATATTCTTCTGTATTTTTATGAACATTCCAATGAAGTAGCTAGACTTTATGAGTTTCATCGCAGAAATAGATGTGCGGCAAGGTCACATCAATTTACAGCTGAGAAGGATAAACGTAACTCGAAATTCTATGCTAACAATTTCTTCTTTCGCACTTCTAGCGTGTGGAAATCTCTTCCAGTTTCTTGCTTTTCTGTTAAATTTGATATCCAAACAGATATCAATCTAAACATCTGTCTTCTTTTATGAAATTTTATTGCTCTCTCTCTCTCTCTCTCTCTCTCTCTCTCTCTCTCTCTCTTGCCGTCCGTTCCTCTCCCACTCTATCTCTCCCTTTTCACGTTAACAATTATTTTCCCATATTCTCATACAATCAGAAACTCCTTGCGTTTTAGTGTATTTATTTACTTGCTTGAGGTGAAATGAATTAAAAAAGGAGTCAGTCTATACTCCATATATATTCTGGAAGAATCCTCAAGAGTTAAAACTGATAGATAGATAGATAGATAGATAGATAGATAGATAGATACTAACGCACCGACAATTTACTAGCAATCGCATATATACATATATTTGAAAATGTGAGGTAAAATTTCTCGGATACAACTAGATAGATACACACAAATTCCTGGCCATTTTATTTGCAACTTCAAACTATTATCAGCATTGTCATAAAAATATGAATTGCGTGAGTTTGTTATAAAACATGAACTGATATATATATATATATATATATATATATATATATATATATATATATATATATATATATATATATATATATATATGAATTTGATTTCTGAGGAAAGACCGAGGTGGTCTGAAATATTAAATAAAAAAAATATATACAAAAACACAGAAATAAATACTTTCATAAAAAAAACACCCAATTTTGTTTCATTTATTTTATCCAGATATTATATATATATGAATTGATATATATATATATATATATATATATATATATATATATATATATATATATATATATATATATATATATATATATATATATATATGAATTGATATATATATACATATATATATGAATTATATGCGTATATATATGTGAGTGTGTATGTTTGCATGTGAATTGAAATATATATATATATGTGTGTGTGTGTGTGTGTATATATATATATATATATATATATGAAGAAATATAGTCTTAAAATGTGCTATATTTATGGGCTAAACTGCTCAATATATGAGAGAGAGAGAGTGTGTAAATATAAAAGTGAACATAGAAGACAACACTTAGAGGCGACAGTCTTTTTCATACTAGATGCATTTAAATGAAAAGGCAATTATACTAAATGAAAATTAAGTGAAATGCAAAATTCGTTATTGTATTAAAAATGTAAAAATTAAAAGGAAATACACAAATAATAATAATTAAAAATACAAATATCGTTAATAAAGAGATTTAATAAGAAAAATCCTTGTAACGTTAAGTTATATGATACTGTACTCAAATAGTCAACTACTGAAGGGTACTTGTTAAAAGATGTTTCCAATTTTTAAAAGTTTTCCGTCGTTGTATTTCTTGGTGCTCTCGATATGTTGGCAACCTGCTCTTACTTAAATGAATTTTTTGCGTGTTTTTTCCCCTTTAAAAGCGTGTAAAAATGTCTATATTGCGTAATGATGGGATGGCACTTGATGCAAAAAGCACTATACCATTCTTGAAGGGCGTTTTTAATTCTAGGTAAATCAGTATTGTCTCATACGAAGCAAGTCCACATAGGCATTTCGAATAATTATCATTCAGTATGAGTGCCCTTTCGAGTAATTTTCATTCAAACAATTTACAATTCGTATAAATGTTTTTCGAATAATTGTTTTCGAACAATTATTTTC
This sequence comes from Acanthosepion esculentum, assembly GCA_964036315.1. NCBI lineage: Eukaryota > Metazoa > Mollusca > Cephalopoda > Sepiida > Sepiidae > Acanthosepion > Acanthosepion esculentum. The sequence goes on from OZ038491.1 coordinate 65,064,481, forward strand.
AAAGACTTTTCTCGACACGATATTCGATTATTAACGGAAACATTTTGATCGGGTTCGGAATTTGTTTGAGCACGTTTTACCTCTCTTCGCACAAAAGGAAAGCAGCATCGATCTTCGATTTGAGGAAATATCTCATCACTTGTATGTTATGAAAGAATGAAAGAACGAGAGAGAGAGATAGAGAGAGAGAGAGAGAGAGAGAGAGAGAGAGAGAGAGAGAGAGAAAATCTTAGACAGAGACGTTCCTTTCTCACTTCATCCATTGTATGGAATATAATGGTGACAGCTCCACAACGTTTGTGTAGCTTAAGGGTTTCTGTCCGAAACAGAGTGAAACGACATGGGAAGGAAATTAAACATGGGATGTTGGTTCCAAATAGCACTACATACATGCGATATGTGATAACGACAAAAACATGATTGGAATCTGCTTTGGTGCTCCTGTGATATATTTCGAGATTATTGATAAAATCCAAAGAAGGATCTGCAATGATATTGGTCCTGACCTGCTATCTCGGTTTCATTCATTTTTCCACCGCCGTAACTGAGGTTCCTTTTACATTTTCTATAAACACTTTCCTGCTAATTGTTCTCATGACCATTATTCTATGGCACCTAGATCCCAGGAACATAATCGCAGTACTAGATTGGCGGCAAGGTCTCATCATTTTACAATTGAAATCTTTAGATGTACTTTAAGTTCTATGCATTGTTCTATCACGCTTCTTGCTTGTGGAAATCACTACCGGACTCTTTCTTTTCAGACAACTTTGATCTTCAAAAATTTAAATTTAATGTCGATCGTAAACTTCTGTCTTCTAAATGCTTGTTCTTTTATTGTTCTCTCACCTTAATTATTTTCTCATAGTTTCTAACACTCACTAACCGACTTGCGTCTTAGTGACTTTATTGCCTTGTTTGTGGTGAAAGGATTAAGCATATCAGAACGTTCAACATAAATTGGCTTGTTCTTCTTTATATGCCTGGTCCCTATAGGACATAGGCGATCATAACTCTCCGCAATTTACTCTCCCTTGTAGGTTTTAATAAACTTTGTATTTCTGTTATTTCTGTGAAGCTCTTTTCAGCCATCGATTTACTCAAGTTCACTAGGTAAGCAATGCGTTGTTTTCCTCGGTCCCATTTGCATTCTATCTGTCCGGTTGAGTATCGAATTTTCCAAGCAATCCATCCTCATTATGTGCGACAGAGACCTCAACTGTCTCTTCCTGATGTTAAGTATTAGATTCATTCTGTTTCCAATTACTCTAAATCTTTATCGTGACTCATATGTTCAGTCCACGGTATCGTCAGCATCCTTCTTTAGAACCAGATTTATGTTGCTTCACGTCTCTTCTTCATCTTTGAGGAGTTCGACCAGCACTCACTGTCATACAGGAGGACAGATATCACGTAGCTGTTTTTGAACCTGTTCCTTGATTCTAGTGATTTTTAAAAAATATTTCTTAGTACACCGCTTCCTTGACTATCCCTGTACGCTATACGATTTCAATGTCACACATTCCTTCCTCTGTTAAAACACTTCCCATATATTTAAATTTCCGGACTTAAATGATTTTGCTATCTCTGAATTGCAATTCACACTTTGAACCCATCCTTGATAAAAAATGCTTTAAGATTAAAATATGTACATTATCGAAATCTTGATAACTTCCGCAATATTAAATTGCAGCGTGATCAAAATGGCCGCTTGTTCTTCATATTGCTATGTAAAAGATTATGTGTCTGTTTCTGGCCTAAATCGAATGCTATTCATTAATAGAAACAATTCCTTGCAGGTATATTTAATTTTATTCGTTTTTTTTTTAAATATAATCTTAACAAGTCGTGTTTTTTGTTAATTAAAATCATCATCCAGATGAGTTTGCCCAGATGCCTGCGGAATCCTTTCTTTTTTTTCTTTTTCTTTTTTAGCTATGAATGTGTTGGTACGGATGAAAATAAATGAGAGACAGGAAAAAACATTACACCGGCGGCGAATAAAAAAAAAAGAATGTTGTAAATAAAATGAGAATAACGAATTCCTGCGGGAAAAGTCGTCGTATCAAATTGCCTTTGTTGTTTGATAGGATGCTGTTTGAATTGGGAATTGCTGAGAAATCCATCGAACGAAAAGTAGGTTTCTATATTTTCAGTACTTAGTAGTTACTTTCAAAGTGTGTTAATCACAAAAGAAAGCTTAATTTACGTCAATTTGTACGTCTTAAGAGAATATTACTCGAAGCTAATGGAAAATGTACGTCGAGATTCGAAAACTGTGCTATATCAATTGTTGTTTAGTTTATCATTGTTAATATATATATATATGTGTGTGTGTGTGTGTGTGTGTGTGTATGTATGTGTGTGTGTGTGTGTGTGTGTGTGTGTGTGTGTGTGTGTGTGTGTGTGTGTGAATATATTAATTTGAGGAGAAAAATAATAATAAAAGAGCTATCGATGTTATAGACAGTGTGGACAGATGGATGAAGAATGCATGTTGACAGTTTCACACCTCTAGCGATATATATATATATATATATATATATATATATATATATATATATATATATATATATATATATTGCTTTATCTACGGCGTTTGTCTGTTACACACACACATACATACACACACATATAAATATATATATATATATTTAAAATTTCCTTCATTTATGGGGTCAATCTTTTCCATATATATATATATATATATATATATATATATATATATATATATATATATATATATATATATATATATATATACAAAGAGTCAATCATACCTTGAATCAATCAGCAATGTGTATGCGATTATTGGCGAAATCACTTCGCTAGTAGACATAAACATAAGCATTCCACTACTGATAATCCTCCGAATGATGAGATCCTCATAATTAAATAAAATGGATTTTTTATTTCTGCTAGTACTTTCGAATGCTTCACGTAGTGTAAATATATACTGCCTATTTTATTATGTTCATATATATATATATATATATATATATATATATATATATATATATATATATATATGTATATATATATATATGTGTGTGTGTGTGTGTGTGTGTGTGTGTGTGTGTGTCCTATGTAGACGATAATATTATTTTACTATAACAAAAAAAACAAGAAATTGATTTTATTAAAACCACATTTGAAAAAATCCGTCCCTAATTTTGCCCATGAACAGAGTGAAAATATAAACTCCAATTTTACATGTTCTCGTAGACTATATTAATGACACATTCGCCAGCAGCAGAAACATTTCTCACCTTAATTTTAAGAGTGAATGCCAACTTTGATATAAAATAGCAGTTATAAAAAATTGTTCCTAAAGGGAACACTCGAGAATTCATGCTCTCCTCCATTTTCCCTTAAAGATCTCAATAATGTAAAACAGACAAAGTTAGCAATCAATTTTTTTAACTCTTCGACCATCAGATTAGAATATTTCTTTCTAAAGTAAGGAATAACGATACTGAACATACAGTTAAAAACAATAACATCAACTACCTTTACAAAAGACGAATACATTTCAGCTATAAGCGAGCGAGGCGAATTTTCTCTTAGCAATATCATAAATAAATACACAACCCTAGTCGACCCGGACTAAAAAATTAAATGAATTATCTATTACAAAAAAAATTAAAAGCCCTAACCTTATTGTAAAAAATAACAACACACCTGCAAAATTAAAACTACAAAGAACCAACATTATTTACGATTTCAAATGTCCCGTAAGGAACAGTGTTCGTGATCAAAGCAATCTCATAATTAATTACATCCGTATCTAGACCACCATCGTTACAACAACCTGACCATACCTCCAGTTGGACTCATTTAAACACACACAAAATCCTACCAGACTCCATCCGAAATCTACCAGTGGAAAATACAAGTATAAAAGCCTTATCCGTGTAAAACAAGATTTAAAATAATAGAAGCCCTAATAATAAAAAACGAAAATCTGATACACAATAATATTAACTATAAAAAAGGCTACAATATAATGACGGTGTATGGAAAATAAAACATTCCTATAACTTTTGACAGATACATAAAAAATAATCGCCCTTCATAATGGCGAAAATAATAGCCTAAAGCGGTTGGATATGCAGAATCGTTGCGCAGAATTGAAACACTTTGACCCCAGAAAACACAAGAAAAAATAAATGAAAAGCTTAGTCGCAGTACCATGTCAGTCGTCTTTAACTAAAGATGCATGAAAATAGGCATTTATGCAGATGAAACTACAATTTACTCCCGTCTCAATAGCAAATCCGCCAAAGCTTCTCTTGAAATGACCCTCAAATCTGGGTCAGGAAATGTCTCGTAAACTGTAATGCCTCCAAAACAAAATTACTCTCATTTAACCACCATATAAAATCTTTCCTGTCCGCCATCACTAAGGCTGATGGTGGATTCACGGAAAGCAACACACTGCGTTTTTTGACCTCACGTTTTCGAGTGACTTGAATTACATACAATCAATAGCTATATCTACTACACAGAATGTTGAGTAACTATATCGTGCCAGAAGGTTTTTTTTTCTCATCAGATTCCATCTTGCATATTTACAAATATAACATTCGTCCGTGCATTGAATACTGTTGTCATGTCTGATCTGTTTTTCTTCTGCTACTGATCTCCAGATCCAAAAAGCATCTGCAATATAATCGATCCTGATATTGCATCTCTACTTCAGTCAGTTTCTCACCGACTTGACGTAGATTCCCCTCTCTCTTTTCTACCAATATTTTCATGGCAACTTTACTGACCAGCTTTTCCCCCTGGTGCCTGAACTATGTGAGTTTAAGCGTAATACTAGGTTGGCGTCTAGCTCCCACCGTTTTAATGTTGAATTAGTTAAATGTTACCGCTAATACTATTGCAACAGATTCTTACATGATAACTACAATCTTCAAAAAATTAAATAAAATTGCCAACTTCTTGAACCCCGTTCGTCTTTTATTTTTTCCTCGTTGTCCTATATACCCAGACTGTTCAATCTCTTTAAACACCTGTGCCTTGCAAGAAAGAATTGGATTGCTGTCTAAATAATATATATATATATATATATATATATATATATATATATATATATATATATATATATATATATATATAAAGTGGGTGTGATAATATATATATATATATATATATATATATATATATATATATATATATATATATATATATCATATTTGTTTGCTAGTGGGGGTGCTGCAGCTGGGGTTTGTGAATATCAACTGGAAATATTAAATATCTGATTTAATAAACATCTCATGAGATTTCATATATATATATATATATATATATATATATATATATATATATATATATATATGGAGAGAGAGAGAAAGAGATAGATAGATAGATAGATAGATAGATAGATAGATAGATAGATAGATAGATAGATAGATAGATAGATGTATTTACGTTCTGTGAAAAATATCTTAAATTAATGTATGGAAATTGACAAAATAAGTTCTAATCTTACGACACGAAGCGTGTGCAATATGAACAGTGAGTCGGCTGGGGACGACCCCGTCAAATATACGCATGCTTACACAGCTCGCAGTTCGTTCAACTTTCAGTTCGCAGTTAATGGGTTAATTTTCTATTTATTAGATTCTGTCTTGTGAGAGATCTTCAGATATATTTGCATTGCGTTTATTCTTTATCAGAAAGAAACAACTGAAATTTACGCGTCAGAATGGCCTGGAGATTTTAACATACAGAGAGAAAATTTAAGGCAACACATAGCGAACGCATAAACGACCTCACGTCACTGAAGGAAGAACATAACAACACTATGCTAAAAAAAATCAATCGGCCTCAGACACGATCATAGAAGCAAGAAACCTGCACCACAGTTAATTGTGAATTTGAGAATTATTTCAATGCTTCTAAACTGTGGGTCTCGCGAGGGCTACATACTCAATGTTTAATGATAAGCAATTATCTGGTAATTATAGAATTATCTTTCTATTGAAGTTTTACTAATAATTTAAATATAATCTAGACAAACTGGGGAAAATGGGCCAGACAAAATGTTTTCAATTATTCCCAGCCCATTCATAAAATTTGCAATAAAATGAAATTTAAGTTTTACATTTGATTTTAATTTATGTTGCGTTGCATCTCATATAAGACACCAGGTTCGTTCACAGGGTTCAGCTTCTCGTAGTCAACCGCTTGTTGCTTACAAATAAGTCTTTGCCCCGATCGTCTCCGACTAATTCAAATCATGAGACGTTCGTAGCAGTCAGCAACTTTTATTTTTTGGGTGTAACCTAATGCTCGAGCCGAGTGAGGCAGAGATGAAGCGTAAGTGAGGTGGAACTGAAGAGTCTAACGGGTGTCTTCACTTTCGAATGGCTGCAAGGCGACCTTCTCTGTGTTTTATCCCGAACAGTGACCACTGTCTTATAGAGATCAACATTGTCTGGTCGTCTTTATATAAAAATAATTCGTCTTCATTCTTGTTCTATCCATGGTACTTGGCTGATTATGATCAGAAAGAAATAATTGTCTAAAACAATGTTTGTCACATGTCAGATGCTTTCCATTTAAATAATTATTGGTTGACGCTTGTATTGCTAAACCAGAGCTTTGAATTCATAGTTTTTATTTACCTATACGGGTTACCTCCGTCAGCTAGAAAGCCGAGTCTTCCCTGCTAACCCATAGCTGTGGGAGTAGAGATGTGTGTACGCCATTCCTAGCGCTATTTTAAGAAAGTGAAGTTAAAGAACGCGGCCGAATTTCGATCTCGCCAGTTTCCGAAACTGTAAATGTTACACCAGCCGCACAACTGCAAATCTCAACAATAATGTTGAATAGTAGAAAGTAACGAAATACCTTAAGATGTGCAGAGTCACGTTAGCCTACATACTGAAGAAAAATAGTATACAAAATAAAGGTCGATATTCTTGTAATTAACTACTAACTTATTATTTTCCGTTACTTTTAAGGGACATTCAATTACTTATCCCAGAGAAAAGAGTGAACTTTCGACGTAATATGACGGGTTGAGCCGAAACAGGTCTCCGAACACACTCACACACCAATCGCCCACACCATAATCGTGGAAGAAGCTCTGAGGATCGATTTCAGTATACTGCGTAATGGCCCGGGTGAATATGTTGCTAACGATTGGCCAAATACAGGTGGGCATAGAGAAACTGTTAACTGTTTTACCTGCCTATAAAACATTTTTCCCTTTCACTAAAAATTCCTCTAATGACCGTTTCCTGATAAACTCAAGAATAGAACTATATTATTTGCAAGCCGATCATAATAGTTTATTTGTAAGGAATGCTTAAAATAAATAATGTATGACTAAATCAATGCTCTTAAAATATTAATATATAATCTGCTAACATTAATAACAACAATACAAAACTGATATAACATTATTTTAGTTTTCTTCTATGAGAGATATCTATTCAGGATGTGAGCGATCAAGGCTCTCTGCAATTTCCTTCTTTTTATGTCTTCGAAAGATTTTTTTCCGATATCTCTTAGTTCTTGATCGGTCATCAATTCCCACATCTTCGTTAATATAATTTCTTCCTAGATTGCAGTGAAAGCAGGAACATCTTCCTATAGATGAAATGAATTTGAGGCAACGGAGATTTCGTATTAAAAAAAGAACTATGCAGATTTAACGAAAACGGGAATAGAAATGAAGATTTTGCATAGAATCAGAAATAAAGACTTGAAATTTCTGCGAGACATCACGAATGGATAATGCTCGGAGTATTTGACACACTGTGAAAAATAATTACCTGCAAGAGGTCCAGATGTACACGGAGTAAATTATCTCAAAGTCTTGGTAGAACGAACAGTGGAAGGGAGAGTAAGGCGAAATGAATGAGCATGTGAACATAGTTCGATAATTATTGTTCGAAAATAATTATTCGAAAAACATTAAATTCGAATTGTAAATTGTTTGAATGAAAATTAATCGAAAGAACGATTATAATAAATGATAATTATTCAAAATGCAAAATATTTTATTGCAATAAAAATGTAAAAATGAAAGGTGAAATACACAAATGATAAATATTCGAAATACAAATATCGTTAATAAAACAATTTAGGAAGAAAATCCTTATAGCATTAAGTTATATGGTACTACATGCAAATAGTCAACCACTGAAGAGTATTCGTTAAGGATGCTACTAATTTAAGTTTTCCATTTACATCGCGGTATTTCGTGGCACTCTTAATATTTTGGCAACCTGCTCTTAATTTTGCAATGCCAATTTCTTGCACGCCTTGTTCTCTTTTTAGAGCATTTAAGTATTTCCATACGGTGGGATGATGTGATGACACTTGCTGCTGCAAAAGCCCTATGCCATCCTTCAAGGGCGTTATCCCTTCTAGGTAAATCCGCATAGATTCTCTCAAAGCAAAATCACATATGTATTTCAAACATTTCGAAGAATTATCATTTAGTATAAGTGTCCTTTCAAGTAATTTTCATACAAACAATTTACAATTGAAATAAGTACTTTTCGAATAACTGTTTTTGGATATTTGCTTAATTAACATTCAACAATTTTCTCCACACGAAAAATAATATTTGGCGCTAGAAGTGAACGCAATTATCCTGATTGGACATGAAAAATAAGTAGAAATATTTCACTGATCGGTACTGAATAGAATTCTCATCGTGATTTTAATCTTCACCACATTTCCGTTGTTGTATGCAACGGCATTTTCAGATAGCAGCTGCTGCATTTATATCTCCGTCTTAGCACTTGGTATAGTTTCAGGTTAAACAAAACCTAGACTTTGGGCTGCGACTTGTATTATTTCAATATTAGCCCAAACCCCATAGAGGAGACCCCCCCCCCAGTAAGTACCTCTTCCGCAGGAAAAGCCTTGTTTATTACTCAGTGAACAAAGCGTCTCACAATGTGCTTGAGAATGTTTTGCGCGGTTGGAATAGTTTTTTCGTCTTTTCACATATATATATATATATATATATATATATATATATATATATATATATATATATATATATATATATATATTCTAATAAATAATCATATCGAAGTCACTACTCAGTCGTAATTGTTCTAGCGAGACGAGCTTGCTAACAATTACACTACCTCGATATGCCCATATATATATATATATATATATATATATATATATATATATATATATATATATATATATATATATATGTTGGTGTGTGTGTGTGTGAACGGCCTCGATTTACGTCAGAGATGCATTCTTGATTTTCGACGTAGGTCAGAACTCACCTGCACAAGTACCCACGAGTCTGCCTTGCGCTTGGGAGCCATAATGAAGGGAAAAATGCCTCCCGCCAAAAAAACAAAAACAAAAAATCGACACAAACAAGAGGGAACGAATGTAGCACAATCCAATATGATATACAGCCGGTAAAATTCAACGCCGTCTTCCTCATATAGTGTCGCGCGAGGACGAATTATATTATGGGAGATGGTGCCGTGTGTGTGTGTGTGTGTGTGTGTGTGTGTGTGTGTGTGTGTGTGTGTGTGTGCGTGCGTGCGTGCGTGCGTGCGTGCGTGCGTGCGTGTGTGTGTGGATACGAAGATAGATATCAGTAATTATTGAAATTTTATGCTTTATTTTTATTATTACGATAGATATTATTTGGGGAATTCGTGTTTGAGTTCATATCGTTTTGCGGGTTAGTTATAGGTGAAATTAAATCATTCCAACCTTTATCATCGAAAGTACCATTAAAGGAAATGCCTCATGTTTCACTCGGTATATATAATCGAAGTAATTTTAACATGTCTTTTCTATATATATATCGTTTCTGGTACGATAGTATAAGAGATTTTCCAAACGTAGCTTAGATGTGGCACAAGGCCAAAAGTAGATGTCACCGAGAGAATCAAACTCACGACTCAGTTGTAATTGTTCCAGTGAGACAAGCTTGCTAAACATCACACCGCCTCGAGGTGAGGTGATCTTCTGGTATGATTATATATATATATATATATATATATATATATATATATATATATATATATATATATAGATATATATATATATATAGAGAGAGAGAGAGAGAGAAAGAGAGAGACAATTATTATCCTGCCGTAATAGGCACACGAGTGGCTTACTTAAGCAACCTTTGTTTTTATATTTCTTGTAATATTGTAAAATATATTTTTTTTCCTTTTTCACATTTTACGCAGTAGTCGTCTTGTTCTGTAATTTCGCGCCTATTAAAGTGACTTGCTGCGTCTACCATTTTTTTTGTCTGGTCCTGTTTTTAGTAGTTATCATAATGTACTATACTATAGGACTGCTCGTGGCGCAAGTGAGAAACCGAACTCTAGGAATATTGAAATATGTTTGATTTTCCGAGTTTTTTTTTAAGAAAATTAAGTTAACTCTTTGTGAAAGTACTTAAAATAGCCTGTCCTCGGTATGACGATAAACTACATCCGCGTCCTGGGTAAGAGGGTAAACTATGGCCAACAGCAAGGTCTCTTATCAGGAGGTTTAATTGCTGGTGTTCCCATGTCCACCATGACCCGGGGCGGTAGCAGATGTTAGAGTCTCATCTATGGGCAAATAGTTACTCCCACAAAAGGGGTCAAAACATTATGAAAGTGTAAAAATTGGTTTTAATACCAGAAATACTTTGTAAAAAATTATTACCAACAATACATTATTACCAGCAATACATTTTTGAAAAAATAAATATTACCAGCAATAATGTTTTTTAAAAAATTAATATGACCAGGAATGCATTTTTGAAGGAAAATATTACCAGAAATAGACTTTTGAAGAAAAAAATATTACCAGCAATACATTTTTGAAAAAAAATATTACAAGCAATAAAAATTTTGTCGGCATTAAATAACCCATTGAGGTTGATATGCCGTAAAACAAAACAAACCAAACCAAATTTTGAATAGCATTTTGACACATACCTGAGTGTAATAGGATGTGCTGAAGTTAAATAAATAAAAATACGTACTTTTTGTTATGGATACTGATAGGTATTAAACAAAATAAAGAGTTAAATATTTCTGGTAACATATATGATTAACATAATGTTTAATCAGAAACATCACCATTTGCAGGTGTCACCGAACGTTCCATTCAATCTACCCCCGGGGATTGAATGAAGAGTTCATTTCAAATTTCTATTAAAGTTACCGGGTTCAACAAGCAGTACTTGAAGAAGGCTGGAGGGCATCAGCCGAAATATGTATATGACAATCAATCATCTCAGAAATTAGACAGATAAAAGAAAATCATTCTAGAAAAGTTTCAATACCTTGAAAGCTGGTGATTTGTCTGATGTTGGTGTGTAATATTTTCAAAAATATGACATGCTTTCTCTCTATCCCGAAAGACTAAAACTTAGAAATAAGCATAAAATTTTACTCAATGATTTATACCAGACATTTTTCTTTATTTCATGGAAAACGATGAAAAACAAGTGTGGTCAGAAGGAACCATTTGTTTTCCACGGTCAATTGAATTGGATTATTTTCTATACTTTTTATAATATAAATGGCTTTCCTATTCACTGGTTTGATTACCATTTCTTGTAATATATCTAGCTATGTATATAAGAATCATTTTATTTCGTCAGAAAGTGATGGTTTTAAATTTACAATTTGCCAAATATTTTTTAACCTTCTTTACAAAGTTGATAATCACAAGATGCACATTTGTGTCATGGCTTAACATAAAAACATCAATATTTACATTCTGATTTAAATGTAAAAATAACTGCTTAATATGCAGCTTTCAAATACACTGATTCACATTTATAAAATAGTTCTCAACCGATTCTTGATGAAGTTTAATCATTTCTTTTTAATGGATCAGTTGTAAATTGCGCAAGTAGCGCATATTTATGGCTTGTAGCTAAATGGTGTCGACATTCATTGCAAGTATGTTGTATGTTAGCAGCAGTGAGTTTGGATAATTGTTTTATACGATTACCTTGACTGTTAGCCATATCAAAAGACATTCGACCAAATTCAATGAAAAAATGAAGTCGGCTGCCATTTGAAGATCTGATTTCAGTTTGTAGAAGGTCATTGCGTAGTTAAGCAATTTGAAGGGTCTTAACATTTAAAATTTTCTACCATGTCAAAACCTTGTTTATGAAGATTGCAGTATCATTCTTATCCACACTTAATCCAAAATGAGTGAGAAGTGTTTTATATGATTTTTTCTGAAAACACTCTGAAGCATGTAGAAACTCTATATATTTCCAAGGACTATAGATCAGTGGAAATTTCATCTAAATCTGACAATTTAACTAGACTTTCAGATTCAAAACGATATAACTGTTTAAGATGTGTCAATTTTGAAACTTGTTTTACTCCATTATCATCAATGATTAGTACTCCTGTCTTTTCTGTGAGACAAAAATTGCAAATATTTTTCAAAAAATGAACATAATCAAAAACAAAATGTTTATTATCTTCAGTTATCTAATTTTTTCATGGAGTGTGGTATATAATAAAAAAAGCTTGATTTCCTCGGTAGCTATGATATATAATAGTCTTTACATCAGCTGGTACAGAAGTGATGGCCTGAACTTTTAACTCTGTTTTTTTAAAATAAAATGGTTGATTGTTATCTTAAAATTAGTATCAATCATGTAAGCAATCTTGGATCCCCATAATGATATATCAGCATTATATGCAGTACTGTTTAAGCAAGTATAGATGGATTGTTAACTAAAATACCAAATAGTTGTTTGTCATGATATAGTTGCATTTTTCGATATACACTTCATTATGGAGAATTGGGCATCGTTTTGATTGGCATTAATAGTATTAAATAAAGATAGCAAATGAGATTTTTCATTAAGTTTTGAAATTTTTGATGTCATCCGTATATGATATGTATATATATATATATGTGTGTGTGTGTAATTTGGCAGCAACTTTTCTTTTAAACATGTTGTGTTGAATGTTAAAGACAACATAGTCCTGCTTATTTTCTTTTGAATTTTCTCACATTTTCTACTGAGACTTTTTATTTGAAGATTATATCGAAATAAATATTGTCCGTACGATAACCTAGTACTTTCGAACATAAATGTATAAACCTTTTTGCAACAAGCCTTAAAAAATAATTCAGTACTTAATTTTACACATGAACTAACTAAAGATAATAAGATTCCTTTTTTAGATGTTTTAATAGATACTAGTAATGACACCTTGACCACTTCTGT
>OZ038491.1:65082705-65185205 GCA_964036315.1 Acanthosepion esculentum
ACGTTCTAATACGCTTGGGAAAAGTATTGATCCTCTTCTTCTCTCTCCCGCCTTGGATGGCAACTGGTCTACGAGAAGAAAATCTGAATTCAAAACCTATACTGTACTGTGGGTAAATTATCGACATTTGATATTTTTAATTTCGCGCATGCGCTGTGACTTTTTATTATTTTGTTGACTGCACATTATAGTACGTAGAGTTTAGCTCCGCCTGTGAGCAAAATTGCATAATGTGGCAATTCACACCACCAAAAATTGGTCACGGTATGCTGTACTGCTTAGAATTTGCGCCAGAAGATTCTATACGAACCATTCATGTGAAGAATTGAACCCCGTCCATTTAGCAGTGCCGGTCGCATTTTCTTTAATGAATGTATATTATCTCCAATTTGAGGAAGAAAACATTGGCAGAGATGCTATAATTATATTCTAGAATTATGAAATGTGTAAGAACGATAGCAGATGACCAGAAAGTTACCTTGATCTTCTCTTGGTAGAATTTAGGTTTTGGAAATTTTTTTCGCTACCTCGTCATCTAGGCGGTCTTTTACGATTACCATAATGAAATATTTCTCATGAGACGTCAATATTCAACAGAAAAAGGCATGATACGAAATTTGCAAATGCAGAATGAAGCATACTTCAAAATGTCCATATCTGTGATATTTTTCTGGCCCTGCGACGTAGGTTTTGGCCGACTGGTGTTTACAGATGTTCATTGTCCATTGCAGATGAACATCCTCTTCCACCTTGATGTCAAGACTCGTATCCCAACTGCAGAACATCAGAAAACAGCGATAACAAGCAGAATCCTTTTTCCATAATGTGTTTATGGTGAAATCAGTTTGAGAATTATGACGAAGTCTAAAGCTGCCCTCTCGGTCGGGATTTAGGCTAGCTCCTGCAGATGTCTCTTGATTAGGCCTTCATTGCAAAAAGTAGGGAGGAGAAGATGCAATCGGCAACAATGAACTACAGATAGGAGAACTCCAAATTGATCGCTGCATTGAAGTATTCCATTAATCTTTAAGCTTACCTAACAAACAAATATCTTTATTTAATGGGTGACTTTCGCTGGATTTCGCAATTAAATTCCATTATTACCAAATTTATTTCCAAGTTATAAAAAATGGTATCTTAAAAAAATTCGTCACAATATAATGAAAATTTGGAAATCCAAAATTACAGGATTGCGGGTACATATCCGGCCGGCCCGGATACGAACCCGAAATCCTGAAAGTTGTAAAAGTGTGACACACTAACATTCGCATTTAATATTTAGAAAGATGAGTTATTGAGAGTTTAAGAGTTGTGTTCCTTTAATTGGAAAAAATCTGAAGCAGAGACATTCGCATTTTGATATAAATATATATATACTAATCATAATGTTTCTAGTATATATATATATATATATATATATATATATATATGAATATGAATATGTCTGTGTATGTGCTTAGAATGGTTTCTTATTCATCCGGCATATTTTTATCACTTTTTCCGTTAATTTCAGTAGATACTAGAATTTAAGAACACGTTTCATTCATTTATTACACATGAAATGAATTCATACTTTATTTTATAAACTTTTTATTTGTTGTAAAATCTGGTAAGTAGTGCCGGGCTATACTGTAGCTGCCTCTGCCCTGAGGTAGGCAGGCTCAATTCTTGCCGATGAACGCAAATGTGTCTTCAATCAGATTACTTTAATTAAGATTCAGTAAGATTACACTCAGTCCGGTAGGCGAAAATAAATGAATAAACTTTTTTAATAAATAAAATGAACGCCTATAAAATACGTGCATCCACTAAAAATAACGTTTATAATTTTATATCTATATCTATATCTATCTATCTGTATATATATATATTATGCAGTTTTACATTAGAACATGCATATATCGACTCCAAACTGTATATCTTGTTTCAACGTAAAAAAACAACTTTTTTAACTTTTCAACAGGTGGGGAACCATGATGCTAGTCCGGGAAGCATCGTGATTGGCCACCTGATGAAACGTTAAATGAGATTTTGTTAACGTTGAAACAAGATATACAGTTTTGTAGTAGGTATATGCATGTTCTAATGTCACACTGCATTATATGTATATATATATATATATATATATATATATATATGAACATTTCTCAAAGTTAACTTTTAGAGAAGACAATATTTATAAATAAATGACAATAAGAAAACAGTAACTGCTGACGCGTTTCGTCCAATGCGGACTTTTTCAAAGCAAGAAACGAAATGAATTTAATTAAACAAAGAACATTAATAAAAACAAAAAACAGAGTGTTCTTAGCAACGGGAATGTAGGAAACGCTATTTCCATATTATTAACTGAAAATGACGTCATGAATATATATATATATATATATATATATATATATATATATATATATATATATATAAATATATATATATATATATATATATATATATATATATATATATACATATATATATATATATATATATATATATATATATATATATATATATATATATCGTTAAATTCCCAGATCAATTCTGTGGACAAGACATATTGGTATAAAATGACAATTGGAAAAATCTTTGATCTTGCCGACCAAAAATATAAAAGGCTTGGACAGAAGCTTCTATGTTTTTCTGTTTGGATTTTAATGTAACTATAACAACTATAACAACAGAGATATTTCGATTTCATTTTTGCCTTGAAAAAGTCGGAAGACGAAACGCGTCGGCAAGATCTAAGATTTTTCCAATTGTCATTTTATACATATATATATATATATATATATATATATATATATATATATATATATATATATATATATATATATAAATTCTCCAATATTTGTCGTATGAGCAGAAAAAGCTTGCTGTCGATATTTGCTTAACTTTATAAACCATTTCCTAATTGCATGTCACATTAACTAATGTTATCACGTCAGTATCATTTACGCTGAAACAACCTGAAGACTTTCACTTTATCATAGATGACTCTGTACGCGAGACGTAGATTTTAATTTTTAATGTAGAATTTACTCATTTTAGCTGTATTCCGCTTACACTTTTTCCTGTTCCTCATTTTCGAATAGAAATGAAATTAATATAATTAGAACAATAAAGGATACAGCACAAATATTTGGAATCCGGAAGCTTTTCTCAAGATATCTACGATATAAAACCGAATTCTATTTGTCTATTTAAAAACCTCGATTGTGCACGAGTTGAAATGAAACTTGAAATGTTTTCTTCCTATTATATATATATATATATATATATATATATATATATATAAATATATATATATATATATATATATATATATATATATATATATATATATATATATATATACAAATATTAATCTACCTCAGTTTTCTTTTCCGTATATCACTTGTTGAATCCTTCAACACAACAATAAAAGAATTGTCACAGGTGACAGTACTTGACGTAACTCTGACGTCACTCTGGACTTAATGAACAACATATACCTTCCTTACAGAAAGCCTAACGTTAATCCCTTGTATGTAAGTCAAACTACACTCCGTCGATAATTAAGCATATACCCTCATCAATAGAGAAAAGAAT
Organism: Acanthosepion esculentum; assembly: GCA_964036315.1. Taxonomy (NCBI): domain Eukaryota; kingdom Metazoa; phylum Mollusca; class Cephalopoda; order Sepiida; family Sepiidae; genus Acanthosepion; species Acanthosepion esculentum. The sequence continues at coordinate 65,086,291 of OZ038491.1, forward strand.
CAGCATGAACACCGCTAATAAAGAAATATTCAAACATCATAGTAATTATTATAACACAGCTCTAAATAATAGCGAATACAAAAACACTAACATCAATTATAAAATCAATAGTACTAACCAGAAGAAAAACAGGAAAAAGAAGAATCCTTTGGTATACCCCTCCGTTCAACCAAATGCTTAGTATTATGCTAGGACATAATTTCCTAGCCTTAATTGAAAAACACTTTCCTACTAATAGCAGACTTAGCAAGATCATTAATAGAACACATTAAAATGAAGTTACAGTTGCATTGAAAATCTAGAAAGAATCATAAAAACCATAATAATAAAATCCTGGAAAAACACGCATGACAAAATAGTATTAATAAAAACCCTAAACTAAAAACAGACAAAAATGATGATAAATTATCTGATTGTAGTAATCCTGAAGACTGCCAGTTGGAAAATAAATGCCGCATAAAATCTCAATGCACTATGTCATCCATTGAGAGTTCTAACACCGAAATGATATACATAGGTTCCACGAAAAAAGGAATTTAAAATTAGATGGAGATTAACTCCTTCAATAATATTAGAAATAGATATCAGATATCCCTATCCAAATATTTTTGGCATTTAAAGAAATGAATAAAACACCAAATTTAAAATGGAAAATAATAAATAGAACAAGAACTTGTAAAACCTGGGATGACCCATGCCCTTTATGGCTACATGAAAAACTACACATTATTATATTATATTATTATTATTATGGTAGCTTCAGCCGTTTCCATAGTAATTAATTATACGAATGAATATGCTTATAAAGATGCGTAAACTTCAAGATTAGTTATTCCCAAAAATTTCGCTTGAGGATGACACAGAGCTTTTGGCTCTTGTTTTTGATACATGAGAACTCTTATGAAGCGAAAAATCATATTTCTAAAAGAATAATTTTAATTATAATTTAGGCTCTACTTTTGTACTGAGCACTGTTTTTTAAAAAATAAAATGAAAAATAGTAAAGGACTTTGGATTAGTTGCCTAACGTGTTTTTTCCTATTTTTCTATATATTTGCGCACACACACACACGCGCGCACACACACACACACACACACACACACACACACATATATATATATATATATATATATATATATAAAATATTCGATCTGAAAACATTTGAGTATTTCACGATTGTAAGTTTGTTAAAGGAGTTTTGAGTTTTTGATTCTTAGATGCATTTTGTGTAACGTCTATATACTTGGAAAACAATCCCGCACGAGTAGACCGCAGCACCCAACTTACAGCTGGATTTCACAGGCAATTCTCGTGACTGCTTTTTTCTCAAAACTTGTAACAATAACGCTCATATCTGCCTGTGACGTACATGTCCGCTATATACAATAATCATATTGGCTGTCATGATGGATATATTGGAATTCGTATATTTCTACCTAAGTGTCAATTTGTTCTCGTGTTTTCCCTTTCGCAAATAATAATAATAATAATAATAATAATAAGAAGAAGAAGAAGAAGAAGAAGAAGAAGAAGAAGAAGAAGAAGAAGAAGAAGAAGAAGAAGAAGAGGAAGAAGAAGGAAATGCTTGCGCGTTACTGACACTATACTCTCAGGAATGGTAAATCAGTTTTTAATGTTCTGAACAGATAAAGCATAGAAAGAACAACATATTCAGATGCTATTGCCACCGTATTGTCATTGTTACTATATATGACCATGTGAATATTGGATTAATGAGAAAAGATAACCACAGACAAACAGGGCATAACCTGTTTGGCAGGTTTAAGCAAATTGATACATGGCGGAACACGTGAGGCAAAGAAAACGAGCGTTCATAAAAGTGCGATTCTTATTGGGAGAAAGAAAATAAAAGAAGTCGCGGAGAGTCACGATCGCATTTTTATGAAGGGACACGGTAGGGAGAAACAGAGAGGAAGCGAGAGAGAAAGAGAGATAGACATCATCATTTATTTTCTTCACTGTGTCGTACCAGACAATTTATCACGCCAGAATCTTCATTTTTTTAAAGCAAGTCAACTCAAGCGAGGCGGCTTAGCCATTAGCATGCAAGGGGCTACAGAGAGTGAGATTAAGATTCAAGAGTTGTGTTTGGGAAAAGGATAAAGAGAAGGTCAGAGATCAAAGTCAAGGCATCAGAAGATGACAATGGACATTACCTTTGAATATTTGAAGATTAAAGCTATCAGGAAAGCAAGTGTTAGGAAGGGAGTTCCACTGACGGGAAGTGTGAGACAAGAAGCTGTTGGAGGAGAAGTGATGGCTACATTTAACCGTTTCGACAGTGGAAGGTGGGACCAAGATGACAACCTAGTAGCACGTTTAAATTCAGGCGGCTTGGGAAACGATGAAAGTAGCTCGTCGGAGCAGTTGCCATGAAAGTACTTGTAGAAAAGACAGAGGGAAGCCACAGCATGTCCGTGAGAAAGTGACTATAGACTATATTTACACATTTATAAATCTACCGTTCGTTCTTGCAGTGAAAACATCTGTCACAACTGATCTGGTACTTCCGCTATTTATTTAAATATTATTGATAAAATACAAATCTGAATCTGCAACATAATTTTTCATTAAACTGCCATCTTCACATAATTCACCTTCCCTCACCCGTAACCTAGGTCCCCTTTGTTTTCATGCTTATCGTTCTGATGATCTTTCCTCTATGGTATCTAGACTTTATGAACTTTCGTCCTTACAGTCGAAATCTCGAGAGTTAACCGTAAGTTCTCCGGTAATAGTTTCTTCTCTCACAATTATATCTTGTGAAACTGGGTTCCGCCTTTCTTCATTTTCAGTACAGTTTGATCTTCAAATATTTAAATGCAATGGCAATCGTTAACTTCTCTCTTTCTAATTCCTGTGCTTTTTATAATATTGTTTGTTTCTCATATTCTTTCAGCTCAGTTACACCCTTGCGTCTTAGTGACTTTATTGCCTTGGATGGCCTGAAATGATTAAAAAAGAAAGTAAAATATTATGTATTTGAAAATTGTGCCTTTGAAATTAGTTTTGCATTTGTTTTTTTACATAGAATGTCTATTTTCTAGAGCACATTAAGTGTATTGGTGTAAACGGCTTGCTAATGTTTTTGATGTACAAAGAAAGGTTTCGTATTGTTCAGTTATAATCAGAGGGTACCGTGTGAGAAAAAAACATACTGGAATGGAAATAATAATGGAACCTTATGATAAAATATTGAATGGCTTCTAGGTAAATCTTTTGGAGTAATAATATGAACTGGAAATCGAACTCGGCTCCCTGGTTCCTCAGTCAAAACCATTACTCTACCGTGAATGTCTGAGAGAGAGAGAGAGAGAGAGAGAGAGAGAGAGAGAGAGAGAGGGGGGGAGAGGGGGAGAGAGAGAGGGGGAGAGAGAGGGGGAGAGAGAGGGGGAGAGAGATTGGGTGTGTATATATTCGTATACTTTTTTCATATTATTCTTAAGGTTATATTTAATGGGTACACTTGTTTGAGGTTCTATGAATGTCTTTTTCTATTCTCTTAAACGGTGTAATTAATAACATCCGACTTGAATTAGGAGGCCCTACAAAATAAAACTTGTGCCAACGAGTGGACTCGAACTTGCCTCCCTCTTTTTAATCTGAGGAATCATAGATAACTAGAGATCAATAGAGTAGGTTAAAATAGGTGAGTAAATATAATCGTTTTCATGCTGTGTTCGCGGATGTAATTCGAGCCTTCGAGCTGTTTGTCACACATTCAGACAGAAGATAAGATTTTCTTTCAAGGCACGTGTGTAGTCTTGTCTCGTTTACGTCCTAAGTAGACTTAATCCCCAGTGTAATCATAGAGGTGATTATTTATGGTTAAGGTGCTGACATAATGTTTAATGATGATCGTTTGCCTGACCTCAGTGAAACAATAACAATCTTTTAATTGAAAAGCCGAGCACATTCACTGTCTTATTTAACATTTTTCTACACGGCTTCAGCTTGGTTCCTGCACAGCCAAATAATTAAAAAAAAAGAAAGAAAGAAAGACGGGAAAATTAGATTAAACTAATTCTAAATCTGTTAGGTTTAAATGATAAAGAAAAAATATCAACGAAATCGCACCACACAGAAATATACAGACACGTATAATACCATGGCCTATGGGAAATATAGTGGAGTGGTTTTCTTTTACCTTCGCCATCGTTTTTAGTTCAGAATAAACCGCCACCGAAACGGGCTGTCTCCCAAGTCTACCCTGGTATTTAAGCAATAACTGGCGGTGGGTGAGAATAAAGAGATAACCTAGAGGCAATACGTAAGAAAACTCCTGACTTAGAATGTGGTTTCTGCGCCGCTACCCTTTATGCTCAACAGCCATTTTTGTTAGAGAGTAACTGAATGAGGTGTGTAATATGAATTTACAAAGAGATAGAATTTAGTAATATTATGAAGCTAGGGAGTATAAATAGCGGTTGATCCTTGAGTTGAACAGTTTACAGTGTGTGATCCTTATCTTCGTCAACGATGTTCCTGACGTCATAGGTTCCCAAGTAGGCATCTACGCGGACGACACTACCATTTGCTCCGGCCGCAAAAACAAATCTAGTTTCGCTGACCGTTTGCCTTGAAAAGGACCTCCAATCGGTTGTGAACTGGGTCAGGAATTACTGCCTCAAAAACAAAACTGCTCTCTATTACTAACCACAGATAACGGTTCCTGTCCCCCACTAGAATATCTGACGCTCAACTCCACGAGAGCACCTCTTTGCGACTACTCGGTCTCACTTTGACTGCTGACCTGAGATGGAACAAATACAATGTCAATATCTTTGTCAACCGCAAGGAAAGTTGGCTCCCTGTGCCGCGTCAAGAATGTTTTCTCGCCGGAGTCGATCCTTCAAATCTACAAATCAACCATTCTCCCTTGCATGGAGTATTGCTGCCATATATGGTCTGGAGCCCCTTCTGTTTCTTGATAAAATCCAGAGACGGATATGCAATGTAATTGGCCCTGATCTGGCAACTCATCTGCAGTCGCTCTCTCACAGACGTGCCGTCGCCTCCCTCTGTTTTTTTTTTTTACAAATACTTTCATGGTAACTGCTCCGATGAGAAGCTTTCTCTGGTTGCCAGACTTCATAAATTTAAGCGTTCTACTCGGCTGGCATCTCGCTTTCAGCCTTTCACTGTTGAAACTTTTAAATGTAGCCGTCTCTTCTACTCCAATAGCTTCATGTCTCGCACCTCTCAACTGTGGAACTCCCTCCTCTTTTTCTGTTTCCCTGATAGCTATAATCTCCAACTATTCAAATGTAATGTCAATCGACGTCGCCAGATGCTTTGATCTATCCCCTATCCTTCTCTTCCTCCTTCCTCTATCATTCCTATTTGCTCTCGCTCAAACTCTCTGTAATTCCTTGCGTGCTAGTGGCTTCCCGCTTTGCTTGGGGTAAAACGCTTAAAAAAAACATCCCTGCAGAAATTTATTCTGAAAAGTAGCTGTTCTCGTTGGGAAAATAAAAATTCTCCTCTTTACAATGGAAAAAAGGAGACAATATCGCTAATCCGATTTAGAGGGCGTAAAACGGCGAGTCCTAGTTGTAAATGTCTGAACAGGTGGAAATAGCGAGTGGAACGTGTTTGAATATTTTACCCCAAATATGAGTAGAATAACCGATAAAATCTACAATTTTGTATCTTTGAGGAACTTGAAATATAAGAAAGTACAAAAGGGATTTGCTCTCTGTCACCAATCACAATATGAACACGAAAGCAGAAACGAAAAAAAAAACAACATTTATACGCTCGCAGTGAAAGGGCAAAGCGACAGACACGCAAAACAAAAGACAAACGACTCACATGCAGATATCAAATACTACAGTAATAGCCGGTCATCAGCTTGTGGGCGATTATAACTATCTAATACTTCCCATCTTTTGTTTCATCAAATACCGCAAATTGCTATGAATGCAAAACACCATCCTCAAATCTCCTTTTACATTCTTAAATAGACATATCAGATCAAGACAATGTTTGAATGTTTTGCATGGCGCCAATCTCGCTCAGAAATATCTAAACCGCTTTCTAACATCACTGACTAAAAATGGCTTTCAGCGGGTGAAGATTATATGTTATGGTGAAGACTATACTTATTCGAAAATTGTGGATTGGCGCTTCAGAATCATAAACAAAGTACTGTACCATATAACAGAAACCCCATTATTTGAGGATTTTCAACAGCAGCAAGAGCTAAAATAGATATTCCAAAGAGAAAATAACATATGGAGATGTGAACATTCCACACTTCTTCAAAAACAAAGCATTATGAAAGTATAAAATATACATTTTTATATAACAAATAGCAACAATACCTATTTATAGCAAAATTACCAACAATAACTATTTATAAGACCATTACCAACAATAACTATTTACAATAAAATTACCAACAATAACATTTTGGATATATATTTAGTTGAAGTTACATAATTATGTTCAAAGTATTTAGTTTCGCCATTAAATAACTCATAGACGTTGTTATGCCGTTAAACAAAATCAACCAAACAATCCCGCTCAAATAAACTGTAAGGAATGAAATCCCATTAATATCGGAAAGAACGATAACAGTACTTGATCAGAGAAACACTATTTTCCTGAGGAATTGTTTTAAGAGAAAGATATTATAATAATATATGTATATTTCTAAAGAATTGATCAATATATATTTTATACCGACTGGTGGCTGGTAAATTATACAAGCCCTATTTCCTCAATTGGGATCGTGGAAATTTCAACTATCTCTTTCTTAGTCTGTGTAGACATGTTTTATCCAATATCCTTAAAATTTAACCGTCACTCAGATGTTCCGTCGATGCTATTCTCAGCATCATATCTGTCGTCTCAAATCTTCTCTACTTCTGTGATTGTTATGGTGAAACACACCTAGTCTATAGATAATAGACTCTCCCACCTAATATAAGTAGGAGTCGAATACGAAAGTTGTCAGCTACCACAACTAGATTACTCTGCGTAATACTTATTATAACAAGTTCCTAACGTTTTTGTACGTTGAACCTATTTAAGAGATAATTTAGTCCAAATACAGTTTCCACTGCGGAAAGTAACTCTACAAGAGTTATTGATCGATTGCTGATTTTTACGGTCTATCAATCTTCTGCAGGTTATTTTAAGCCAGAAAATATTTTCAGATTGTAAGAATTTTTTGGATATTAATGATTTACTGATGAAATTGCTACTAATTAGCATATAGAAGGGGGAAAAGATGTTTTCATGTCTTTCCCAAAGGTTTTTCGTAAGTGAGTTTAACGAAACTGACTGAAAAATGGACCTCTTCGTACTAATCTGAAATTACTGACTCTGGTATTTCCATGTGACCACCATCTAGATGCTTACCACGCTCAACGTTGCTTAAATTCGGTGATCGTACGAAAACCAGTGTTCTTCTGTGAGGAGATAGTTCAGCATGCACAGGAATTTGGGAGGGACAAATATTGCATTTCATTAGAAAGGAAGGTAGCTTTTGCTATTCTAATCGACAAACACAGACAATGCGAACATCAAAGATAAACGTCACACACACAATCAACAAAAATTCACTACACCGTCACAGCAAAAACGAAACGATTCCCGGAAACCGAACACATCATACACAATCAGCTAACTAAAACTTCAAGCACGCAAATTGCTTCAAAAGCACTCACATCTAAAAAGTACAAATGTACTAGACAGCAACCCTAACCTATAAAACATCAAGCATAGAGGTTTAAAAAAATGTCATCAAACATAAACTTCACTCACATTCAAATGTCAGATATATTCGAAGATTCTTAACACAATCAATACTTAAAACAGCTCTAAGGATAAGCAGACATATATCTCGTATAACGTATATTCTCACTTGAAATGTGAAAACTATGCCAATAGGAGACAAGCTTAGCATAAAATAATCGAACTTTAAATACACGTTCAGCCTAAACGTAGAAACATTCCAAAACAACAAATATATACAAGGAAAATCAGATCTCACAAACGGACCCCTCAAACATATTTTAAATGCTGCCGTTAGAGGCAAAACTTTAACAGACAAAAACAAAAGCCACGGAAATAAAGCCGAAAACAGACTCATTATTATTAAGCATAATCTCTCAGTCCTAAAAGAAGTGGTTTCACTAAAAAACAAACACAAACGATACAAGATCAATTTATTTCAGGATACATAGCGCTACAAGGATGAGATTTCCATGCAATTTTGGTAGGAAATCTAGCTAGTATGACACGTGGCATGGTTTATTGAGCTTCATTATACCAGCAACATATACTAAAAGCAGTGGTGGGTGTTGGAGTCATGCTCCGAGACAAGACAGAACATCTGAAAACGATTTGGAAAATCGTTTGTCTTCAATCGATTGCTGCTCTCGAAAAGGACATGTAATCATTGGTTAACTGTGGCAGAAAATGGCTTGTAAATTTTAATGCCTCCAAAACTAAACTGTTCTCACTTAACCACCACAGAGAAACTTCCCTGTCCACCATCAGCATGGTTGATGCTCGTTTCCAGGAGAGCATCTCACTGCGCCCTCATGCCCTCACGTTTTCGACCGTTATGAGGAGGTGGAGGATCTTCATTGAATCAATAGCTACATCTACTGCAAGATAAGTTGGTCCTTTTTGTCGGGGCAGAAGGTTCTCGTCAAAATCAGTCTTACACATCTAAAAATCTACCATTCGTCTGTGACTTGGTAACTGTTGCCATATCTTATCTGGTATCCCTGCTGTTCATCTAATGATTTTCGACATAATCCAAAGAAGGATCTGCAATATAATTGAGCCTGATCTGGCATCTCGACTTCAGTACCGTTCTTACAGACGTAATGTGGCTTCCCTCTGTCTTTTCTTCAAATATTTTCAGGGCAACTGCTCTGACGTGAGTTTTTTTCCCTGGTGCTCGACTATATGACTTTAAGCGTTCTACTAGACTGACATCAAGGCCCCACAATTTCACTGTTGAAATAGTTAAATAAAACCGTCACTTCTACTCCAACAGTTATCCTCTCGCACTTCTCGCCTGTGGCACTCCTTTACTCTTACTTGCTCAGATGTTCAAATGTTAAATGCTGTGTAAACCGCTATCTACTGTTAACTTGAAATCTGTTCATTTTTTGTCCATTCTTTAATAGAACCTATACCCAGGCTTTTCTCTCGTTTTCACACTCTGTACCCCTACCCTGCGTACTAGGTGCGGTCGTGTTTTGCTTTAGGTTAAATGGTCAAAATATTATTCGAATAAAAATCCAGCATCAGTTAATGGATAGCACAAGAAAAATCCTCCACGTATATAACATAAGAAATATTGACATATATAAAACGTGTATATATATGACTCTGTGTGGAATGCAAAATAATGGGTTCCAAGACAGAAGTAGCTTGAAATGGGTTCCAAGACAGAAGTAGCTTGAAAATACGGATATTACCGAACCTTAGAGATTATATTAAATTTACGTATATATATAAATCTAAAGTTTCATTCCTATATTCATCACAATAAACGGATAAAAATATTTAATAATAACATTTCTTTTTCCTTTTCTTTTTACTTCTTTTTCTTCTTCTTCCACTTTTTCCTCCCATCCTTCTTTTTCGTTACTTTCTTTCTGACGTGTTCATTCACGACGTGGTGATCATGGCGTTCCACAACCTTTTTGTAATTCTGAGTAAGATTTCTCCTTTTACTTTCACCCTTTCCGTGTTCTCAAAACCATTGACACAAGCTTGTTTGGTAGATTATTAGCTGTTTTCCTCTGTCTTTCTTGCTTACAGTACGTCCCGGGTGTGTCAAACTCTTAAAGTCGTTTTCCTTGTTTTGTGTATTTGGAATTTCAATTTTCTCTCTCTGGTTTTAATTAAAAGTGTTTTTTTTTTTGTTTCCATCTCCCATAAGAATTTGCCTTTCCTGAGGCGTTCTAACTATAGGTTTATAAACATCTTTCTGTAGGAAAATATGTCTGTTCCTTCAACTCTCATCTTCATCTCAGAGGAGATTGTCCACTGTTCACTGTCATACGAGAGGACGGACAGTACATAAAGACTCAGTATACTGTTCATTGTTTCCAAATCTATTTTCCTGTCACTTATTAATTTGCTGGATTTTTCGAAGTTAAATTTCGCTATTCCAAAATAGATTTCTTATTTCGGCGACACATTTCCAATTCCTTATTAATAGCCTCTCAAGGATTTTTGAAATTGCTTGCTTTTGGTTTCCTCAATTATTAGTTGGCTTCTTGGGCCCGTCCTTTTGCTGACAGCTACGCATTTTGTCTCCTGGCAATCGATGTATTATCCTTTTTTATTCCTCTAAATCTCTGGGAGTTCCTGTCGTTACCTTTCCTTGCTTGGTATAAAAAATGTTTCATATTCATGACTTACGTTGTTAAAATTATGGTCGCCATAATTAATCTTGGTAGAATTACCAATTCTCTCAAGTTCGCCTTACTGTAGAGATTGAATAAATCCTGTGAAAAGTCTCAAGTACATTTTGATATTGAGTATTGGCTGAATTCATAATCGATTCATAATCGATTTCCAAAAGGTAACAAATAATTATTTTTCACTAGTAAAATTTGCAAGATCAGAATACGATTCTTTTGTCATTATTAAATTGTTAATTTCATTTCTTCACTCAAAGGGTGTATTTTATCCGTACGCTTATTGGAAGAATCTAACGTGTTCACAGACAGGGTGCGATGGTTAAATTGTCACCATTTCATAATTTTAATTTTGCGCACGTGTGTTGTTTTTATTTTTAATTTTGTCGACTGCACAGTATCGTAGCATCAGATGGGCGCCATCTTTGAGAAAAAGAGTAAGACTCCTCTAGAAATGTGGAAACGGCATGTTGCATAGCGTGGAATTTGTGCCGGAAGCTCAAATGCGAATATGTCAGAGTGTTTGGGTGCCACCCTGAGGACTGTGCAGAGGACCCAAGAAGTGTTGGATGTGTCTAATTGTAATTACGAAGGTATTTTGAGTGATCACTGTTGATGGCGACGTTTTACCTCCATCATCATCACACAGCGCGTCAGACACAACACAGAGGGCTACAATCAAGTACCTTGAGGATGTAATGCTGCACTGGGACAAGAGGTTGTCTGCTGGACGAAACTGTATCTGGAAACAGGTATCTGCACCATGCTACACAAGCAGGAGAAACTAGTCATAGCTGTGAAACAATTTCTGCAACCATATCACCTTTTACGTCTGCCCACCAAATTCCTCAGACGGTAAACCACTTTATTCTTATATGTGGGTCGCAGTTGAACAAGTGATCAAGAAAACTACTTGTAATACCAAAGATGAACTTAAGACAAGGAGACCATCCAGAAGAGTTGCAGAAGATTCTAGAGTCGTCTGGAGACAGTGGTTGAAGACAATGATGATTTTAGTGAATAAAGTTACACTTTCGTATTTCAAGTTATTTTTGTGTAATTTTGGTAAATACATCTGTTAAAATAAGGTGTCAGTGTTATTTTCATTTTTGTTTCATTTAGACGACAATTTATCCATCGCCCCCTGTAGGATTCATTAGCAAATTCATGAAAATTTTATTTGTTTTTTTTTTAGCGGATAAATGAAATTTCGAAAAACAGAAACAGTAATAACAGAGCCTCTATATAGGAGTGTACGTTTTTCTACATTATTTCCGTCGCGACCCTGAAGCAAAAAATCTTCGAATACGATATTTTGGATACAAGAATACATTCTCTATATTTCCATATTTATTTGAACTAAATCGAAGAAATGATTGTGAAATCGCATGTGGGATTATTGCGAGAAGGCTTCATTTATATTGCAGGTTGCTATCGGCTTCTAAGATAAACAAAATAAAAACAATGAATGGCCATTACGCTCTCGTTGTGAATTTTCAGAGAAAAGAGAACATGTATCAGGGATTTTCTATGGCATCATCATTCAAAACAGAGGGGATAAACACTCTGCAGAGATGCTTACACACACAAACTCTCACACACACACACGCGCGCGCGCACACACACACATATATATATAGAGAGAGGAATATATTATATTGAGTATTGCGTTTTATCGACATGTAATTCATATGTGATTTGTAATTAATAATTACATTGAGCTCTCTTCTGTGGGTCAGTTTTAATATTTTATATTACTAGGATTCACTTGGATTATTAACCACGGGTTATTATATATATATATATATATATATATATATATATATATATATATATATATATATATATATGAAGAAATATAGTCTTAAAGTGTGCTATATTTATGGGTTAAAGTGCTCAATATCAGAGATAGAGCGTGTGTAATTATACAAGTGGACATGAAAGTCAGCACTTAGAGGCGACAGTCTGTTTCATGCTAGTGCAATCGTCAGGCGACCCTGACGATTGCACTAGCAGGAAACAGACTGTCGCCTCTAAGTGCTGACTTTCATGTTCACTTTTATATTCATATATATATATATATATATATATATATATATATATAGAGAGAGAGAGAGAGAGAGAGAGAGAGAGAGAGGATGTATCATAAATACTTTTAAAAACTTTGGTAGTAGGGTGCGCACACTAAACAAGAGTAAAAGTGCATATACATATGTCCGCAAATCCTGCGATTTTTAGTTTAATAAAATATTGCAGCTGTGTTGCTATGCAGATTAGGTTACAATTGCAATTCGTGTACATTTTCGGCTAGTCGCTCTTCAAAGTTTAACGCGTGTAATAATGAGTTATCTGAGAAGTGTTCAGTTTGACAATGGAATGATATTAATATCGTAAGCAAACAAATAACATTTTTACATACGGCTGCGTCACTGGTAATGGATGCGAGGCTGCATGGTTGTATCAGGTTACGTTTCCAGACAGGAAGCTGCAGAATCATCCAACATTTGCTGCTGTTTATTGTCTGGAGCACCATAAACTATGGATCGAGGAATACCGCGATCGACTCGTACGCCTAACCACGAAGAACACATTCTACATGGCCGTTTGGACATATGTTTATGTGGATATTTTACCTTATTTTGCTGTCAGTAACCATCGCCCAAATAATTTTTATTTTCCGAAGTACTTTCAATTTTATCTGAGACCCTCTTCAGTGGGTTAAAATATCAGCGAATGTGTATACAGTAGCTCCGTAAATACAAAATAGTTTTGTCCACTGATGGTTTACAGCGTTTCAAATTCATTCATTTCGCTCATTTTTGCAAGTGACGCAACGTCTGTAATTGTTCACTAACTCCCATATAAAACAACAACTGCAATAAACACGGGTACTCTAAACTATGAAAATGAATGTCCAAACTACTACAGAATAGCTATTATACGAAACTTAATAAACCGTGCAAAAGTAATTATTTTTTAATTTACATTTTTTATACTGAATTAAAAATATTAATACGTGGACTTGAAAAGGATTAAAACTATAGTAAGTAGACATAGTGCGCTTACGTTATTTAACCAAAACTTGTTGAATGAAAATATGCTATATATATATATATATATATATATATATATATATATATATATATATATATGTAAAGAAAGGAATAACAAGACAGACTAGATTCATTAGCATTGGGTAACAACCGGTCTAGGAGAAGTACAACTGTGAATTCAAAACACTGAAAGAGGGTTGTTTGTGAACATTGTCACTTACTGCGCACCTGGTTCTTCACCAATTTGATTAAATGATATGAGTTCTGATTCTAAGAACTGCTCGGCCCTCATATGTCGAAAACGACACGACGGGAGAGTGATATATATATATATATATATATATATATATATATATATATATATATATATATATATATATATATATATATATATATACATACATACATATATATATATATATATATATATATATATATATATATATATATATATATATATATATTCATTGATGCATGTATCATTAAATAAGGCAAGTTTTGTCTCTTTATTTTAATAGTTTGTCGTTGCTTGGATATCGTCCATGCAAAAGAAAAACAGACTATCGTTGTTGTTATGTCCATGTATTGTTTAATTTTTTGTAAAGTAATTATCATCTTTGATGATGGCTTATGTAAGCCGAAAGCTTAGAGTGGTTTAAAAAAACATGTATCAATATGGTGATTTTCTTTCGTCTTTCAATGATAATGTTATTAAGCTTATCAGACTATATGAAAGGGATTTGCTGAAAATAAATAGACAAAACATTTCTATACTATTTAATGAAACATGCATCAATGAAAAAATGCTGCCTAAATACATGCAAAATATATATATATATATATATATATATATATATATATATATATATATATATATATGTAAACATATATAAATATATATAATTATATATATAGTGTAACCCGGATATAAGAGACCCTGATATAAAAGAAACCCGGATATAAGAGAGCTTTTCTCTGGTCCCAAATTAGAGCCATACTTACATAAACAAAATAGACCAAACCCGGATATAAGAGACTTCTTCTCCGCTCCCGACAACTCTCTAATATCCGGGTTACACTGTATATTGTAATGGTAATATATATATGAAGTAATATACTTTTATTATATGTACGTTTCTATTTTAAGATGATATATACTATTAATCTGTCTTTGTAGATGTAGATAAATGTAATTTAGAAACTTTAGCATCGTCGAGAGACACTTTGAAGTACCCTTGGTAAATTATAGCTCCTGATTCCAAAATAGCACCAATCAACGATATAATTTTATGATAATTAAATGACTATTTTCAAATTATATCAATGAGTTCATCATTAGAATATAAGAAGTCTTTCAGTATAGTAAATACAATCTCTGGCTGCTGTTGTTGGTAGATCACAACGCTTTGAAATATGTTGTTTTGTTCTAATAGACTTTAATTTGACTTGAATAATGGTTTCTAATTAGATTACATATATTGCATTTGACTGGTTGTTGCAAATATTGAAAGCTGCGAGTTATAAATCATAAATATGACAAGCACTCCGTTCATAAAATCAAACGTTAAATTAATTCAATTACTTTACCCAGGAGGACTGATTAACGTTGTAGTCGATGAAAAGCGTCCGGAATTGGCGAATCGGAAGAATGTCACCATCCATCATGACAACCCCAGAAGTTACTCCCAACTGCAGAAACGACAGAAGTTGGTATCTATCTATCTATCTATCTATCTATCTATCTATCTATCTATCTATCTATCTATCTATCTATTTATCTATCTATCTATCTATCTATCTATCTGGAAAAATGAACTCAATTAGTTTACTGTTTTGTGTTTTAGATATTAAACACTTTGTGGGATGGATAATTAAGTTGTTACACGATTTGTACAATTTTGTTACACTCGACATATCTATCTATCTATCTATCTATCTATCTGGAAAAATGAACTCAATTAGTTTACTGTTTTGTGTTTTAGATATTAAACACTTTGTGGGATGGATAATTAAGTTGTTACACGTTTTGAACAATTTTGTTACACTCGACATATCTATCTATCTATCTATCTATCTATCCCTCCTTTTTCATTTTCTCTATATCTATGTACCTACTTGTTTTGCTGCTTACGCCGGTATCACATTGAACTACCAATTCCGTCTGATCCCCAAAAGTTAAGCAACGGCGAGTTCTGTCATTCATTTTGTTGGGTGATCACTTGGGAATAGTAGGTGTTTTATTCTTGGATGTGCTTTTCCTGAATAGTTAAGGACTCACAGATATTAAGTGTAAGAACGTGTCCCAATTCCATCTGTGTTGGTTTTATTCCCTGATGCGCAAATACCCTTGGGAAAAGTATGGCTCCACCTCATCTCCTCCCAACTATGGCTTAATTATTAAGACATGTTACACTAAATTATTATTATCATCAACAAAATACATTCTTACCATCTAAAAATTTACGATGGTTTTAAATAACCTGCAAATGGTTGATAAGTCGTGGAAAACGAAATTAATCACACAATCAATAGTTGGTGTCTGCAAATATCTTGTATATTTGGTTTGTAGTTTTGTACATAGACGGTTCTATGTAGCTCTTGAAAATACATTTCAATTGAGCACTGTTGAGTGATAAGCTAATTCTATAAACAACACCCACCTGCACTAATGCAAAGCTCTTCAGTAAAATGAATGGAGCACTTTGGTTGATTGGCATTTGTTTACATTTGTAAAAACAATACGCTAGACTTAGGTGTGTAACTCTACCGAGTGAAGATAGCTCTGGCTGACACCAAATCAGTTGTGTTTCAATCCTGGCTTGAGGCATTCGGATGTCTAGTCGCACTGAGGAGCTGTGATACAACGAAACAGTACTGTCTGTGAATGACATAATTTAGCTCTTGAAAATACATTTCAATTGAGCACTGTTGAGTAATAAGCTAATTCTATAAACAACAGCCACCTGCACTAATACAAAGCTCTTCACTACAATGAATGGAGCACTTTGGCTGATTGTCATTTGTTTACATTTGAAAAAACAATACGCTAGATTTAGTTGTGTAACTCTACCGAGTGAAGATAGCTCTGGCTGACACCAAATCAGTTGTGTTTCAATCCTGGCTTGAGGCATTCGGATGTCTAGTCGCACTGAGGAGCTGTGATACAGCGAAACAGTACTGTCTGTGAATGGCATAATATATATATATATGTATATATATATATATATATATATATATATATATATATAATAAACAGTAAAATCCATCATCACCTCATATGGGAAATAGCCTATTTCCCCATATGAAGTGATTTGCGATTTTATTGTTTATCAATTATATTGCTCTGTAATAATAAATACATTGACCTCTATTTGTGTATCAGTTTTAATATTTTATATTACTAGGATGATATACCAACGGATTTATTACCTTTACTAGATAGATAGATAGATAGATAGATAGATAGATAGATAGATAGATATTGCAAATAGACGGTTCTAGACGAACTTGCATATATCCTTTATATACGACGGTAAATCCAATAGTAAAGTCAATTTCTATATAACAAATTTATTTACACTAATGAACAAAGGCGGCGATGCCGTCTTGTTATCGTTCAACGGCTTTCTTCACCCCTTCCGAAAAGAACCTGTTCTGTTGTTCACAATGCCACGCATGCTTAGCTTCGTTCTTTGGGTACCAAAATCCATAAAAACTTTTCGGGGATCCAAATCATCCTACATTGTATATCGCAACCACTTTTGAGAAATTCAATTATGCAAGCCTCTGAATGAGTTCTTCCTTGTATGCTGTTAATTTTCGTCCAGGTCGACTTTCCTCATTTATAATTGTTCTTACCGATTTAAAACGATATACCCATTCATGCACCTTCCGTTGGTTCATGCTGTGGAGGCCATACTGCGTAAACATCCGTCGATGTACTTCTAAAGGTTCGATTCTCCCTGTCCACACAATCCGCTTTTTTTCTCAATGGTACAATGACTTAGTGGACAATCCATACGTCTGACCTCGTCGCTCCGTGCTAGTTTTCTGAACGTCGAAATACTTCGCGCAACTATCTACCCGCTCTAGGATGGTGTTTCGCATCAACGACCACTGTTGATTTGACCACGTAATTTCAAAATTGCTCTTACACATTGATTTACTCTCGTAGATATATGCACATATACACACACTCACACGCACGCGCACACAAACACACACAGATTCACACGCAGGCAAACGCATACAAGCACGCGCACATACACACACGTACACGCACACACACGCAAACACACGCAGACACACACACACACACACACACACACACACACACACACACACTGGAGAATATGGAAAACTTTTTATTGATGTGATTACGCGTTTCGCCATCATAGGCTACTTCAGATTAGAACGGCTGAAATACGTCTGTGTGCTTCGGCTTTTCCTTCAATATTAAATTGCTAATACATTTTCAAGTAAGATGGCGTCCCTCGGTTGGGATGAATGAAGAGAATTGTGAATTTTGAATAAAATCCCTGATTTAATTCATGTTGTTTTCTTTTTTGTTTTCAGTTTTCTTGATTTGTGGAAATTTGATTGTCTATTCTTCCAGTTTTTCTGTATTGAATTTAAGTTAAATCCTTATCCACTTTCTCAGAACTGATTGAAAGTAAATAATCATATATTTTAGGTACGGCATTTTTGGTTTATATGTGTATAAATAGAAAAGAAAACATATATATATATATATATATATATATATATATATATATATATATATATATATATTTAATAGAATATATATATACAACACGCACGCACACGCACACGCACACGCACACACGCACACACACACGCACACACACACACACATATATATATATATATATATATATATATATATATATATATATATATATATATATATACAGCATATTGCCTAAGACGTCAGGGGAGTGTTGTAGCATTCCTACGAACGATAATGCGTATGCCCCCATTCACATAAATGCAATAGTATATACTATATGTAGGTCTGCAGTAAGAGAACCATTGTGTTGTCACTTGACTCAAATCTACCAGTTGATTACTTCTACGCGCCGCTGGCGAATCTTATGTGTGTTGATCTTGTCCCTAACAATTATCGTTCATTACCAACCTTCGTGTGATTATTCTATTCAGTCGCCTTCCCTAGGTCACAACAGGGATTATATTTGTAGTATGGCTAATAAAACATATTTGTTCATTAGCTATTGAAAGAAACTGAGTGACAATCTGATAAAATGTTATCTGACATGAATGTGCATAATTGAATAATTCCGCAAAGGGTAGCGTTTTTTCATTCTCATTCGACTGGCGAACAACCATCGATTTCAGCAGGTGATTTTAATGATTTCATAAATGTGAAAACTTAATTAATACAAATGGAGTCGGATATTTTACGACAGAAAGCGGAATAAATGTTAAAATATATCACTTGGTTTATGCTGCAAGCCACTTCATAAATGGGTGTTATTCAAGTTATGATGTAGACAAGATTTCATAAATTGTTCTTATGAAATATAGTTTGGGAAAGTGCCATTGTATATTGCTTTACACAGACGGAAGATTGAGTGTAAAAGTCATGTTTTTAATATAGAATTTATCATGTGTGACATCGGCGTATTTTAAGATAGAAAATATCGTCTATTTTTATGAGCTCTAACCTTATCAATGTCATTTTTCTTTGTTCCATTGAGCGGTTTTTGCTATATAAGCGATTTGACGAAATTGAAGTGAAAATATAACAGTATGATTCAACATTATGAATTTGATAATACAATGTCACATATGACGATCATTTATTTTTTAAAAGATGAACTAAAACTACAGTATAGGAAAATGTCTTTGTATATAATATAATATATATTTGATGCTACCAGTACACACACACACACACACACACACACACACACACACACACATATATATATATATATATATATATACATATATATATATATATATATATATATATATATATATTCAATGATAAATCTTTAATAATGTGAAACATGTTAGGTTGACAAACGATTTTTATTTGCTGTTTATCTTGTTATTCTGTCGGATTCCGACCCATATTTGATTTATATTTTTTTCAAAATCACACACACACGCGCGTGCGCACACACGCGCACGCGCGCACACACATACGCGCGTGCGCGCACACACACACACACATATAAATATATATAGCATAGCACTGTTTTAGATTTTATGCTTATGATTACATTGAACTTAAATTTGCTCACGCACGCATACTCACGCACGCTCGCACGCACACTCACACACGCTCGCACGCACACACGCACACACACACACACACACACATATATATATTAATTTGTTTTAAATTTTATGTATTCCACATTTTTCACCACATTGGTATCTCAGCGTTTACCTGAAAACTGCATTTAGTCAAATATTAATTTTATTTATGACGAAGTGTCATATTACTTTGTGAGAGAAAAACATTTTTTTAGGCTTCCACTTGAAGAATCTTGTATTTAGATAGTTTTTTGAAGATCTTCAAACATACATTACAAATGCAGGGACTGCCACGTCAATAGGTAAACATATTCTGTTTTTGTTGTCATTGAACAAGATATCTGGGCGATTAGATTTGATTTTTCTGTCTGTGTGTATTGTAAAATCCCATAAAATTGTGTCAGAACCTATCTCTGTCAACTGGTCTGTGTTATGTTCATACAAGTGTCATTTTCCTTCTCGTAAGTGTTGCAAATTTTACAGTGCAGACATTGACTCGTGCCGTTTTATATATTCAGTGGGCGCTAACACTGCAACCTGATACAAGATGATCAAGTGTTTTGGTGTATTTATCACAGAATCTGCATTTGGGTTTAACACAATTTTTGAGTATGAGTGCTTGGTAATTTGTAGTCAGAAACTATTTATTTAGTTTATAGATCTTACAAAAGCCTTTGGCAGATTGTAGCAAGAGGCACTGTCAACAACAATGAATAAATATAACATAATTTAAAAAGTTATCCATTCTGTTCAACATTTGTACGATAAGATTTTTACCAAATCTCGATTTGAAAATAGTTCCACATATCAGTCGGTGAACACCAAGACGATTTCTTCCCCCTAAATAATATGGCATAATCCTTGATCGCATCATAAGTGGCATCCTAGAACACAGTCAGAATCGGGGTTCGCAAGATTACAATGTTTCGATTTGTGGATGTCCTAGATGGACTGACAGGCGAAGAGGAGAAACATGTTTATCTGATGAAGAACCTGGATATAAAATCTTCATGATATACTATGGAGATTAATACAAAAAATTAAAAGCATCCTGCATTGAGAAAATATGTTTAAGTAAGATAAATATCGATGTTCAAGAACATAATGTATCGTAACATTTCATTTTTATTATAAGGGAAGGCGACTCCTGAATAGAATAGTAGAATTTGTCACTATACTAAAAAACCAATAAATAAAAAGACAGTTTTCCTGTATATTTGCAAATCTGGAATATTAACAATATATTACAGAAAAGAATCCAATAATTATAAATGAGATACTACGGAACAATTCTAGGTATGTCCTACGTAGACGACATAAGAAATGACACAGTGCGAGACACTATATGACAAGAAGCAGCACCCTAATCACTTTCAAGAAATTAGTGTTGAAATGGTATGGGCACGTGATAAGAGTCAGAAAAGTTTCTACTGCTGCCTTCCTACATGACACCACTTTTGGTAAAAGAAAAAGAGGCAAATAGAGGAAGAATGCCGGACAGCCTCACATAATGAAGACGGCGACTCAAACATTGGCATGCCTACGAACCATATGGAGAGATCTGGTAGGCTGCTCATGGAATTGATATCTTTATTATTATTATTATTATTATTATTATTATTATTATAATTATTATTATTATTATTATTATTATTATTATTATTATTATTATTATTATTAATGTCACTGATGATGATGATGCTCTATTTAGATTTAATTCCTTTTCAGAAAAAGTAATCACTAAATAATTAAACTATTCATGATATATAGAATAAACATGCCTAATACGGAGTAGTGTACCCATTTTAGATTGACATAGTTCAGACTTGCCATGAGAGAGTTTAATTTCTTATAGGTTTAGTGGCTAATATTTCCTGAGAAAATCCATTTTAACAGCACGAGTTTCGACATGAAAAGATAATGTTCCGGTACTTTTGGTCTAGTTCCGTGTTGCAATGCACTGTATCGCAACGGATTAAAGAAATGCAACTGGACATCCGGGTTACAATCATATCTACACTTCAGGAACATTTATCCCGGAGTTTCTTGAAAGAAATATGCACTTTCTCACCCCATAAGGAATAAATTTATAATACCACCCAATTACTTAATATTGATCTGTATCCAAGAAGATGAGATTTCGGGACAAGAATGAAAATCGCTAATATTTGATTCTTAAAGATAGTTCTTGACGCTTGATTTATCGAACTTAGCAATTCTTTGCTACAATTTGGTTTGGACAGCTTTCAATTATAATTCTCGATGTCTTGTATTGAGAATAAGAAAGTAAATAATTGCCAACGACCAAAACTTAATGGCAGTGTTACATATATAATATATAATAATATATATGTAATATGTATAACTGGAAGTTAATATCAACAATAGCAGAATGGGAAAATATATTAAAAAATGAGGAAAAAAAAAACAATGTCACCCCTTTCATAGAGAATGACTACATATATAATATCTTACCAGTTTCTTGAATTTGTAGGAAAATTAAGCAATTTGATAGATTTTTCGAATGATTACAACATCTCGACTGTAGAGCCTCAGGACTTCTTCCGGGATCTTCCGCTCTGGGTAGCGTTTAAAAATTCTTGAACTGAACAATACATTTAATTTACAGATGTAGACTGTTCTCGTTCCGCTGCCCATGTCTCTTGTTCCTATTTATTACTACTTCGTTTTCACTAAGAGTCGACCACGGTAGTGAAGTCGCACTTCCCATCGTACCAAATACATGACGCAAAGATTTTAATCCATTAGGGCGATTACTGTGGGACACTAGAACCTAGAAATTTTAGGCTTAAACCTAATGTTTATGTCACAACAACTAAAGATGGCAGCGGGGTACAATGCCCGAAATGTGATAAAACAAAATAGATAAAGACATTTTACGGATTTTCTATTTGTTTATAGTATTGGCTTTGTCAAGTATTTCACGTTATCTGCTTTGCATAGATTTGTATTTTTCCTCTGGCCATTTTACAAAGCACTCGTCTTTAGTTTTCGATCTTTAAGTAACGTAATAAAACGTTTTTGGTGTCTAGAGTTTTACATCTGTTCTAATCTATTATCTAGTAATGTCTCTTGGTCAGAGAAGGTGATTGTAGCTATTTCCTCTTCAAGGCACGTAGTGGTAGCACCTTTTCTTGTCCCAACTATGGACAAATAGTGCAACCCCAAACAAAATCAAAACCAAAAAAAATTGTAAACAAGCATTTTTATGGTAAAATTACCAGCAATACATGATGACGAAATTTTAGAAAAATCTAAATAATTTAGCTAATATATCCTGATACACTAAAATCCAGACTGAAACAATAATATTTCAAACTCTCCACTCAAATACATAAGTGTCACTTTTCTCATTAAGTACCACTTACTTTATGCCCACTCCATTGTTTCGCCTCTTATATCTAATATTTTTTCTTCATTACTAGGAAAATATTTGTACAGGTATCGGCACAAAAAATTAATGACTGAATAACGACGTTCCGGACATTGTGCGCAAAATAGCTTTTAGTATTTTTATTTTACTCAGGGATATATATTTATTTACTGGAAATCAATACAGGTTTCATTGACAGAAGAAAGCTATTGTATGCATTAACTTAATTTTGTTTTGTTTTTTCTTTGACAAAAAAAAGGAAAAATAAACAATTCGGTTCTCATGTTTTATTTTTATTGACTTCTACAATTCAATGATATTAGTATTATATTATCCATAGTTCTTTAAAAAAAAATCGGCGCTGTACCATGCTTCACAGCTTCTATTCTCTTCCGGCCACTGCTCCAATTCACTACCCCTCAATTCTATTCTTTTCCCCCTCTTCTTTAACCAACATTTCGATAGAACTCTGATGAATCGTGCAACGTTTGCATTGGGATGGGGCAGATAATATTTCATAAAATGAGGTTTTGTCGCAATTGAATTATCGATTGGACGATTATCAACGATTTTCAAACGCCGACAATCCAAACCGGTTATCAATTTTCTCTTTTCGAAATGCCAGTTAATGAGGACACAGTCAACTCTCGGCCAAATGAAACAGTTTGCGTTTCACGGATCAAGTAATTAAAAAATTGTTTTTTTCTTTAGTCACTTGCGAAAAATTTTTCCAGCCCATAATAACGCTTAATATTTCTGTTGTTTGAGAATTTTTAAAAACAGGTTTTATTTTCTTCTATAATCGCATATAATTAAAATAAATTAATTAACATTATATATATATATATATATATATATATATATATATATATATATATATATATATATATATATATATATATATATATATATATATTTAGTTTACAAAAAACTAGGTAATCCGTATGGGTAGACCCAAGGAGGATAAAATCCAGAGAGCTCAATGTAAATCAGAGCTAATAATTTAAATAAAAACAGACCACTTTAAGGTTCCATGTAATAAATTATTTCACCACAGCCCTTTTAAAGACCGTGGATCATCAGATTTTACTTCCAAAGGTTGAAACGAAAAATGAAAAGAAATTTACACATTTATGACGGGCAGTACTAAGTATATGTAAATTAACGAAGTGAGGAAGTGAGGGAGGAGAGAGACATGATTGAATTAGATGTAAAATTTCTATTCTTTCAAATTTAAATTGTGTGAGGAAATCCAGACATTGACACATTAAATCGGTTAACTTAACGGAAGTTATATATTGATATGGAAGGAGGGAGGAGAAAATGGCATAAAGAGAAAAAGACATAAAGAATTTATGAGAGAAAGTGTCATTAACTTTCTTTGGAATGAAATAGACGCTGTTGTTTTGCTTTACTTTGAGAGTTCATAAATATTATAATGTTTGATATAAGTTTGAATGTTTAAACAGTCTATAATGAATTTAATTATATGTTTTGTTAAAGTTTTTTTTTTAAACTTTATTACAAAAATTTAGGGGATTTAATATGAAATAGTCGATTAGAAAAATATTCATAGAATTTACATTAAAACACTAAAATTTTACTTTCAAATATAAGTTTACTTCTAGTTGTAATTGTTTATTAAGGTGATATCACTATCAGTTTGAATTTTATTCATGAATTTAATTAGCGACTATTTTTAGATTGGTAATTTCTCTTACTTAAAATTTAGTTTTTAAGTTAATATGGAGTGATATTTGAAGGTAATATTAGAGATTCTGCTCTATCATATATTGTAAGCACATCCATGCGAATTTCACATATACATACGTTCTTTTACATTCAGTTACACATGTACCGATATACACGGGTAATTTCATGTATTAATACCTACATATATCTTATTAAATGTTTCCGCATACTTACACATATATATATAGGTGTGTCCTAAGAATTCCCTAAAAAATTTCTCTAAAAAATATAAGGTGATGACTTTAGTATTCAATTATCAAAACTCTAAATATTATATCATCAATAATGATTATTAAAGGGTAATACATTTAAATTCAATTATCAATTTTTAAAAAAGTTACTCCGTATTGTTAAGAATTTTAAGCTCACAATTCCAAATGGAGAATATTAAGGGAGAAAATGGAGTAAAACATCAATAACAGACCTGGAAGTCCTTTTTTTTTAAAAGATTTTTGCACACACCCATACATATACATATACACCCACATATATACACACATCCGCATACATGCACAGACATATACATATATATATATATATATATGTATATATATATATATATATATATATATATATATATATATATATATATATATATATATATATATATATATATCCGTATATCTACACACCATATATATATATATATATATATATATATATATATATATATATATATATAATTAATAAACAAAAAAATCCAAAATCACCTCACATGAGGAATAGATGGCTTGTGTGTATTATCAATAACGGTGTGGACAGAGTATGTGTTCGAAATAAAATTTCAGTGTGAAAGCTAAATTTCACTGTTAAATTTCTATTACTGACCAAACTCTGTACAAACCGGAGTTGATAAGACAGACGACCGATATTTTCGTCTGCCGAAATAGGCTATTACCCATATGAGGTGGTTTGGGATTTTATTGTTTATTCATTATTTTCTTATAATAAAATATTCAGCTCTTTTTGAAGATCAGTTTTAATATTTTATATTACTAGGATCCACTTGGATTACAAACCAACAGATTTGTAAACTTTACTCTCTCTCTATATATATCTATATATCTATATCTATATATATATATATATATATATCGTTCGCAGACAGTACTGTTCCGCTGTATCACAGCTCTTCAGTGCGACGAGAGCTCCGAATGACTGGATTGACACCCAACCGATTTGGTGTCAGTCAGAGTCTCTACCACTGAGCTACCTTCACTCGACGAATTAATCAGCTAAATCTAGCGTATTGTCTTTACAAATGTAAACAAAAGCCAAACAACCGAAGTGCTCCATTCATTTTACTGAAGAGTTTCGCATTAACGCAGGTAGCCATTGTTTTTAGATTTAGCTTGTCATTCAACAGTGCTCAATTGAAAATTTATTTTCAAGATCTAAACACAACAAGCACAAAAGTCAACACTGAAATCAACACCAAGCGACGGTCTAATTTATGCCTGGCTCTTATTTTCTGTGTTTTGCTTCGACTATTTATACATGCTGGTCAATGGTCCATTAGTTGTGGCAGTGTCTGTAGCAATATCCTAGCGGTTATTGAGTGGGGGATAACTGTTATGTTTCAACTCATTCTAGAGATTATTGAGTACATATAATTATGGATCCAGAATTTACACTTTATGATTGATTATTTGTTTTGATTATTATGATGACATTAACTTGTGTTTAGGCGTGCTTTCGTATTTTGTTTAATATTTAATGAATTTGCTTATTTAGATGTTTTGCTTATTTTTTTCCAGGAATGGTTAAATTATTTGTTTAAAGTATTGGTTTGTCTAGAGTATTTTACATTATCTGCTTTGTATATAGCGCGTACATTCGTAATTTCCCGGAGGCCCTCGTTTTTAGTTTTCTGTCTTTAATAAATAAAAAAATAATCGTAAAAATGTGTTTCTTCTCAATATTTTGAGATCAGTTCTAATCTTATATATAGTAATTTGTGTCAGTCTGGGGAGGTGATTATAGCTATCTTCGCTTCCAGAAAAAGGGTGGTATTAACTGTTAGGGTTCCAGCTATGGGCAAATAGTGAAACCCCAAACAAACAAAAATAAATATGAACGTATAAACACACATTTTCTTATAGTAAATTACATTTTAAATTGTAAAATGAGCAACAATAAGTATTTATATTAAAATGGTCAGCAATAAAATTTTATAGTATTATCGATAATACATTTTCGAACAAAATTGCCAACAATACATTTTCACTATAGGTGAAGGCAAAAAAATATATCTGTATTAAGTTGAAACCAATTAAATAGTGTTCAAAATAATTAGATTTCGGCATTAAATAACCCCGACAGGTTGATATGGCAAACGAAATCAACCAACCAATCATCTTGTGATCTCCTCATTTTAAATATTTTTAGTGTAATTCGATTTATATATATATATATATATATATATATATATATATATATATATATATATGTAAATATTTATATATATATATATATATATATATATATATATATATATATATATATATATATATGAGCAAACTAAATTCTGGGACACATAATAAATATATAATGAAGAATTATCACTAAGCGCTCATTTCGTTTTGTAACGGATTTTTTAAAAATCATTTCACCCCAGGCAAGGCGGAAATGACACGAGTACGCAGGGATTTGCATGGAGTGAATGTGAAAGAGAAATACTTTAACTAGGGAGTTTTGATGAAATGACAAAAGATGATAGGATTCAAGTAGACAAAAATGGCGACTGACTTTGCATCAAAAGTTTTGAAGATTATAGTTATCAGGGAAGCAAGTAAACAGAAAGGTGTTCTACAGGTGTGATGTGCGGGAAGAGTATCTCTTGCGGTAGCAATGGTGGACCTAGTTCCAATCTAGTAGCACGCTTATATTCTTGTAGTCGGGGCATCATGCAGAAATGCTCGTCAGACCAGTTGCTATGAATATATTTATGAAAAAGGCTGCGGGAAGCAAGTTTACGTCGGTGAGAACGTGACTGAAATCGAGATATCCTGGTCACGATGAGCGCAGTATTTGAGGTCAAATTCCGGATTACTCTGTTGGTATTAACCTTCTCACAAAGGACCATTAGAAACCGTTGAGTCCGTCTTCTCTCTCTTCCCTTCTGTTTCTCTCTAACTATTGGGCAAGTAGCAGGATAAGCGTCGTCCTCTAGACTTATTTAGAAGTCATTCTAAGAGAAGGGGGAAAAGATTTGATTTCTAAATAGTCTACAACATAACTAAGAGTCAACCCCATTATCCTTCGCGAAAAGGCATGGAATTTCAAAACTAGCAAAGTTATTACACTTTACTAGTTGAGATTCAAACAAGCAAAAGCAACGATAAAGCAGATTAGAAATCAATAATTCTCGGCTGCGTCATCTCCGATACTCAACTCAGTCGTTAATTTGGTATTTGTTAATGGCAGTGTTCCCTTTTCTAAAAACTTGGCTTAAGTTTTATGACTATAATTAAGTTCTAAATAACTCTGTACCATACTAGGTCCCGTTGATTTTTTATTAAAATAATCAAAGTCGAGATCAATTTCGACCACGAGGCTAAAATCTCGAATATTGAAACACGATTCTCAGAATGTCGTTTTTCACAAAAGCCGTTTTACGCATTTCCGTCATGTTTCGAGGGATTATATATTGTCTTTGAGACGGATAACTTTGAAACTACATTGTCCAAAAATATACTCAATTTTTAAATGACAATAAATGCAGTGTTTATTGACTTGCAAAGAGGTCTACTAGTTAGAATTAAGAAATCTTAATATATATTGACCTACAATGAATATTAAATATTAAATTAATTAAATGATTTTTTTTAAATATATAAATATTCAAACTTATGACAAAGTCAAAAAGTAAATAAATCATTTTGGGACAACCTCTCTTTATACATAATAATTAGGGCGTCTCGAGTTAGTATAATGATTTGCAAGCTTGTCTCGCTGGAACAATTACGTCTGAGTAGTGAGTTCGTTCCTTACTGAATACCCCATCTTTTCGGCCTTGTGGCGCATCTCAGCTATACTTGGGAAATCGCTATATTTAGAATAATATTAATGACGTTTTTTTTTTATTTAATAATGTTATTAGTAACACCACTGTTTAATTGGGGATACTAAAATCAGTTAGGTACAGAAATTTAAATATATGTGAAGTGTTCTAACAGAGGATGGAATGTGCGTCGCTGAGATCCGAAGACGCATTTGGATGACCAAAGACGCATTGTAAAAGCTAAATAGAATATTGATATAGGTATATTTCGTTGGAAACAAAGAAAAGATTACTGAACTGTTACGTCATATATGTCCTCCGGTATGCCAGCGAATGCTGGACAATCTCCTCACACATGAAGAAGAGACTCAAAGCAACAGAAACTGTGTCATACAGAAGGATGCTGAGGATAACATGGACCTAACATATGAGCAACGACGAGGTTTTGGAGAGAATAAAAACAAAAAAGGGAACTCTTAATTAATCTCATAAATTTCTGGGACACGTTAATTAAACTCAGGAATTTCTGGAAGACGTAATGAGGAAGGAAGGCTTGGAAAATGTTATAAGCCTGGAACAGATAGACGGAAAGAGGGACAGAGGAAAACAACGCGTGACACACTTGATGGAATGGAGCAAACGGATGTCAAAACAGTGATTGGCAAAAATAAAGAGAAAACAAAATTTATTAAGAGCTACAAGGGGCGGGAAGATATGGAGAACCATGATCATCTTCGTCCTGAAGAGACACGGTACATAATATAAAGAACAAAAAACACCCATTGTTACAACTTCTTGTTGAGATCTAGAATACACTGACTACATCAACATGCTGTTAGTTACCCTCTGCCGAAAAGAAGGGTTCAACTTTTTTCTTGTCTTTTTGATTTTTGAGCAAACCGAATGTATTTCAGACTTCTTACCTCACTTTGAATCCAGATTTCTTTACAAGGAGAGACTGCGTCATAAACGAATTCTGAAAAGTTCGGCGTGGCATAAATCAAACCCTGTCCTGTTTATGATGATAAACTACATCCGCGGCCTGGGTAAGACGATAAACTATATCCGACAGTAAGGACTCTGATCGGTTTTGCGTGGAACGTGGAATCACCTCTTAATTGCTGGTGTTCCCAGGTTCACACTGACCCGGGGTGGTTGAACCTGTTAAGATCCCTGCTATGGGCAAATAGTTAACACCAACGTGGGGTCAGAACACCATGAAAGTGGAAAAATAGGTTTTAATACCAAAAATACTTTTCTTTTAAAAAAATTATTACCAGAAATACATTATAACCAGCAATCCATTTTTTAAAGAAAATATTCCCAGCAATAGCTTTTTGAAGAAAAAAATATTGACGACAATACATTTTTGAAAAAAGAAGTACCAGCAATAAAAAAAAATTGTCGGCATTAAATAACCTATTAAGGTTGATATACCGTAAAACAAACATAATTTGCTATCATTAAATCTTATAACTTGCTTTACGTAATATATGTGCGTAGTTACGACGCCACCTGTAGTAAGAGATGAAGAGATATAAAAGGAATTATTTCAAATTCCTATTTTGCAAGTACTCAAGTATACATGTTTTGCAAAGACACTACTAACGTGTCGACACTTTCCCCCTGCGTGTAGACTTGTGGCGGATGTACACGAATATTTTCAGAATTCTTTCTACTTGCTTCATATGAAAAACAAAATCATTGTTTAAGTCAATAGAAACCTATTTGTTACTGTAAAATTTATAAAGCCTTACGCGGACAATTAGATAAAAATTGTCCAAGTATCATAAAAAAGTAGCCTGGACTTGATCTTTTTCTTATTGAATAATGCATATTGAATTAAAAGGAAACTATTTTTTTTTTACTACAGACTACGCCTGAGACCAAACATTTTATATATAACTGAATTGCAGCAACCTTCATTTCTATTCAGTAATGAAATTTGTCACACTCAGCCTAGATACAAGAAACTATTGAGATTTATCCGAATCCTGGAGGTCTTTCTGTGTTAAGAAAGGTGTTAACACTTTGAAAACGATGTTTCTACTCAAGGTGGGGGATGAACCATTTTTTAGATGTAATTTAAATTCATATTTTCCATTTAGTTATATTTTAATTATTTATTAAAAGTGGTTCTTGTTTTTTTACTTTTGCAAATCATAGAATATTTATGAAAATGCAGTAATCCAGTTAATATCTGGGCATGGTTACAAGTATACAAAACATTGCTACCCAAAGATGCTTAGAATAAAGTAATATATACGAGTGTAAGTCAAAAAGTGTCTGCTTCTTCGCCATAACATATCTTCATATAAGAGCGCTGTTAATTTTTGACATTCCCTTGTATTTTGAGAACTAATTCTTCTATTCATTATTTTCCCATTCAAGGTAGAACTTATCTGGATGGTTACAGAAGAATCCATTGAATAAACAATGTCTTCACATAAAGGCGGTACGCTGTGTTTATTTTCCCAGCACTGAGCCAATTCATTTATTTATTTTATTACAGTTCTGATGCGCATGTGGCGAACACAGAAGTTAGCTATTGAGTAAACAACTCCATGTTAATCTCACAGAATATCACGTGTTATATGCGAAATAAACATTTTTTAGACACAAATTAGCAATCCAATTAAGTCCAGTAATACTGTGATAGGATAACTTGATTAAAATTGTCTAAGTGCGTTTAAACATTTTAGAACAACAATTTCAAGAAGATTACGTGCGTTTTTCGCCTTCTTATCTTGCCTTCACTGTCATGTCTGTATGTCTGTCACTTGCTCTCACACTCCTTTTATATATAGCGCAACTTAGATGTGGCACAAGGTCGAAAGTAGGGGGCACCCAATGAGGATCGTACTCACTACTCAGTCGTAATTGTTCTAGCGAGACAAGCTTGCTAGACACTACACCGCCTCGAGGTGTCCTACTCTCTCACTCTCTCTCTCTTTCTTTCTCTCTCTTTCTCTCACTATCTATCTCTTTCTCTCTCCATATATATATATATATATATATACTACGAAATGGACTAAGTCTGACAATTATTTTAATATTGTTATACGTTATTTATATATACACAAATATTTAATGTTTTAACGTATAACAATATTAAAATAATTGTCGGACTTAGTCTATTTCGCAGTGTGTTACGTTTAGATAAGCTTCGAGCAGATATGGACGCGCGAGGGAAATTATGAGAAATTTGTAGTTTAAAAGCATTAAAATCAACCTTGTTAACCAGACGCTCTTTCGTAACTAAGCTGGTATACCTTGTCAGGCTATATGACGTTTTCGAGTAGAATACCGTTTCGAGAACACATATTTTCTGTCGGAGAACGCATATTTTCTATGAAATCTCTCGGAGGTTCAGGCCGGTAAATGTTGTTAATTATGTTTATTATAAACAGAGAATTTAATTAAATATTTGTGTATATAAAAATAACGTATATATTTTATATGTGCAGTACTTAAAAGCGTGAAAGCCAGGATCACAAACTAATATGTATAGCTGTTCTGGGGCACCTCGAGGTGATGTAATAGTTAGCAAGCTTGTCTTGCCAGAACAAGTATGACTGAGTAGTCAGTTCGATCCTCACTGGGTGCCCCTTACTTTCGGCCTTGTGCCAGATCCAAGCTACGCTTGGAAAATCACTATATAGCTGTTCTGTTTTAATATAGCCACTTGCTGCTCGTTACACTAATTAATAACGCATGTGACCAATCCAAGTGCCATGCCTGCTCACTAAAATAATTTAATAAAGTACACTTATTTTGAAATATTTTTAAATAAATTAAATCAGAAAATCGAAAACAAAATAAAGCAGTATTTTTTTTTACAAATAGTAATGTAATCTATTCTTTTAATAATGCAATTCGAGATTTTAAATATTTTTATTTTATTGACTTATTTTCAAATGACAGTTCACTTTATTAAAAAATAAATTTCTTTACAATTTAATTTATTAAAATAAATTTAAAAAAAAATGGTTCATATTTTACATAATGACATTTCAAAAGCCTTATTTGAAGAAAAATATTAACTAATTATGTTGTTAATCCTTAGTAAATTACTTTTATTCAGTTATGAAAAAGTTGTTTATCTGGTGCTGAGTTGTCTCCGTCCAGAGGTGTCTCAGTCATGAATTGTCCGGCGTTCAGTCGGTGGTGATGAGTCGGCGATGTTGAGTTGTTTCTTCCCGCCTTCAATGACCTGATTGTACGGGTAAGTTATATGAAATCTAGTATGGCTGTTAAATACATTTAGTATAGTATTGGTTCTGCTAGTTTTTTTCGCATAAAGTTACAGGTTGCTACAATCCGAATTATTAACCGAAAAAAAATCTTGAGTCACACAGTTAAGTAGCCTCGTCTGAGAGAGATTTCATATGCATGTCATACATAACTTCAAACTCGCGCACAAGTATCTAAACTGTAAGCTGTGTGCAACTGCTTTCTCTGATTAATGATTAGACATTTTTCGATCGAATAAAGCGTGTAGAATCTGAAAACGTCGTGGACTGGAGCTCGAAAATCTCAAATAAAGAACTGTACCAAATGATGTCTTTCAACATCAGTAACAACTAAAATTGATATAAACTGTAAGACGACATAATGCAGATGTTGACATCCCAAACGACATATAAAAAGAATGTTAAGAAGGAAATCTCCTTCCATACGGAAAAGTACGTTATCATTTAGTAGACTTGTGAAACCTATTTTCTTAAAAGAAAAAAAAAATAGACTGGCTTTATAAATTTCAACCGAAAGCGGCATTGACTTATCGGTCAGTGAATGAAGAATATTTCCTTAAGAGTAAACGAGTAATATAACTATTATCATCACGGATAGCAGGAAGGTTTTGCGCTGTATTTAGTTTGGAAACTGTAAGTGTAAATAAGTCTGTATTGCTACGACGTCACTTGTACAAACTAAGACACGGCTGGTTCAATTAGCCGTTCTTGCTTTCTGTACACTTCACAACGTATATCAGTATGTTTTCACTACTTCAGCCTCCTTTTATCAGGCCAAACCTGCGGCTGACCAACCAATCAGCGTTCTTCGCTTTTATTCTCGTTTACCCAGGCAAATATCCTCCTCCAGTTCGACCAATCAGCACGCGACTTGCTATTGATGGAAGCATGCCAACCTGTACAAAAAAAAACCCTCGTTACCGCTCATACTGTGGGAACTTCTAGACGGGAGAGTTATGCCATTTTCACGGAGCAAACTTGCCGATGTCACATGCCGCCCGTTAAGGTAAGACCCTTATTTTCCTATGCACCAAATGCAAGCCACTCTGGCTCGCTTGCTTCTACGGGGCTGTTCACCACATAAACTAATTAAGGTGAATGAAAAAGAAGCTGTCCGGGATGATAGGAACCTAATTGATAAGGAAACTACAACCGAAACGCCTTGCGTGTTCAGACCGTGCTTCTGTTCTGTATAGTGGAGTATATATTGCTAAAATCATAGTTTGAAATGGGTTCATTTTTAAAACAAACTTACCTTATTTAAAAGCCTATGACTTCAAATTATACCAACGCCAAAAATAAAATAACTGCTATTAACTTATCTTGTAATGATACAGATATCACCACTTAGTAGTGGGCCCGTTTGCGACCAAAAGAATGTAGACATAATTCTTCTTCTTCTTCTTCTTCTTCTTCTTCTTCTTCTTCTTCTTCTTCTTCTTCTTCTTCTTCTTCCCTACGTGACCCTTCCATCATAGTTCTCCCTAATTTCCTGTCATTTTTGGTCCTTGGTAAATAATGCTTTTCATTATCTCTGTAAATTTGTGTTCGGCCAACCATTTCCATCAGATCGTTAGGGAGGTTCCACTGACCCTCTTGCCTTCTAAATGTCCCATGAGTGTCGCATTTTCTAAACCCTCTCTCCTCATTTTATGTCCTATGATTTTCTGAACTCAGCATACATTTGTAGACCCCCATTTCTGTTGTCTCACGACTTTTCATCATTTATGAGGAGATTTTACAGCGTTCACTTCCATATTGTCGAATCGATATTACACACTATTTATTCATTTGTAATTTGCTAATGAGATTTTCCTGTTTCTTAATACTATGCTTAGATTTTGGATGTCATATTTCACTATTCCAATACACTTTCAACTTCTTGTGTCGCATAATCTGCTATCTGTTAAAAAAACTTCCTACGTATTTTAATGTTTTCACTTACTTTTTTATGGCATTTCCAATCTGTAATTCGTGTTTTGGATTCTTCTTTTTTATGTGAATCACATATTTTGCTTCGTTAGATTTGGTGCTTATTCCTTTCTTCACCCTTTCATTTACTATATTCTGTAGGAGCTCCTGTATTCTCCTTTCTGTGATGACTAGCATACACTAATTAGTTTTCAAAATCTGAAATAACTGATTATTCGTAATTAAAATAGCAATGCCCGTGTTTGTTACTTAACAAATTTGTTCAGGAAATTATGTACAGTTTTAGAATCAAATTTAATTCCTGAATTAATGTATTTAAACAATGTTTAAATCAGTAAAAATAATAGCATCTACACATTTCTGGCATCGAGGTGAAAGATTATTTATGCATTTATCGTAAAACTCTATGGGCTTCTTCAATCCAGTTTCGGTATCTTCTTCGAAAACTGAATGCCTTGCCTTAAAGAATTGTTATGATACTCAAAAAGTGGTAGACATTGGGCGAGGGAATAGAGAAATATGGCGGAAGTGTGTTAGATCTCAAGTCGGTAAGATTCTTCAAGTAGCAACATGTGGTCTAGAATTTCCATGAGGTAGAATCGGACGTCACCAATTAACCCGTGTCTGTCGTATTTTACTTAACTTAATGCGTATTTCATCCAGTTGCTGCCAGTGAACTTTTTCAGTGATGTTCCGGTTAGATTCCTGAAATCTATAATGGGTATCGCCGATGGCAAGACCAATAGACAGTCACTATAATCTTCTGTTGGTGTAATTTCGATTTTGGAATGTGTTTCGGTCCTTCGTCACGATTATGCCATTGAATGATTATGAATATCATAAAGATCCCTATTTATCATCAGAAATCACTATTGGCGTCGTGGATATAGAAGTTCGTCATATATGTGTGCCGTATTGGATATAATTGTTTATTCAGATGTTACTGCCATCTAGTAGACATGAGTGAAATCTCTGGATTTGGTAGTGTAGCATCAAAAGAGATTTGAAATAATATATGAAGGCTAATAGTATTCTTGTTCTGTATAATGCTTGCAATATGTAGCCTTTTGTAAAGTCATTCACTTCATGTCCACCGTCCGGCGTATGGCGATAAATTATGTCCGGGATCAAGAACTCTGATCGGGAGGATTTGAGGAGCGTGGAACCAACTCTTAATTACAGTTTTTCCCAGTTCCACAATGATTCAGAATGGTAGCCCCTTTTAGCGTCCCAGGTATGGGCAAATAATTCTCCCCCAACTGGAGTCAAAACACTATTAGACTATAAACATTTTTATAGTAAAAATACAAGCAATAAATTTTCATAGAGATTAAACATACTTGGAATCATTTTGTTAAAAAATAAATAAAATAAATTCAAATTAGCCACAATAAATTCCTGGAAGAAAAAAACTTACTAGCAAAACATTTTTGTAAAATAAATTAATAATGGCCCCAAGAAAATTCAATTTCAGCATTAAATGAGCCATAAGAAATTCAGATGACGCTAAATGGACAAATAATTATTAAACTTCATGTCCAAAGTATAATAATATAGAATACAGTAATATATGAAATAGGTGAAAAGCACCACGCAGTGTGGTATAGCTGACAGATCGTTCGTTAATAACCAATCGCTTAATATTTCACTTGTAAATTATTAAAATCTTTGTAATACATTTTATAACATAATGTCAGTTTTGCATTAGACACATTCGATGTAAACATCATCAGTTTAGAAGAGAGATTTCATTCAGTGTCAACAAATTTCCCTGACGCTCTGAACTTGTTCTAATACATAAATATTAAAATTTGTGTACATTTAATGGAACGCCAAAGAAGTGAGGATGAGTGAACTCAGTTTACGTGGCATGGCCTCTCCTAACTCTGAAAATATTGGAACCAGAGAATGTAGCTCCTCTGAACCTCTGCCATGAAAATATTGACGAAGTTGCGAGAAGCGAGTGACGTTTGTCAGTGGGAAAAGTGTCTAATATTATCCATCACCTAGAAGGCCTCGTAAAGGATTTTGAATTATGTCCAAGCAGGAAATTGAGGATTTGGCACAAACTGTGATAATATCAACATATATTATCAGTGAATATTTTTAAGTAAATCCTTTATACAAAGAATACAAAAGTTAGAACGGAGGCGATAGCATAGACCGGCGCAGCATTAATCTCATGTGTTCGGTTCCTAATCTGTTAGAATAAAGGAATCCCTCTTTTTAGTGCAGCTAATGCGGACATTAAAAGATACGCACTAATCAAAAATTCATTAATCCAATATAATAACTTATATGAAATATTGTCATTCGTAGGTCAACGTTTAATCTCATTCACAATTAATTTCTAATTTGCGTAATTTTGAATTAAAATATAGGTACGTATTTTTGGAAATATTCAAAACATATCATAATCATTGGTATTTTAATCTGAAATTTTTGTTTATAAACTTTCCATAGTAAATGCATTGATCTTTTATATTCCATATGCTTTATGAATGCAAATGTTTGTATCTCAATAAATCGTTCATACTTTTAACAAAAAAATCCGAATTTTCCTTTTCAGATGTTCAAATAAACATGAAAAAAATCAAAACATTCAAATAATTTTAGTAGAGAAAAATATTCAAATATATATTTTTGTAATCGTACAACACCCTCCCCGGTCGTCCAAGATTTCCAACAGCGCGGCTGATCGATGAAGATCCCTTGGATCTCAGACCTGCCCTACCCACGTTGTGATTTGTTTTTGATCATAAGGAGGCCAAAAATCGAATCTTCGCAGGTATCTTCTTGTTGGACTGCTCCAAGTAGGACAAAGATGTACAGGAAAAAAAATTACTTGAATAAATTTATTGTTCTGGGAAAGACGTTAATCTACATCCGCGTCCTGGGTAAGACGATAAATTACATCCAGCACCAAGGCCTCTGATCAGGGGGTTTTGAGGAGCGTGGAAACACCTCTTATTTGCTGCTGATCCCAGGTCCACTCTGACACAGGGTGGTAGCACCTGTTAGGGTCCCAGCTATGGGCAAATAGTTAAAAATTACCATCAATACTTTTTCGAAAAAAAATATTACCAGCAATACAATTTTGAAGGCAAAATATTACCAGAAACAGATTTTTGACAAAACAAAATATTACCAGCAATAAAAAATGTTGTCGGCATTAAATAACTCATTGAGGTTCATATTCCGTAAAACAAAATAATCCAAACCAAACCATTGAATAAATTGAACAAAAAGTAGATACTGTTTTTATATCAGTTCTTCGTAAATAATTGGTTATATCAGAGTTAGCATGCAATTAATTATCAGCCCAATTCGCGTCTAGATCGGAAGTGATATTATTGTTGACCTGCAAAGTCTGGTATGCTGTTGTTGGTAAAGTTTGGCACAAGTCGGAGGCTTTCGTCGGCAGATAATCATGTAGGTCTCTCTCGTATCTCTGGTATCAATTCCGTCCATTCTGCGTCTCTTTTCTCTTCTGCGTAGCACATTCGTATTTATTGACATTCGCCCAAACTGGCGTGGTAAAAGAATTCGATAATTCTGGGGAAATCGCTGCTTCCACTTTCTCATATTATTACCTCTCACTAAATCTCCTCAATGAGAGTGGGTGGCGTATCCACCACCTACTGGTATTCCAATTCAAATTTCGACCAGAGGAATCAACTCCAAATTCGTTGTTTACGAAAAATGAAATTTTCTCTTTACAGCTTGCATTTCCAGCTGCGTAGAACACATGTCACTCATCATTGCCCCCTACGTTTGTGTCGATTTTCCATTGTTCAAACTGATCGACATACAATTCGAGTCGTTTATGTGTGAATTAAATCCTCAATTCTTCACATGGGTTTTCGGTATTAACCCTTCTCATTTCAATGTATCTCAGTGCATAACAGTTTCTTATGTTTTAACAAAACTTTCTACCGTTTTACCGCGGCAACGACAAATTGCATCACAATTTTTTTGATCGGCTTATATTATGAAATTTATCTATTTATATCAGCCAATTATTAGCACTACTGTAATTACTTGACAAACAAAATAATTACTCATTTTCTATTTTTAAATTTAAAAAATAAATTAGTTAATCGGTAACTAAAACAAAATCAATTTTCAATTACTATGGTTAAACTGAAGAATGTTTTACCGCAGTCATCGACCATAATGCATGCACTAATCGAACTCTGGTATATAAAATTTTAGCACACTAATCGAATGCGCATTAACCGAGGGATTCCTTATATATTAGTCGTTGATACTTTGTCTAGATATATAATATTTATTTTCCATAAGAACTTATATTAGATATAATACCACGTCGATGAAAAGCGTGTTTTTTCAGTGTTTTTCAATATTCAGTATCATTTAATGTATTCAATAAACCGTTTATTCAATAGGTTCATAACGATTCGATCGTTCATATGCCATTGCTGTAAATACAGAAGCTCAGGACATAGGTCGTTCTAATTAAAATATACGAAGTCTTAGCCGACATCCATTTCTCAATACTCGCAGCGAAACTAAAGTTGAATAATAAATAAAGGACACTTGAATAACAACTTCAGTTCAAGGAAAGACAGAATGTAAGCTGTGTCAGTCTGTCCTCAAAATATTGATTTAAGCGCAGCTCTGCGATTTAAAAAAATACTTCCAGACATTGTATGAGAAATCAAGACAAATGTAGGAGAAACAGGAAGAAAAATCATTATTTGTATTTATTGAGCTTTCGCACCAGAGGTAAATATGGGATTTTACAGGAGGTCACGAGGAAGCAAATCTTCCAATAATAATCCCACCCCAGAGATATTTCAGGTTCTGTTTGAGATCGCATCAGTAAACCATGAATAACAATAAACTAACTACACAATTTTGGTTTACAAATGTTTCTATTCTATGTTTTGGTTTTCTGGCTTATTTTATGTCGTATAAACTACAATGGGTTATTTAATGCCGTTAAGATTGTTAGGATAGATTCGTATCAATAAGATATATATTCCCTGTAAGAAATCAGTTTGTAAAACAAGTTTCATTGATGTAATTTCGTAGAGTTTTTGTCGTGAGTCAAATGTATTTTTTAAATGTGTGGCTGCTATTTTTATTATAAATTCTACTTTTATACTTTCATAGTGTTTTCCCCCAGTTTTGGGGGTTAACTATTTGTCCATAGCTGAGACCCTACAGGTGTTTCCACCCCGGGTCACTTTGGACCAAGGAACAACGGAAATTAAGATTGTCTTCCACGGTCCTCAAAACCTCCCCATCAGCAGCCTTGCTACTGGATGTAGTTTATTGTTATATGAAGGACGCTTGTATTTCGATTCTAGTCTATAAAATCTAAAGAGCTTTAAGGTATGCTTAAAAATGTGAAAGTCATACTTCTTTTATTATATTCAAATACATTTAAGAGCGTGTGCAATAGTGTTTCTCCATGGCAACGTGTCATTTGTTGCTCTAAGTAGCTTTTGACACTCTCTCTTTTAATTCAACCAGCCCAAACAAGGCGGTTAGTTCACTTATGTGCCATACGCGATACACGCTTAGGCGATCATGTGTCTTTCGGTACATGACTGACGAGGCATAACTTTTCCCGCAGTAGGTTTCCATTTCTTTCTGTAGTATACCAGCTGCTATCCAAAACTATAAAACCTGGTCTGTCCTGGTATTTACCCATAGCTGCTGTGAGGGATGTAGAGTATTCATACATTCCCGAAGAGTATTAGCACGTAAGTTAATGTAATGGGTTCGAATGTAAAGCGATAGTATTATTAAAATGAAATGTCACAGGGTATGTAATAGAATAAGAAGTCTTTAGAAGGAATCAGACACACACTCCTAACGAGGAAGCATGCGGCAAACCTATACTTCAGTTCAAAAATTAGAGGAAGGTGTGAACCGAACCATAGGTGAACATACCTACCATTATATGTAAAATTTAATCATCATTAATATAACTCTTTGCTCTTGTTTCGTCATTCATTTACTATAAATCATTATGTTCATTGTCATTTTCCCTTTCTACTCTTTTACTCAGGAGGTCAATAGGTTTAAAATTCTTCTAGCCCATTTTCTTCAAATTTCAAAAGTCTCTTACCGACTGTAATTGTTTCCGTATTGTGTTATTTTTCTTAGGAAGAATTCGTATCTCATATGTTCTGTCTTTGTCATCCTTAGCATTCCTCAACAAACCACATCTCTATTGCTTCAGGCATCATTTTTATGAGAGGAAATTCTCTTGAACTCAGTGTTATATGAGATTAGATATTACACAGTGGTTCACTCATATCTCTTACTAAAAGTGTAATGTGATTTCAGAAAATCTTAACACTCGCAGTGTGTATTAATGAAAGGAGGACAGAAAGATACCGTGAGTAATAATCCTAATGTATTTGATTCAATGGATATCAAAGCTGGGTCAAAGACAGCTTGTAATGAGTCAAAAGTTTCCCAGACTTACAATGGACGGAAAGTTTGGGGAGATACTTAATTATCTACAGTCTGAAGGGAAAATGACACTATATGGTTAACTTAGGAATATTACTCGTTGGGTATAGATATTGGATAGAATTTAACTTCAAATGGTATCAGTTTCTCGAAACGGTCAACCACGAGACGTTGTCATGTCCAGAATGACCTTCTCTAAGAGACAAAATGTGCTTATTCGTTAAACTTATTACTTAATATCAGGTAGAGACATTTGAGGTTTCTAAGGCACATGATGAGGAACGATGGCTTTAAAATTTGATAATGACAGAACAAATTGAATGCAAGAAAGACAAAAGAACACACCGCATACCAATGCTTGAGTAAATGGATAGCGGAACAGGGTTTAGAAGAAATAACAGAAAGGCATAATATATTAATATCTACAAAGGACAGGAAGTTGTAGAGAGCCATGATCGACTAGGTGCTGATGGAACACTGCACACGAAGAAGACGCGGCAAATCCATTTTATCCATTTTAGGGAAAACGAGACTTATATACCATTTAAA
Source organism: Acanthosepion esculentum (assembly GCA_964036315.1). Lineage (NCBI taxonomy): Eukaryota > Metazoa > Mollusca > Cephalopoda > Sepiida > Sepiidae > Acanthosepion > Acanthosepion esculentum. The sequence goes on from OZ038491.1 coordinate 65,128,405, forward strand.
CATCTTTGTAGTCAGCCATATTTTATAGTAAATTATTTTTCTGCAATTGGTTTATATGATAGATTATATCATTTTTTTCAGTATTGTTTATTATTTGACGTTGTCTCATTTATATTGGTCTTAAAATTATTTATTTGGAAACCAGTAGACAAGGCGGACATTATAGCATTTTTAGACGTCATAGGTTTGAATAGGAAATTATGGACCATCAACTATCATGAATTATGTTAACGGTTGTCACAGGAAATCGAATGATAGAACGCCCTCGATTCAATTATCGCTATTTTTTTGCTAGCGCAAAATTGCTGTTCCCTAGATGAACTAAGACCTTCTTGATTTTTTTTATTCCTCTAACATTGATATTTGCCTTAAAAAAAAAACAAAAAAAACATGCCGTTTATATTGTGAGTTTAATAGAAATATTTTACATTACAACAGATTTACATTTTTGCATAATCACATTCTTTGTCAATGTCTTTCAATACGTTTGAAATTTGTGTTAAATCTATAGGGAATTATACAATGAAAATTTAAGTTCGGGATTTATCGATGTATAAGTATCAAGCAGTGAACATAGTTCTCCAACTTCATACAATTCTTCATATTATCTCTGGTATTATCATACGAGTAATTAATTTTATGTCCTTAATTACAGAGTCAACACCCTGGTCTTGAGTCAAAATGTCACTTTAGGTAAGTTATCGATGCACATGTTATTATTATTATTATTATTATTATTATTATTATTATTATTATTATTGTGTGCATGAGGATGATTATATTCTTCTTCTTCTTCTTATTGTTATTATTGTGTGGATGATGATGATTATATTCTTCTTCTTTTCATTATTATTATTATTAATATTATCATTGTGTGGATGATGATGATTATATTCTTGTTCTTCTTATTATTATTGTTATTGTGTGGATGATGATCATTATATTCTTCTTCTTCTCCTTATTATTATTGTGTGGATGATGATGATTATATCCTTCTTCTTCTTCTTCTTCTTGTTATTATCGTGTGGATGATGATGATTATATTCTTCTTCTTTTCATTATTATTATTATTATTATTATTATTATTATTATTATTATTATTATTATCATTGTGTGGATGACGATGATTATATTCTTGTTCTTATTCTTATTATTGTTATTGTGTGGATGATGATGATTATATTCTTCTTCTTCTTCTCCTTATTATTATTGTGTGGAGGATGATGATTATATTCTTCTTATTATTATTATTATTATTGTGTGGATGATGACGATTATATTCTTCTTCTTCTTCTTCTTCTTCTTATTATTATTATTATTATTGTGTGGATGATGGTGATTATATTCTTCTTCTTCTCTTTATTATTATTGTGTGGATGATGATGATTATATTCTTCTTCTTCTTCTCCTTATTATTATTGTGTGGATGATGATGATTATATTTTTCTTCTCCTTATTATTATTGTGTGGATGATGATGATTATATTCTTCTTCTTATTATTATTATTATTATTATTATTATTATTATTGTGTGGATGATGGTGATTATATTCTTCTTCTTCTTCTCCTTATTATTATTGTGTGGATGATGATGATTATATTCTTCTTCTTCTTCTCCTTATTATTATTGTGTGGATGATGATGATTATATTCTTCTTCTTATTATTATTATTATTATTGTGTGGATGATGATGATTATATTCGTTTTCTTCTTCTCCTTATTATTATTGTGTGGATGATGATGATTTTATTTTTCTTCTTCTTCATCTTCTTCTTATTATTATTATTATTGTGTGGATGGTGATGATTATATTATTATTATTATTATTATTATTATTATTATTATTATTATTATTATTATTTTTATTATGTCCTTTAATTTCTGTTTTATACGCATTTCCTTCCGGGTCCCAACCAGAGACCTGAGGTAAGAAATGTCTTTAAGGCGTTTTACACTGATCATTTTCATCACAACAAAGTAAAAACTAATATTACACACATTTTATATGGATAAACTATTCATAATATGTGATATGTACTTGTGGGTATATTTATTTTGTATTTATTTGTGGCATGGTTTTCCAGGGACCCCTTCAATACGTCTAGCGGAACATTTTCCATCAACCCGAGCGCTCCATCCACTACTGTAATTATTGATGTACTCATATGTCATATATTTCAGAGCTCCAATTCAAGGTCCTTGTAATTGATAGTTTTTGGAAAATCTTCAAAGATACATTACAATCTACAGTGACTGCCATGTCAATATGAAAGCACATTCTGTTTTTGTGATATTTGGTCACGATGTCAGGGGGATTAACTTTCATTGTTCTGACTGTGTGTATTTTAAAGTGACGTAAAATTGTGACAGGTCCTATCTCTTGTAATTTTCTTTAACAGATATGTGATAGCATTGTCATATTCTAGTGAAGGCACCTAGTGGTTAATCACGATGTCTAGTATATTACATTCTATAAGTCTGTCAGCATTTATTGTAAAACCCAAAAGAATAGTGGACTCATTACTACCTATAAATGCTTCAAGATATATTCATAATATTTCGCAGTATATGGCAAATAGTAATGTTAATATATACTCCAGCGAATATGCTGACCTTTCTTCTCTTGATCTTTGTATTTCTTCGTTCCCAAGATTAGACAACCAGTTCAAATATTTCAACGTTTTTCACCTAATCTACTTAATAATCGGTTTTGAGCTATATTTGCCTGTTAATACTTTGGCAAACAGTTTGTTCCTATGTGTGAAGAGTGAGAAAAGATAGTCTTACAAATGTCTATCTATCTATTATTGACCAGGCTCGATATTTCTTAATTCCGGTGATCGTACCGGTAGCGGAGATTCAACGTGATGAGAGTGTAAGCCAAGTTATTCCAATGATTTTTTTTTAAAAGGATTTAAGCTCAAGTAAAGAAAATTTGGAAGGTGGTGTACTTCTGAGTGTTAGGGAATATAAAAATTAAAATTAAGCATAGAGAATAATATAAGAACAAGAATTAAGTATACGTAACGAATGATATTGCATTTAAAACTTAGGAGATCAAAATTGATTTGAAAGCAAGAAAGCGGAAGAGTGCTCCCCAAAAGATGAGAAGTGCGATAGAAATAAACCGTTAGTATAGGACTTACGGTTACATCAAACCATTTCAACTGCGAAATGCTTATGACTAGCCGCCAATATAGTACTACGCTTAAATCTATATGTTCTAGGTACCACATACAACAGTTCATCAGCATAAGTACCATGACATATATATTACGGCGACAAGAAATAACAACCATGACAGATATATTACGGTGGTAGGAAATAACAACCATGACAGATATATTACGGCGGTAGGAATTAACTACCATGAGAGATATAATACGGCGGTAGGAAATAACTACCATGGCATATATATTAAGGCGGTAGGAAATAACTACCATGACAGATAGATTAAGGCGGTAGGAAATAACTACCATGGCAGATATATTAAGGCGGTAGGAAATAAGTACCATGGCAGATATATTACGGTGGTAGAAAATAACTACCATGACAGATATATTAGGGCGGTAGGAAATACCTACTATGAATGATATATTACGGCTATAGGAATTAACTACTATGAGATATATATATATATATATATATATTACGGTGGTAGGAAATAACTACCATGACATATATATTACGGCGGCAGGAAATAACTACCGTGACAGATATATTACGGGGGTAGGAAATATATAGAAGGAAAACCAGACCATATATAGCAGCAATTTCCAAAACCATATAAAAGTACACTGGTTTTCAATCATACACTGTGCACAACTGTATATTAATCGATTCCTTGTCTGCATGTACGCTTGATTTTCAACGGAGTGATTACTGAAAGCACGATTCTTTCAATAATTGAAAAACAATTTAGTCAAATAATATGTCATAATTATGGTATATAAACCTGATATCTGGAAATTTTACAAAAATTATTCCCATTTCCTATTAAAGCACAGATTGCCCGAGGCATCTTTTTGTGTATTTGTTATTACAGCAATTTATGTTGAAACCCATGGAATGTCAGCAAAAAAATATGCATATTTTCTATTCAACTATTTATTCAAGTATTAAAACAGAATATTACAATATGGCTGCAGGCATTGGAAAACTGAAAAAAAACGTGTACAAATTGAATAGAGTAAAATGACTTGTACATCAACAACATAAAACTAAAACACGATTGTATATCATCTGTTTGCGTTATAGTTTCGAGTGTGTATTAGAAAATAAATTTGCTTATCGTTGTTTGGAAAGATTCAACTGAATATAACATTGTCACTAAAAATGTTAAATGGATTTAACAATTACCAAACAGTATTGCGGTTAGAATGAAGAAAGTTTCGATTATGAAGTTTGACAATAAGCAAATTGAAAGGGTCGAAGAATAGTTAAAACTTTCCTAAGGGAATCATTTCTCAATAATCAAAACACACATACACACACAAGCACACACACATCTATCTATCTATCTATATATCTATCTATCTCTCCCTCTTTCTCTCTCTGTCTCTCTCTGTCTATATATATATATATATATATATATATATATATATATATATATATATAGGTAAAAACTTCGTTAGTATATAATCAAAATAATTTGAAAATATTAGAATTGATCCACAAAAAAGTGTTCTATGAATTTTATTAAATTTATGCATAGCAGTATAATTAATAATTAAAGAAATATTTTTTACCACATATCGACAGTGTGCTAGTAGACAAATCCAGGGTCACAAGCGTTTCACCTGCGGTAGACTTGTTAGGCGATCAGTGTGGGGTGTTATTGTTTGGGAGGGTACTGCAATTCGAAGACCCGTAGGACACAAATACAGTAACCCCCCGAGAAGATAAAAGGACACATCAAATGAAATCTAATCTTTCGCGGAAAAAGAGACACCAACAAACGGCAACATCCCTCATCATTCACCAAATCAATTCCGGGGACGTCACCGAACGCATGTCATTCTCCTGTAGACGATACCACTTTCGTACACTAATCAAAGAAAGAAATCACAATTCTTTGTTCACGAATCGACCCATGCTTTTAATGATATATATATATATATATATATATATATATATATATATATATATATATATATATATATATATAGGGATTGGCTCGGGTAAATTTTTCTATGTCCATAATGTGATATAAATATAGCGAAAGTGATCTAATAAATATTAAAAAATAATATGAGGAAATAAACATGAAGAAATATAATTTTAAGGTGTGATATATTTTGGGAATAAAGTACCCAATAATGCAATCATCAGGCTTGATGATTGCATTTAGCTTGAAACAGCCTGTCACCCCTGAGTGTTGTCTTCAATGTTCATTATATATTTCCATACGTTATATCTCTGACATTGAGCATTTTATCTCATTCTCATTGCACACCTTAAAACTATATGTTTTCATATATATATATATATATATATATATATATATATATATATATATATATATATATATATATATATATATAAGTAGGGTCCAAATAGCATAATGAGAGGCCACGTACACACAAACACATTAATTTAATTACAACACACATACGAAGAAGAAAAAAAGAAAAATACTGAATTCTAAAATTAGACACATATAAACTAGGGGTAAACAAACACGTGGATATTTTAAATCTACATAAATATTTCAACAGTTAAAAATATTTTAAGAAATATTTCTTGAGTTATGGTCAAAAAACCTTTTAAACAACATTTAAGACACTATCATCAGTCTTCCGCCAAAAATTCAAACAAAGTCGCATTGCACATCACGTGACATGTACGCTTCACGACAAACGCTGTAAACAAACACACAAACACAGTATCTCATTTGATTTCTGAGGAAAGACCTAGGTGGTCTGAAATATTAAATAAATAAATATATACAAAAAAACAGAAATAAATACTTTCATAAAAAAACACCCAATTTTGTTTCATTTATTTTATCCAAATATTATATATATATATATATATATATTCGACAAATAGCTATGCATATATATATATATATATATATATATATATATATATATATATATATTCGACAAATAGCTATATATATATATATATATATATATATATATATATATATATATATATATATATGTATATATATATATATTTGCATAGCCATTTGTCGAATTTCAAAAACTTTTCTTGCCATTCTATATCCTATTTTAAAAACATATATAGTCGACAGGAAAATATATCGATAGACCAAGAAACATCAATCTTTTATTTTAAACCCATTCTGAAGGATTGGCTTGGATTAATTTCAGAAAAAGCTAAAGGAATATATTGTTATCAGGCCATTCTGAAAACGATATGAGGATATCCTTTTAATTTGATACGAAAAAATCTGAAGAAATATATTATCAACTTTAGACATGAGGTAAGAATTATAAAGAAAAGCTACAGAATAATTATTAACAGATTTTTGAAAAGTCACTTAGTTCTTTAAAAATCGGGAAAAGATATGTTAGGAAAAAGTAATATATATAAATATATATATATATATATATATATATATATAATATATATAAAAAAAAAAAAAAAAAAAAAAAATCTCCTACCATAAATGTAATTTACATTAACCAAAAATAAAAAAGGCTTGGAAAGAAGCGTCTATGTTTTTCAGTTTGGATTTTAATGTAACTATAACAACTATAACAACAGAGATATTTCGATTTCATTTTTGCCTTGAAAAAGTCGGAAGACGAAACGCGTCGGCAAGATGTAAGATTTTTCCAATTGTCATTTTATACCAATATGTCTTGTCCACAGAGTTGATCTGGGAATTTAACGATATATATATATATATATTTAAGTAAATATGGAGAATTGCGTATACGTAGAAAACTCTGCAAATATACATGTATATTGTATATATGTATGCGTTCTATACATATATATATATATATATATATATATATATATATATATATATATATATGTGTGTGTGTGTGTGTGTGTGTGTGTGTGTGTGTGTGCGTGCGCGTGTGTGCGCGTGTATGTGTATGTATGTATGCTGTTATAAATGTGTGTCTGTGTTTCTGTACACATGGATTTAGTTCTGTTATAAACGAATCTTCTTTCTACAATTCAATTTCATCAAACAATCCTGCAAACATAAGAATTGTTTAAAAAAAAGTAAAATACGAAAAAACGACAAAAAACAATAAGTGTGTCTGTGTCGTCAAAATTAAATTTGGAATTATTTCTTTTGGGTGACGTCGAAAACACTTCGATGAAAACATTGTCTAGAATTAACGACATCATATCATCCACTTCTGTATAGCCTATGAAAGTCTCGGTCCGCCTCTCTACGCAGCCCTAGGGCGAGTGTAAAATATCATTGAACGTCTAACAGCAGAACGGCCGAGACAAGCAACATTGGTGTTTGTTTTAATTCTATACAGAAAAAATATAACTCGTCGTCTGCTAATGTCTTGTTGAAAGATTTTTCTGTCAACAACACACACAGACGCACACACACACACAGACACACATATATATATATATATAACTACCATTAATAGACAAAAATTAATTTTATTATTACAACTCATGTTGATAATAAAAATAAAACTGAATAATTCTCGATTTAATCCTCTTTTTTATATCCTGTGTCCCCTCAGGCTGCAGGTGATCATGGACCTCCACCACGTCCTGTCACTTGTAGCTCTTTATAAGTTTTTTTGTTATCTCTCTCAAACACTGTACTATCATCCATTTACTAAAGCTCATCAAGTTTGTTTCATGCTGCTTTTCTCTGTCTCTCTTTCCCTCTATCCGTCGTGTGTGTAGCAGAATTTCCAAGTCCTCCTTCCTCATTACGTGCCCCAGAAATATATAAAACGTAAGTTTTATTCTTCATGCTTATTCCTTTATCGTTCTCTTTCCTTAATAATCTTGTATTTTCTCATACTTCTAACACTTACTAACCCAGTCTCGACTTAGTGGCTTTATTGACTTGCTTGCGGTGAGATAATTAAACAAATCAGAACGCTCATTTTAAGTATGTTCTTCTTTATGTACTGTGTCCCCTCAGGAGTCAGCGTCCATGGCTCTCCACATCTTCGTATCCCTTGCAGCTCTTAATACGTTTTGTCATTCTGTTATTTGTCTTAAGCCCTGTTCCGCCATCTATTTACCCATGCTTCACTAAGTCTATTATGCGTTGTTTTCCTCTCTTTCCTTTTCTCTCAATCAGACCCGCAACGTGGCCCAGAAATTTCAACTGCCGCCTGGTGTTTTCCTGATGTTATGTGTCAGTCAGTTATGTGTCATGTTTTGAAATTTATAGAGTTCCGAAGTCAACGAAACAACACGACGCGTCCATTCGAATCTCCCAAAAATTAGCGGAGTCCATTTCGAACTGAAAAGATGAAAATATTTATTTATGTACGTAAACATGTTCTTTAATACATACATACATACATACATACATACATATATATATATATATATATATATATATATATATATATATATATATATATATATATATATATATATATATGTGTGTGTGTATGTATGTATGTATATATATGTATATGAATGTATGTATTAAAGAACATATTTACGTACATAAATAAATATTTTCATCATTTCAGTTCGAAGTATACATACATATATGATGGACTCTCCCGTCGAACTCGACGTATGAGGGTCACACAGATCAGTTCCCAGAAACTGAAAGCCCGACACCCACACAGGATTTGATTATAGTGGTGAAGGCTTTGTAAAGGCTTTATGCATACATACATACATATATATATATATATATATATATATATATATATATATATATATATATATATATATATATATATATATATATATACCGGTTGTATCAAAAATAGTTATACAAGCTTTGATGGCGATTTCCTCGCAGAAAGCAAGTACAAATGTCCATATAAACATATGTCCTCAAATCCTTCGTTTTAGAGATATTAAGTTGAAATGAAGTTGATGGGAGGTAGTGTTTAGTTGCCATGTATACTAGGTTAAATTGTCATTCGTGTACATTTGTGGCTACCCTCACTTCAACGTTTAACGTCTGTAGTAATGACTTAACTAAGAAGTGTTCCCTTTAACAATAGCAGGATTTTCATATTGTGAGCAGGAAGATATGATTTTTACATACAGCCGCGCGAATGGTAATGGACTGGCGACTGCAGAACTGTATCAGATGGCATTTTCAAACCAAAGGCGGCCTAGTCATCCAAACTTTCCTGCTTTTATCGTCGCTTTGCTGAGGCAAGATCCTTGCCACGAGGAGAGACTGAGATCCGCTCGCAAGTCTGACCAGGGAGAACTCATTCTACATGCTGTCAGGCACGATCCAGGTATCAGCACGCGTGAAGTGGTCATTGTTTTGTTGTGAGGAATCCGCCTTCAAAGTTTGTAAATCTATTTTTAATACACCCTATATATATATATATATATATATATATATATATATATATATATATATATATATATATATATATTCCCAAGTATAGTATTGGTATATACGGAATAATTTCCAATAACCAACAATTATTATTCTTAAAAGAGTGGTCAATACAGAGTTACATTCAACATCATCACCGGAGGTGTTGAAACAAAATGGCTATATTTGTAGTGATTTTATAACATATTTATGTTATAATTTTTAAATAAATAATTATATATACAGTGTAACCCGGATATAAGAGACCCGGACATAAGAGAAACCCGGATATGAGATAGATTTTATCTGGTCCAAAATTAGAGCCTGTGTTAATGTATATATAATAGACCAAACCCGGCTATAAAGAGAAACCCGGATATAAAGAGAAACCCGGATATAAGAGACTTCTTCTCCGGTCCCGAGAACTCTCTTATATCCGGGTTATACTGTACACATATATATATATATATATATATATATATATATATATATATATATATATATATATATATATAATATATATATATATATATATATATATATATAAATATATATATATATATATATATATAAATATATATATATATATATATATATATATATATAAATATATATATATATATATATATATAAATATATATATATATATATATATAAATATATATATATATATATATATATATATATATATATATAAATATATATATATATATATATATATAAATATATATATATATATATATATATATATATATATATATATATATATATAAATATATATATATATATATATATATATATATATATATATTCCTGTTTATAACTTTCGCTCGAAATTTAATTTCCAGTTTTTTCATTGATTAGGCAGGAGAGAAAGAATTTTAAAAAGTACGTGCCAGTCTTCCTCTGAGAAATCTTTCATCTTTCAATTAATGCGCATCACCTGAATTTGAATTTCAGCAAATATGATCTCTTTTTTCATGAAAACAATATCGACACTTTCATATTTACTACGGCTTTAATTTCCAAAATACACGACTGTGTTGAATTCTCTGAAAAAGATGTACTCTCTGTAAAACTACACCACAATTATGTTGGAAAGAGACAGAACTATTGGATTAGAAGAAATGTAGAGTTGACACAGCTTTGAAAAGATAAACTTCAAGACACTCATTAAACGTTGATCTTGTTTGGAAAATTAATTTTGTCACCGAGACAATTAATAAACGTGAAATTTAATCACAACGGCGAGATTGTATTTCCGTGAAATGTAATGGATGCGATCTCACCTGTATGTGAGAAAACCAAAGCAGTAATTCGTAGGTTCCAACTACGGGAAATAAAATAAACAGGTAAGATAAGAAAATTAATCTGTAACACAAGTCAGTGTTGATAAAGTTTAAAAAGAAAGACTGCTATTTTTTTTACTTAATATCATTAAATGAAAAACATAAGAGCCACTCAAGGTAGCGGGGTACAATCGAAAAGCTAATGATCAGTGAGATGTATGAAATAGAAGACATGATGATCGTTGCAAATGGCGGATATGAGGAACCTAGAAAAGTTAACGATTAAACCTTGACATGAAAGTGTGAAAATTACGATATTCATTGAAGAGCCTACGTAGAAGTCTGTTCTCTTCAGTTAGAAGACACGCATTTCTTTATGTGAAAAGGTTTTATTTTTATACGTAACATCAGTCTGTTGGGACTTACGGTCATATCACGTTGAATCATCAGTACCGGTACGATAACCGAAGTTAAGACTGGTTAGTACCTTGATCGGTAACTGCATGTGAATACCTGTTGCTTTTGAATACCTGTTGCTTAAATGTGCGGGTGATTTAATGTATAATGACTCAGAATTGCTAATTGAAGAGCCGAGTTCCAATCCCTGTTGCGTTCGTTATATTCACTTACGCGTAATCTACCAAATGCCCTTAGGAAATTTACTCTCCACCAGTTGTGGGTTAATTAGTAATGTTTACGTCATTAAACCATTATTATTGAGAAAAATAATTCTTACGTTATAAAAAATATTTTCTGAGTTTAAATAACCTGGAGAGGGTTCGTAAGCAGTAAAAAAACTAAAGGAATCAAATCTGCTGATATTTGAGGAAGGAGGTCTGGTTATAAAATTAGTATATTGTATTTTCTGTGTGCTTTACGCAGATGTATACAAAATTGAAATACATAAAATAAAATAATCAAAATCAAGGAAAATAGTGTTGAACTGCAATAAGATATCTAATGTCATACGTTCCAGTAAATACTGGATTAGTTTTTCACAGATGAGGAAGAGGTGAAACGACATATGTTTGTCTAGAGATTGGTGCTGAGAATACCATAGACCTAACATACGATGAACGAGGAACTTTGAAAGCAAAAAGGCAACAAAAGAACACGCATACTTATAATTAGAAAGAAACTGTTGAAAATTTTGTCGCAATAAATAAGATAAATGGCCTGGAGAATTTTACACTGATGGTGCATCTTGAATGAAAATGACGTTAGGGGAAATAGCGCGCAATCTACCAAACCGGTGATAATATCAAACACATTCTGCAATATGCAAGAAGTATCGTTTCCATCTAAGCTGAAATTACGGATTTTCAAAACAATGTTGCTAATGTTTTCCTGTTTCCATTAGCATTCATTTTGAAATCTCGGGTGCATTAAAAGCTGTCCTTTCCTCTCTATAATATTACGCCATAGATATCTATAAAGGAAGAATAGATATTGGTGGACATGAAAACAAGCAGAAAGAGGGATAATGAATTATCAAGCTGTACACAGAAAAGAAAATTGACAATACATATATATATATATATATATATATATATATATATATATATATATATATATATATATATATATATATATGAAAGTGGACATGGAAGTCAGCACTTAGAGGCGACAGTCTGTTTCATGCTAGTGCAATCGTCAGGCGACGATTATATTAAATAACAGCACCAGTCGCCTGACGATTGCACTAGCATGAAACAGACTGTCGCCTCTAAGTGCTGACTTCCATGTCCAGTTTTATATTTACACACGCTCTATCTCTGATATTGAGCACTTTATCGCATAAATATACCACACTTTAAGACTATATTTCTTCATATATATATATATATATATATATATATATATATATATATATATATATGAACAAATATAGCCTTAAGATGTGCTATATTTATGGGATAAAGTGCTCAATATCAGAGATAGAGCGTGTGTAAATATAAAAGTGAACATAGAAGTCAATACTTTCAGCCGACAGTCTGTTTCATGCTACATGCAATCGTCAGTCCACGAGTGCTGTTATTTTTCTCGGCTATTTATATATACGGGTCAGCGATCAAAATAAAAATAAAAAGAATAAAAATAAAAAGAATAAAAATAAAAAGAATAAGAATAAAAATAATAATTAAAATAAATAAAAACAAGCAAAATAATTTAACCAAAATAAATGAATAAACAAATAAACGAATTCCGGTAAAATAACCGCCAAAATAGACTAACCACAATGCCCCACTGAACCGTATATATAAATAGCCGAGAGAAATAACAGCACTCGTGGCCTGACGATTGCATCTAGCATGAAACAGGCTGTCGCCTCTAAGTGTTGATTTCTATGTTCACTTTTATATATATATATATATATATATATATCCATTCAAACATGTGTCTGTTTTTATAATAATCTTTTGTAGTATCTTTATGTGAAGCTGAAACTCATCAAGGAAGGATCCGTATTTATTTTCTTATCAAATACTTCCAATCTCCTTCGAGATTATCCTCATGGGTGAATAAATTGGGTAAGAAAAATTACGGCACCTTCCTTGATGAGTTTCAGCGGAACATCAACAAAGTGTTTTGAGGACAAGAAAGGATTATTATTAAAAAAATAAATAGACATAACATGCGTATATATATATATATATATATATATATATATATATATATATATATATATATTTTCATACAAAATTTTCGTTCTCCGACGTTCTATGAAAATTTCTCGGACATTCAGGCCGGTAAATGTTATTTAATAGTGTTTATTATAAAACAGAGCATTTGCTTAAATACTTGTATCTATAAAAAGAACGTTAAACATATTATAAATGTCTTTAAATAAATTGTCGGACTATGTCCAATTCAAATATATATATATATATATATATATATATATATATATATATATATATATACCCAAGTGTGGGATTGGTATATACGGAGTAAATTCCAATAACCAACAATTATTATTCTTTAAAGAGTGCTAAATACAGAGTAGAGCAGATATTTCTATATTCTACATCATCACTTGATAAGACACCAGAGGTGTTGAAACAAAATGGCTATTTTTGTAGTGATTTTATAACATATTTATGTTGTAATATTCAAATAAATGATATATATATATATATATATATATATATATATATATATATATATATATATGAACTTCCATACATATGTGTGTGTGTGTGTGTGCAAATGTCTTATCCCATATGAACTAAAAAACTGAAAAATCCTCATTGCCCCCACCTCTATGGACGCTTGATATTTATTTTAACTGTATCGTTATAGACAACGGATGACTAAACTGCGGCTTGCGAGTCACATGCAGATTTTTTACCTTTAATATGCAGCGCTTCGAAATATATTGGCTGAACTCCTTTTTTCCTCTCAGTTAATATCATAGCTGGTTGTAGATTCGTGGAATGGAATCCTGCACAAATAAATAAACAACGCCAATAATTGAGATAGAAAAATAAGTGTATTAAACGTAAGAATACAGACTTGAGGTGAAGATTAGTAGTCCAGGAATGCGGGTTAGTAGAAAGTATATGTACAAGTCTCTATAAGTGAAGCCGTAATTATCTCTCTCGCTGGACTCCTATAACTCTCTGTGAACACCCTGTGTACTGTCTCCGTATCTCTCACCCTGACTCAACGTATCTCAACCTGCAGGTAGTCTCTCTGTCAGTATAAGTATACTTTGGACGAGTCCATCTCGTGTAAAAGCTATATAAAACAATACCTATATAAAAAGAACAAACATTCAAACTTTAATGTTCATGGTTAGTAAAATCTATATAAGAATTTAAATTCTAATTTCATATCTTGTGGCTCTCAAGCATATGAATTATATCGTATTTGGATCTTATATTAAACAAGTTTGGGCACCCCTGTTATGAACCTATGGTGAAAAAAGGGTTTGAAAAATGTGCACCCTGAGGATCGTGGCTAAAATCATGCTTTTTTAATCTTTGTGGATTGACAATGCATATTCACAAGCAAATAATTGTACCGAATAACAGAAACCACATCACTTGAGGACGACCAGCAGCAGCAACAACTAAAATGGATATCACATGTAATTCGAAAAGAAAATAATAGAAAAATCAAGATGCTAAAATTGCTCTCTAATTCATATTGAATGTTAAGAAGGAAATACCGGAAAGAAAGATGACAAATGGTAAGCTTGAGAAACCGGTTATATATAAAGAGAAGATTTAATCAATTCCAACTAAAATTTGTACAGTCTGTTCGGTCAATGAATGTCAAATATTTTCTAGTATGGAACGGCAAATATTAACATTCATTTATTTTAAATTATCTTAAACGTTGACAATCTTTTCAAGTTTCCTCATATATGTACGATTACAACAGCATATCACGTACACTTTATTCATATAACACGCACACATATATATATATATCTATACTAATAAATGCAAATTAAATATGGATATGTACATAATGTAATTTTAAATTTTATTACGATGTTATAAATAGCTTTATAACAATGTAAAAATATTCAAAATATTTCTCCTGAAGTAGAACACTTTCGTAATGTTTTAATTTATAATATGATCAACAATTGCAAATTCCTCATGTAATTATTATATTTTTATTCGCAACTTTTTTCTATTTTTGTTTTATAATTACAACGATCTAAAAATTGAATCATACAAACATGGCGAGAAATAATATTATTTAAATAGTAAAAGAATAACAAAACCAATAATAAAATAGTGAAAATTTTCTGATTAATACTAATGTTATTAGCAAGGATTTGATGACTGATTCATAAGATATCGCCAACTCTAGTACATTATGCGAGATATAGCGAGATTTAAAACGAGGTGAGACAATTAAAAGAGATTCTAATTAATGTAAATATATCTCACTTCATGTCTTACCAATTCAACATCTTCAGCAAAGTACTTAATACGATGAGCTGAAAAAAGTTTGAGTCATAAAATTGTAATTTAAGGATTTATGCACAAAATATAGGAAGTTGTTGAGAGCCATAGTTGCCTATATCCTGTGTAGACACGGTGCATAGAAGATGTGAAGGCATTAAAAATATAAGCGCTTTCAAGAATTCATCTTTTTAGATAAATAATATAATCACAACATCAAAATAATATTTGTTCTTCTGTATGAATCTCTTTTGAAGAGAACAGTAAATATTTATCTCACGGTTGTCTAATCCAGGGGTTTTCAAACCACAGTAGGTCCGCAAGGACAAGATAGGGGGTCCGTGGACAGCAAAGATTTTTTTATGGGTGAACCGCTTATAAGTAATTTATAGGCCAATCATGAAATAAATTGATTCAACTTTAAAAATCAGAACTTTAAACAGAACTTTAAAAATCAGTTTTATGCAGCAACAACTTTCGAAATTCTGGCTCACTGTAGCCTCCGAGTATCCATTGTTATCTCGAAAGGCAATTAAGATGGTGTTACCGTTTGCAACAACATATTTATGCGAAGCAGGATTTTCGGCACTAACCAATCTGAAAAACAAATACAGATCCAGACTTGCTCCAGAAAGTGACTTACGTTAATGTTTATCCGTAATATCTCCAAGAATTGACAGTTTGTTCAAAGCCAAGCAAGCACATCCTTCTCACTAAGTGTGTATTAAAAAACCCTGTGTGTGTAATTGACAATAAAACTATTTGTTAAATAATTTTACTGTTTTCATTTACATTTAAAATTAATATTTTAACATAACAAAATTTAATTTTGTTACATTTTGCAGCAACATGCAGCATTAATTTATTTGAACACTTATGTCTAAAGTAAGCTTTTATTGCATTAATGCAAAATTATGTTATATTCAGCAAATATTTATGTATAAATTTCATAAACGTTTATAAGGGGCTCCCTAAGGTAAAGCCTGACATATAAAGGGATCAACAAGTCAAAAAGTTTGAAAACATCTGGTCTAATCTATCTTTCCCCATATGTGCAAGTGAATTTACAGGTTTATTTCCTCTCCAAGTCAGTTATATTTCCTGCCATTTTATTCCGCTACTACGGCTATGTGCATGATTCTATCTTACCAAAATTTACAAATATCGACGGCTAGTCAGATAGGAAAAGTCAGCGAGCACTTACATGACTAGTGGGTGGGTGTTCGGGAGGCTTACAAAACAGATCGAGTACTCTAAGAGCCACAAAAGAAAGATAGTAAGCTGTAGCGAACTATGATCGCCTATGCACTGAATGGGCCTGGCACAAACAATAATAATAATAATAATGATGATGATAATGATAATGATAATGATAATAATAATGATGATGATGATGATGATAATAATAATAATAATAATAATGATGATGATAATGATAATAATAATGATGATGATGATGATGATGATAATAATAATAATATAGATGCAATTAGATTTCGTCTTTCACTGGGTTTACGTTGTTCTCCCAATACACAGCGCCGATGTATATTTTGACCCCGAAAAGAAGCGTACGAAATCGAAATGTAACCGGAAGTTGCGCCGGAAGAAACCTGAACGTTGGATCCCCTTCTTCAGGAACCCGTCTTTCATAATTACATTTTAGTGTTGATGAATCGGCAGCCCGTCGGCACAAGACACCTTTATTTAAATTACGGTATGAGGTATTGTGCATAGTAAGTATTAATTTTCTCGGTACGAAAACTCTTTTGTTGCCAAGGTATGAAGAAAAAGATAAATATGTTTTTTTTGTTCTAGGAATGAGATTTTCTTAATAGTATTTAGGCAGATTCGATTATGGGGTTTTATTTAATGGATATAAAATTATAAATGTTTTTTTCTGGAGTTTAAAAATGTATTTTTGCAGTATAAACGGATATATTAAGAACCCTGTAATCGGAAAGGAAGAACAAGCGAAATCAAGAAAAAAAAAACACAATTACCATAAATAGATAAAACGCATAACAAAAAAAGAGGAAAATACATAAAGTCGATAACCGGTTTATCGTCGCTTACTGTAAAGAGCAACAAATCGGGTATGAATTGGGATAAAAATGTTTGTTATATATATATATATATATATATATATATATATATATATATATATATATATATATATATACATATATATATATATATATACATACATATATATATATATATATACATATATATATACATATATATATATATATATATATATATATATATATATATATAACAAACATTTTATATATATATAGTATTTATACGTTATTTTCTGATTATTTACCTATTACTAGTTTGTTTCACGTCGTGCAATTTTTAAAATGGCTGTTTTTTTTTCTTCAAGACTCCTGTTCTTTTTCCTGTTTTTCAGAAGAAATGCCTCGGCGTACGTGCCGGTAATGCGAAATCATTTAATAGCTTTTGTTTATTCATGATCGAGAATATTATTTTTAGTTTCTTCTCCAGGCACATTTGCAATTTCATTCTCTGGTGTTTTTCAGCTATTTTGTTTTACACAATTCAAACAGTCTTAGGCAGAAGAAAACATTTGACATTGCACTCAAAGTTTTGATGATCAAACTTGACTGGAAAGCAAGAAGCCGGATGAGAGTTCGACAAGCGAGAAAAGAAACTGTTAGCATAGTACTTACGATTCCATCTAGCAATTTCAACAGGAAAATGATAAGAACTTGCAGCCTATCCAGTAATGTGAATAGGTACATTGAGTATAGGTACCCTAGTAGAAAGTTTATCAGATTAATTAGTATGAAATAAGTTATTTATAAGGCACAGAGGAATTACATTACATCGATCTTTGGTACCAAATACAAATGCTTACTTGATTATTCAACTTATAAGAAAATCATTCAACTTAGAGTATAAAAATTCCACCGTTTTTCTATATATACAGGTTTAATACATCTGCTGCTTTAATTAAACAACTGGGAATTTTTATAGAATTTTGATGAAGTTAGTAATGGAATAATCCTGCATTGTAAAATATTACCATTACTGTTCTTACACCATAATAATGTTTTTCTTTATCTCATATTTTTTTCCATTCAGTAAAACCCAGCGTCTTAGAGGCTTTGATATCTTCCATGTGGTGAAATGAATTAAAAAAGAAATAAATAAATAAACAGAGAGAATAGAACAAATCATCTTCGTTATATTTACTCATCTTTATTATCGTGTCCTTATAGATTTTGTCCATTTTAACTCACCTTTATATTAGCTTTATATGTTTGCTGCGTCTTAGCGCATTATTTTTGCTCCATATTTTCCTCGACTTTCAAAAAAAAAAAACCAATAAAATGCATGAATATAGATAAGTCAAGATTTGAATTTTCTTTTTCTTCAGTCAGACAATCTCCACAGAATACATGTAAATAAAACGCCTGATCCGAAATTAACAATTTATCTGGCCAAGATAATACAAGACATTCAATACTGGTCCAAATATTTTTTTCTACAATTACGTTAAGAATGTATCGATTGAATATCTTAATAAATACTAAGATCTTTAAATATACTACATAAGTGCAATGTCATATACCTTGCGAATAGCACTCGAATAGCTGAGTACACTTAAGTATTTTTTGAGTCATAATCGTTATCTTTTTTCGGCCATTAACGCTTGTTTTCCTTGCGATAATTTAATTTCGCCTTACGCGTAGGCTTGCATGTGCATATTCGTACGCATGCGCGAATGATGCCAAAGCGAAAATATTTTTTAAAAATCTCGTTTTGCTGATTAAAAAATCACACGGAACCACAATATAAATGACAAACCAGTAGTGCTAGGCTTGAACTAGAAAAATATTTAGTGACTAATAAGATTTCCGCTTCCTGTCTCTCAATGAATTATAGAAGTCTCGGGTAGTCATGACTAGGTTTATTTCATATGATTCGCTGTTTGACTTGGTCATGTGATGTATCTATTTGCAATGGCGTTCGACTTTACGTCTCACTATCTGTTATAATAAATGCCCTGTCGCATCTCACTTTTTGACATGATGGCATTTTCGAGTACATTTCTTCGATATTTCGTTAAAATAACCATTAATTTTTATGTTCAAATATTATTATTTAATTTTTTTGTTTTCTTTTTTTTGTAAATTATCTAATGTCAGTGTTATTAAATTGTGTATAAATTTTCTCCTTTAAAACTTAGACTATATAAGACCGATATCAATCACCGTCTTCGGTATTAATGCAAAATCTTTTAATCAGCAGAAGCGGCTAAAAATATTTATTCTCTGTGTAGACATTTAGTTTCCAGTCGTGCCAACAATAGTTTGGTATGATTCGATTAGAAATGCTTTCTCTAGAATATCCCACACAACTTGATAAATAATATCCTGATAATATTGAATTTCGGCAAAGGAAAATATTTTAAATATTATGCACGTAAATTAGTAAAACATTTCATACATGTCACACTTCGATCATCAAAAGATGTTGGGAAATTATAGGAGTATCTAAAACGGGTTAATGGTCCCATCATTATTTGACTGCTACTCTGCATAATCAAATAATTGTTCTACGCTTCTCGTCATTGATATGTAAACTTTCTACGTAATCATTTCTTGTTAGCATCATCGCCAGTGATAAAATGTTGGTTTTCTATAATCATAACCAACGCCGACGATAAGTTTGACCTCCAAGCTGAAAAGGAAAACGTTCTGCTGTGTGTTTGGTGAGATATGAAGTATGACCTCTCTTATGAAATACGAAGGAGTTAACAAGAATAAGTGTTATAGTCAACTGAAAGTATTTCATAAGCATCTACAGTCATTTATTAGTATATCGTGATGACGTGTTGCTTTTACAAAAATATGACAATAAATATGAAGGTTTTACCTCAACCCACTTATTCTACTGAACTTATTCCATCTGACTATCATCTCTTCCAACCATTACAGATTTTGCGATTCAACCTTTTAAATTACCGCATTCTATACTATTATATGTGTACTGTTCTTGTAGAAGAGTTGGATCTCTATTTCAGGTGAAGCAACGTAGAGAAGAAGAAAAAAAGTAGACCTTAATAGAAACGTGCAATATAAATTATTCTATTTCAAGAAAGGCGCAGAGTACAGTTTTGTCCACCATTTTAAATGATGCTAATTTGTAAAATTTAAATAAAAGAATTGTAAAGATGCATACATTTACAACAATGCAGCTATACCAGGTGGAAATTAAAAGGAATTTAAATAATGCATCGCAAATATTTACTTTTCTATTCATTTTCATCTCTGTCGATATTCTATTTTCCTTGGACTTTCTTCCTCAGCGTGTAACATACAACGTTCTCCATTCACAGATTTGTCATACATTTTTTTTTTTACTTTTTTTTTTTTTTACTTCTTATTTACTTTTTTACATGTGTGTGTGTCTGTGTGTGTGAGTTTCAGTCTTATATTCAGCAAATAGCCACCCGGGCAGACAAATGTCATCGGAAATGCGCAGCCTTTTGATCAGTTAATTATTATTATTTGATTTCATTTGATTTCTGGTGTGTTTTCATTTCTTTCCGGACCTCGCCCAGAGACCTAAGGTCAGAAATGGCATCATGGCATTTTTCCACTGAACAATTAAAAAAAAAAAATTTAAAAAAATATTTTACTTAGATAAAGCCCTTCGTAAGATGTGGGCTGTACTCGTGATTGTTGCCGTTGTTTTTGATGTTGTTGTTGTTGTTAATATTATTATTATTATTATTATTATTATTATTATTATTATTATTATTATTATTATTGCCCTTACGTACATTTATCTGTTAGCTAGATAAATAGAACGTAATTTACGCACTAATAAATAATGGATTATTGCGTTTTGATCACGAAGGACGGAAACGACACATCAGAGATGCCATTTTGTTTCAGTGAGAACATAAGAGAAAGAAAGCAAGAAAGAAAGAACAAAGGTGAGATAGCTGACTCGATAACACGCACATATTGTAACGTCTAAAATTAACAAATGAAATCGGAAAAATTGTCAATTTTACATATTTTCATTTACATTAGATATGTATTTCGTTAAATAATGACCTTGCTTCATACTTATGATTGCTATTGCGATATTTGATTGTAGTTGTATAGCTAAAACAGTTAACGTTACAATAACGGAATTTCATCGGGCATTTTACAGTTGTGAAACGCGCAAGAATCTTGTTCACTTATTAACTTAAGAATTAAAATTCATCAATTTTCAGAAAAAAATCGATATCACCCCATACAAGACACAAGCGGTTAGAGAGTGGAGAAGAATTATGAATAGAAACATTAATAATGAGCGGGAAGAGGAACTAATAACCAGGAGAATTGTAGATAGCGATTGACATTGCATTTAAATTTTGCAGATTAAAGTTGGCTGGAAAGCATGGAGCAGGAAAGGAGTTCTACAAGCGAGAATTGCAAGAAAAGAAACTGTTAGCAGAGAACTTATAGTTACATGTAGCCAATTCTTTTTTTCTTGAAACACTAAGTCATTCTTTTCATTGTGATTTTAATTTCGACATCGCTTTCAAGTGGTCTCTAAGCACAATGTCTGGACGAATAGCATTCATTGTACTTTATTATTATTATTATTATTATTATTATTATTATTATTTCCTTTGATATCTGCCGTTTACACATTTCTTTTCGGGTCCCGCTCAGGGACCTAAGGTTAGAAATGGTATCATGACACTTTCCACTGGAAAATATATATATATATATATATATATATTACAAAGTGTGGGCTGTACTTGTCAGAATAATTTTTTGTATCACTTTGAGGCATGGACTTCCAGGGATTCCTTCAATTAGTCTACTGGAATCTTTTCCAACCAATCCTAAGGCCCGAACTACAAGAGGGATTGTTGATGTCCCCATGTACCACATTTTTGTGATTTCTATTTCAAGGTCCTTGTATTTTGACAGCTTTTCGAATATCTTCAAAGATACATTGCAGTCTGCAGGGACTGCCATATCAATAAGGAGGCATATTTTTGTTTGTTTGTTCGTGGTCTTTAATAACAATGTCTGGGCGGTTGGATTTGATTGTTCTGTCAGTGTGTATTGTGTAGTCCCATAGAATTGTAACAGGTCCTATCTCCGTAACCGGGTTTGGGTGGTGTTCGTGCCAGTTTCTTTCAGGTTCCGTCCCGTAGAAGTTGCATATTTTCCAGTGCAGATATTGGCCCAATCTGTCATGCCGGTTTTTATATTCAGTGGGTAACAATATCGTGCAACCTGATACAAGAAGATTAATGGTTTCTGGATATTTATCATAGATTATTATTATTATTATTATTATTATTATTATTATTATTATTATTATAGCAAGGCAACGCTCTGTTACAGATGCGTGTAAAAATGTTCGCACGGCATCAATTGTCAAGTTGATTATAACATTCCTCGAAAATCAATTTTTGAGATTCTGCTTTTAATTCGGCTTGAATATTTTCATTTACGATGGAATCTTAACTCTATTATCGGTCGGTTATTTGTTCTGTATAACACAGTCTGTCGAAAATCAAATAAACACAGCCAAAGTGGAGCAAAATGACAAATTTCTCAACATCCTCTGCGGTAAATCAGGGTTCTAATATATACCATTTTTATTTACAAAATATAGCTTAATATTGACACATGTTTACAGTGGTGATCTATACAGAGATGTTAATACTCACAGTCCAAACAGCATAGTTCCTAATCATTACGATACGATAGTTGTTCAAATGAAATAATTTATATACTGAAATTGTATTTAATTTCAAGATCATGTGAGATCGAGTAATGACCCTTTTCGTTGGACTTTTTATTTGATCCTAAATTTAGATAAGAAAATTCACCAGCACACATGAACGTACTGATGTTTGCTTTTTGTAATTCAAATTAAACAACCTTACTACGTACAAATCGATACGAGATAACTTCTGGAAAAAGATTATCTTTGGAAACGAAATATATGAGTCATAATAAATGGGAATAGTTGAAAAGGCAAAGATAAGTTTTTACCTGTTTAAGTTATTCTGTGCCAAAGATAAAGTTACATGAAGCAGGAGTGTATTTTTGGCAAACGCTTATGATTTAACCATGGAAAAGCTGTGAAGTATGAAACTTGGCCAGCATGTTCAACACCGGTTTGTTTAAAGCCGTGACTTTTCTGCACCGGTTATAATGACTATTCTATACTACCCCTTTTGCAACAGCATCATCACATTAATTGCTTATTTGTGTCATTTCCCGTGATTAACGGACATTGTGTAACTGTTTTGTACTCACAATCCTTATTCATTTTTGTGCCGCTTGCTTGTTTCTGAGTCCCATTATGTGAATTGTCAGCCGTACCAGACGAAGGGATTGAACTCATATTTGACCTCTAATACGACAGTTTAATTTAAAACTAATGCTTTAATTAAGAATCTCATGTCTCTTTTGAACAATCTAGTGTCGAAATTCTAGGACCATAGTCTTAATGTCTCTAGTCATGTGGTCGGTCTTTGTGCGTATCAGGTGTTGGAATTTCATTCCATTGGTCTTTCCTTCTTGATCAGTAGCCCTAGAGACATTTCTTATCTACGCTAGGTCTACTGAAGAGGTTTTCAGTGCTTTATATGTGCTGATGCTTTCAGATTTCTTACCTTCCAATGGTCTTTCCTTTCAACTTTATTGAATTAATGACACAAGGTTTGAATCTCACAAATTTCTATGCAAATCTGGTCAGTCAATGTATCACCGCATGTAAAGTATTTCGATGTTCATCCATCCTTACTTTTATTAGCTATGAGTTTTCTTTGTATTTCTTGACACAGCTGAGGGAGGTAGAATCCATACCTTTCTTGATCATGTTTTCTTTTGATTCAGTTTGGTAGAACTAGGTTTGAGGAAGATAACAAAGTAGTTAGATGTTATTTTCCCGATAGATTTTGATCGCTCTAAATTGTTTGACAACCAAGGCTAGATAAACCTCTATATGTTGAAGTTTTACCCATACCAGAGACGGGGAAATAGATGTATTCATATTTTTCTGAAGGTCCGATGTGAACATTATTTCAAAACGAATATGAACTCTGGTTTAGAATTCCATTTTCCTTTGCGACACACCGTTATGCCGTGCACATAAACTGTGTACGTGTTAATGGTATAAATATAAAGTAAAGATAGAAAGAAAAGCCCGAAGAAGAAAAGTTTCATAAATAATTGTGAAGGCACTTAATTTGAAAGACACATAAAATATACACATGATAAAAATAGAATGAGTTGCAAGTGAAGGCCATCGGATTTCTTTTGCTGGCTTCGTTAAACAGCCGACCCCAATGGCATAAATCATTATAGCCAATATTGTTTTTCGGAGAAAGGACATTTATTTAAAGTTCACTTCCATTTATCGACATTTTTTTTTTGTTTCTTCATATGATATTTTCGTCTTCCCGTTCAAATTTTCTGTCGCTTCCCTTTATTTCATCATCGTTTGTCTACTTACCTCCTTACCACCCACTTCATAACTATGTTGGCCAAAAGTTGTCTTTTTGCTTGTACTTCAAAACTTTTATTTTATTTCACTGATATTTTTCTGATTGCTGAAGTTATCTTTTTCTTCAAATTTAATCAGAACTTGAGGTTTTCTTTCTTTCTTGTCTATTCCTAATTTGTAGCGAAATAACTAGATGTTAATCCCTAACGCAAAATCTTTCAGTGCCTTTTCTCTAAGCTTTATATCATGGATTTAAATATCTTTTGAATGTTAGCTTGTGTTCTTCATTATGCCAGTTGGAATATAAATTCTCACTATAATACTCATAGCTTGTTTACGTGTCAGTGCCTCTGAAATATATTTTTTCCTCGTAAACTATTCTTCACTAGCAGCATGGTCCGGCGTTGCACGTGCTTGATTCCCAAATCGTACGACTCATACAACAATCGCTATCACTTGACTTAAAATATTTTTGCCCTTCCTTACCTTTAAAGGAGTGCCCCTTGCCTTACTTCTTGCCTATCTCACACTGAATTTTTTTTCTAAGCTCCATACTAAACATTAAAATCTGTTACGAAAAAAGAACTAAACAAAATGAACGCAAAACGATCAGCTTTAAAAAAGGACTCGTAACTGGAAAAACCGAATGAAAAAAGTATGCTAACAACAAATCCTTTTTCACACCCAACGCAGTTCTGCGCAATCAGAATCAACGTTGAGTTTGAGCAAGCGAATGAGCCAATTGGAGTAAAGTTCAATGCAGATTTAAATTTTTCCCACTTGTGACGAATACAGCTATCGATATTTTTGCATGCTAGCATGCTAGTTAACATTCATGTCAGTCAGCTGTTGGCTCTCACGCTGGCCAATAGAATCTTACTGCCTATTCGTGGCCGCTAGCTGTTGGCTCTCACTCTGGCCAGAAGAAAAGGGCCGCAAACTACATGAAAACTGCCGTAGAAGCATGAAAGAATCGATTATTTCCAGTATCGATGGGAGTTGGGAAATGCAACGTCGGTCTTGGCCTTTTTTTCTAACTGGCAGCATGTGCATGCAAATCTTCGTGCAAATCTGTCGAAAATTGCGGCCGTGCATTCGTTACACACACACACACACACACACACACACACGCACATCCTGCTTTTATACATAGAGATTCCCTTGTTTTTTCATACTTGTATTCTACTTCATATTCGTCTTTTTCTGCTGCTTTACTTTTATTTTACTTCTTCGTCGTGTGCTTTTTTTGAATTTTTGTTCTTTCTTCATCCTTATACTCCTTCTCCCACTTCGCCATCTTTCCTCTCTTTTCTTTCTTTTTTCTTTCCTTCTTCATTTTTTCTTCTTTTTCTTCCTTCTTTATAATTTTCTTTTTTATTTTATGTGTACCATTTTAATCACTAACTTCCGATTATTCTTTATGCTGTTGTTGTTCTTCATCTACTAATTCTTCTTCTTCTTCTTCTTCTTCTTCTTCTTCTTCTTCTTCTTCTTCTTCTTCGCCGTCTTCGTCTTCTTCTTCGCCGTCTTCGTCTTCTTCTTCGCCGTCTTCTTCGCCTCCTACTCTTCTTCTTCTTCTTCTTCCTCTTCTTCTTCTTCTTCCTTCGCCTCCTCCTCTTCTTCTTCCTCTTCTTCTTCTTCTTCCTTCGCCTCCTCCTCTTCTTCTTCTTCTTCCTTCGCCTCCTCCTCTTCTTCTTCTTCTTCCTTCGCCTCCTCCTCCTCTTCTTCTTCTTCCTTCGCCTCCTCCTCCTCTTCTTCTTCTTCCTTCGCCTCCTCCTCCTCTTCTTCTTCTTCCTTCGCCTCCTCCTCTTCTTCTTCTTCTTCTTCTTCTTCTTCTTCCTTCGCCTCCTCCTCTTCTTCTTCTTCTTCCTTCGCCTCCTCCTCTTCTTCTTTTGGAAAAGTATTTCTTTCCTTTTCCGTACATGTTTCTTCAATTTTATTTGCTTAAGAATTTATTATTTCCTGCTAGGCCAATGCCATTTTTTCTTTTTTGACCTCGTTCAACTTATACGTTTTATTCGACAAAATTCATCCCCACTCGCCTTAGAATTCTTGTTATCACCCCTCTCTACTTGTCACCATCCTTTTTATATCGTTCGTATTGCTCCTCTAATTCAGTTGAGACAATTTCTCTACTTTTAACCATCTCCGTTTTCATCTCGAATCAATTCGTTATCTTTCTTTCCATTTTCTTTTCTTGTTTTTGTTGTTAGAAAGGCAACAACATGACAGCAAAGATATTTACAAATATTCGGAATATAGCATTGGGCAGGTCATTTATGTAGACTAGGAAGAAGATTGGACCAAGAAGCGAACCTTGTCACAAGCATGCGTTGATAGATTGGGATTAAGACAACGGGCCATTAATAATTACCTTCAAGAAGGAAGGACTTTATCACTGTTGCTACCTAGTAATCGGTTAAGAAATAATAAAACAAGAGGTTGCAGATAAATAGTGTATTGAACAGGAAATACAACGGAAGTGTGTTACACGAATTGGGAGTGTGTATCGGTTGACCAGCGTTCAGTCTATATCACTGTTTCTTCGAAGGCCTACTTTCCTACTACTATATAGTAAATGGAAGAGTTCATAATAGCCTCATTAGAGGGAAGAGACCACAAAAATAATTAAGAGGACCCTTCCAGTGATTACATATTTAAAGACTTTGAGGCAATAACACCTTCTGACACACCTATACATATATATATATATATATATATATATATATATATATATATATATATATATTCTCTGTAGTGGATGCTCACTGCTGATGAGTGCCAAATAGTACGAAACGGCCGTCCATTGCTTTCTGCATTCTATTGAAGATTATTCTGGGCTCGATGAATTACTATATATGATTACTCTAAATTGCCCAACATTTTCTTCACTGTATATCCTTACTTGACCCAGATAATGCTCGTGAGGAGCGGCTAAGGGTCAATAAGCATAATAAGACGTGGCTCTTGGAGTACTCTTCTGAGGTTATCCGTATACTTGGATGAGTATCGCTGCGGAAGTGAGTGAGTAGCGGCGCTATATCGAGTCAAGTTTGGGTCTTCTTCGTCACCGAGGCCCGCGGTTCAGTTGGTATGACGTTTGCGTTGTATCGAAATGGGTTCGATTTTCGGTAGTGGGCGTGCACAGCTGGTACATCTCAGATAGGACGAAACTGCCTTCCAGTACATTCTGCATTTTGGTGAAGATTACTCTAGTCTCGATGAATTACTTGTTGTGTAGGATCCACCTAATCTGCATAGGTGACTATCAACTATATAAATAATGGTTGGTACCAGAAGACGAGGGAGGAAGGAATCACGAGATCCAACTAGAGACTCTGATCGACTGCGACTAGTCAACACATTCTCCAGGAACGTCTTCCCAGAAATATACAGAAATACTATATGTACTTATTGTGTACACTTTCTTGTTATAATACATTCTTGTTCTAAGTACATTTTGTGTTGCATTATTATTCCATGCAATAGGCGAGATTCAACATTGAGTCAAGACTCAACATTACTATATACGATTACTCTAAATTCCCACCAAATTTCTTCAATACATACATATACATATACATACATACATACATACATACATACATATATATATATATATATATATATATATATATATATATATATATATATATATAATAATCACACAGACTACATTTTTTTTTTAAATAGAATCAATATATCCCAGAAGAACAGATATACGAAGATAAATATTTAAAAATACAAATGAAACTATACCAAAAAAAATGAACAAGAAAAGTTTACTTTAGGGGCTTACATTATGAAGAGTTAACAGAAAAGAGATAGGAAAGTGTAGCCAAATAAAGCTCACAAACGGAGGGGTCAAATGTCTGTTTCAACATCATCATCATCAGCATCATCATCATCATCACATAATACTAATGATAATAATGAAAATATAATATACCTATAAGAAAAATATATTT
Organism: Acanthosepion esculentum; assembly: GCA_964036315.1. Lineage (NCBI taxonomy): Eukaryota > Metazoa > Mollusca > Cephalopoda > Sepiida > Sepiidae > Acanthosepion > Acanthosepion esculentum. The sequence continues at coordinate 65,157,597 of OZ038491.1, forward strand.
TAAAACACACACACATATATATATATATATATATAAACACACACATATATAACTATATATAACAAAAATATAATTATAGCTATTAATAAAAATGGTCGTTGAAATAATAGTAAAAATCATAATAATAAATAAAAATTAGTAAGTGTATCAACAAATTTAAATAAAACAATATATAGATAAAAAATATGATAATAATAATACTGATTACAAATAATAACAATATTAATAAAAATATATTGTTAAAGATAATAAATAACATATATGATGTAGAAATCTGTATGACATAATTACATAAATAAGCACATATATATGCTTGCAACCATATACAATAAAAACCAAAATCACAAGTACATTACCGACAAAGTCAACGGTTTTAGGGTAATATGAATCTGGTTTGATGCCGTGAAAATTTCTCTGTATATATTATATAATGTAATGCCGTAACTATATATATAATATATATATATATATATATATATATATATATATTATGCTGTAAGTACACACACACATACACGCACACACACACACACACACGCACACACACACACACACACACACATATATATATATATATATATATATATATATATATATATATATATATATATATATATATATATATATATATATATATATAAGCAAATGTGTGGATGTAGATCCGACGGTATGATGAAAATGTGGAAAAGACAAAGCAAAATCCGAATATATGAGTTTACTGTTTTTATTTTGTTTTTGTTTTTGTTATTCTGTCGACGTCAGACGAAGAAGGTCTATTTGACCGAAACGTCTGACGTCGACAGAATAACAAAAACAAAAACAAAATAAAAACAGTAAACTCATATATTCGGATTTTGCTTTGTCTTTTCCACATTTTCATCACATATATATATATATATATATATATATATATATATATATATATATATATATATATATATATATATATATATATAATTTTATCTGTAATTGGTTCTTGAATTTCATCCATTTTCCTTTTCTGTTACACTTTTTCTCTCTTCACCCTTTTCTTCCTATTTCTTTTTCTTCAACCTCCTCCTCTTTTCTTCAAATTTCTTTTTTTTTCCTTTCTCGATTTCCTTTTCATTCCTAACTACAAGTATTTTCATTTTTCTCTTTTCTTTTTTTATCCTTATTTCTCACCTTTTCTCTTTGTCTATTTCTTATTTCCTCTTTCCTCTAACTCTCTCTGTCTTTTTCACCTTTCGCGACATTTTCCCTTTCCTATATACACGTCTTTTATTCTCTTTTCATTTTCTCTTCTTTCTCCTCGCTTTTCTCTTTCCTACATCAGAGCCCCTTTTCCTTTTCCAATTACATCCTCAGTCTTTTCTTTTCTTATTCTCTTCTCAATTTCATGTTTTGATTATCTCTTTTCACTTTCTCTTCTTCATTTTAACTTTCTCTTCTGGCGTTAATTATTAAATATTATCTTGAATAATCCCTCATTTTCCAAATGATATATTATAAACCTCTTCCTTTTATGATGTCATAACCTAAATGACATACGCTAAACTTCCTCCCTAGTTCCTGTCAGCCATTGCATTACTCCATCTCCATCGACATCTAATCCTATTATTTCATTTTCCCTTTATCTTTGTTTTTCTATCCGTTCTCATAACATACAACATATTTTCTAATCATGTTCTTAATCTTCTTCATGAAATCTTTCTAAAAGACTTTTTGTTAAAATATGTTCTTAATTTTCTATTTCTCTTATTCTTCGAACCAACCTCTTCTTAATCTGAATACACCAGCAAATAGAACCGTTAATTCAATTCGGCCATGATTTATGGCCAACATAAATTCCACCATAATTTTTAATCATGATTAGCAGAATTGCATGTTTTTTTTTTAATGAAATAAATTTCAGAGCTATTGTACTTTCTCTGGCACACTGCTAAACGCGTGAGCGTTCAGGTTCCGATAATGCAGCTAAATAAACTTAGAAAATGGTCGATATAGAGCATACGGTTCTTAGCAGTATTGTCAGATAATATGATAAGCCAGAATACAAATTCTAGAATGTTTGGTAAATAGTTTGATTCGTCAATGTAGCTAAATAAAACTAGGACCCCTTCAGAAAGCGCATTCGACTGTCAAGGGATTTGTTGATCTATAAAGTTTACAAAACTTGGAATATACAGCGGCGGAAACTTGTAATAATTATGGTAATAATTAGTTATATATATTTTTTAACAATGAGAAATTTATTTATTGAACAAAGTTTGAACAAAGTAACTATAAACATTTTTTCTATCCTCTGCCAGCCGCAATGATGGAGAAAGCATTACCTCGAACCAATGAGATACACTGCAATAGCCACTCCGTTTCGCGAGGCTCGTCCCTTAATCGAGACGCAATCGCGCCAATACTCCGAAGGAACGCCATCGAACGAGGGCCAATAACCCCAGAAGTCTCCACTGCCACAGGAGTAAAAAAAAATCTATCAACAAGAGAAGAATATTTAACTATTTTTTTTTTATCTCTGCGTCCCGGGCGGCGGACCACGGCTCAACCGCGGACCTGATCAAATTACCGTCTGAAAATGTATCCGCACAGGTCGCATCCCAAATCAACGACTTCCCCATTTTAAAAGGGAAAATGGTAATTCCATCAGGCCGCTTTCCATCACCACGGTCGAGGCCTACGGGTTCGATTTGGGAAGGGAACCCAGCTGCATCCAAACCTCATCTGATGATGTCGTTTATTGCTGCATGTCGTGGAAAGCGGCCGGCACTACGACGACAGGAGAGAGGATGCAAAGTTATTAGTTATAATTAAACTGGAATGAATACCGGGATGACGTCATTGTGGTTAGACATTTTCATTTACGTTTCGATGGCGTCAGGTTGATAGCATCCTTTTAAATTTCTTTTAAACTGACTAGATGGTCTTGTTTATTTGATTGTATGGACCACCATTTTTATACAATTGTATATATTCCATCAAACATCAAAAATCACAAGTTTGTATATATTTTTGTAAAATAAATGATCATCCATATATTATTGCATTTATATGATCACATATCACAAATCAAGTATTTCATTGGATATTGAAGTTTTTGAGGAGCGTGGAACTACCTCAAATTTGCTGTTGTTCCCAGTTCGAACCTAACCCGGCGTTTTAGCACCTTTTAAGGTCTAAGCTATGGGTTAATAGTGAAACACCGAACAAAAGCAACATACTATGAAAGTATAAAAATAACATCAATATATATATAGTAAATTCTGCAGCAATACATATCCATAATAAAATTACTGACAATACATTTTGTCTGTAGTTGAATGCATACAAATGTCTTCAATTATATTTAGTTGAAGCCGTAAAATTTTGTTAAAAATATTTTCATTTCGGCATCAAATATCCCATAGAGGTTGATATGGCGCTAAATAAAATCAACCAACCAACAAATCAAACATTTGAATATATTTTTATAAAAAATATATATGCACAGACATATATCATGCGCGTCTAATTGCGTCCCAGTGGAAACGCTGTATTTTAGTGTATGTTCGACTCGAATGGTCATAGTGCCTGTGTAAATTTTTAGAATGGATGGTTCGAGAATCGAACTACCAAGGAGTAGTATAGTTTCAGATGACCATCTCTCCCGAAATCTCCATTCGGCCTTGTGCCACAAAAGAATGTATGCCATTATTAAATAGACACGTTGATACAATCATTATTGTGATTTTATATCCGAAAAATAATCTGGATTAGTTAATTCTTTCGAAGAAAATTTTAGTTAATTATTCCTTGCTCTATAATTTCTCTTGCCCAATATTTAAAAAATATTTAATTGAAAACAATGGAGATTTATAATGGACGAATAATGATGTTTCGTATTCACATTATTATGAACATTCCTCTATGGTAGCTAGATTTGATGAATTTAAGCGCAATACTAGGTTACCGGCAAGTCCTCCTTATTTGACAGTTGAAATGGCTAGATGTAACCGTAAGTTCTGTGTTAGCAGATACTTCTCTCGCACTTCTCGCTTGTGGGATTCTCTTCCGACATATTGATTTCCAGTCAACATTGATTTTCGAGGATTTAAATGCAATGTCAATCGTTATATTCTGTATTCATATAACTGTACTTTAATTGTTTCTTCACCTTAATAATGTTACTCTTTCTTTCATATTTCTTTACAGGGGGTAAGCCCTTGCATCTCACCAGTTCTATTGACTTTCATGGGGTGTTATAAACTACTGAATATATTTGCATCAAGAAAATAGAGACATGTGCATATATATATATATATATATATATATATATATATATATATATATATATATAGCCTTAAACAAAACGGACGTCATACCTAAGGTACCTTTCGGCCTACGTTTTTTCAAAGGTATTCCTTGGCAATATTAAATATAAATGAATACAAAGACACGCTTAATAAAGTAAATGAGGAGGGAAAGGTGGAACTCGACTAAAAGAAAAATTTTAATTATACAAAATTAAAATTGAACAAGACGGGATGTAAATAAATAGTTCCACAAGAGTATAAAATGGAAAAAGGGAACACACAAACCCTCCAACAGACGTAAGGAACGTAAAAAGTATTCCTTTTGTCTGCACAGGCGAGGCTGTTGACACTTAATATAAACGGCTTCAGAAACTCGAAGATGGTGTGTTGAGCGAGCACTGTGTAAAACTGAAAACCACGTGTCTTAGTCAGTCTATAAGAAGAACTACTTAGGCAGTCCATGAGTCCGCAATCGGTCAACATTTGCATGACAATCATGCTTGTGTCTCTGAATACATAAGGATCTCTTCATTCAGTGGATTATTAGTAGTATAATGCCTTTAATATGTCTATTAGCGAAGGGATTTCGCCATTAATTGCATTAATATTGCTAATTGATTCAAGGTATGCTTATCTGTTAATAATATATATATATATATATATATATATATATATATATATATGCATATATATATATATGTATATATATATGCATGTGTATATATGTGTGTGTGTGTATATATATATATATATATATATATATATATATATATATATATATATATAACCAAATGAGAGGAAAGAACAAATGGTTTGAACCAGTTATTTGAAGCGGATACCTACCATCGCCTGAGGAAGTACAGTAAAAATATTGAAACATGAAAGCTTTTGTGTAGTGATTTCTAAATGTTTTTTTATTATAATATCTTATTATATATATATATATATATATATATATATATTGAACAATAAAAAATATTAAAATATACAAATCTTCAGACACACTGGGTTGTATAATAATATTCTTTTGTTTTTATTATTATTTCAGTTAGATTCCACGACTAGTTTAGGCCAACATGGCCATCACCAGGAGAAAAAAAACATCTGCTTACTGGTAGCAGTGAACTACAGAAATGAATGTCTTGATAGAGAAAATGAACTTTTGTCTGTAGTTTTCATTCGTTTTTTTTTTTTAATTTTTTTAACATGAATTTTAGTCAGTCTTTGTGTTGCGCAAACAGTCTCTTTTAAGTTGTTATTTAAGATAAGAGCTGGATGGATTCATGCTGCTCTGAATTCACTTGGTCATTTTGAAAATTTTATTGGTTTCTGGAAAGGGGAAATGTCTCCGTTAAATCTGTGAGTATTATTTGGTTATTAGGGAGTCAGGGAGTATGATGTGTGTATATTCGTGTGTGTGTGTGTGTGTGTGTGTGTGTGTGTGTGTGTGTGTGTGTGTGTGTGTGTGTGTGTGCGCGCGCGCGCGCGTGCGCGTGCGTGCGTGTGTGTGTGTAAGTGTGAGGCTTCAACAGCTCCATAAGCGTGTCTGTCTTGTGTGGGTGAGAAATGTGGGTAGGCCCTGATTTGTGGGGTTATATATTAATACTATCTATATTGTTAAATTTGTAATTAGGCCCGTCTAGATTTTCATGGCACTCTAAAATCTTTCTAATGTTATCTGCTCTGCACTTTTCTATTCTCTCAATTATATTGAATTTGGCAGGGGTTTTGAAATCGTGTTTTTCTAGGCGGAAATGTTCTTCTAGAGATAATAATCTTTCAGGGGGAGTCGACTTAATTCGATTCCTATAATTATGAATTCTGTAGTGAAAGGGCCATTCAGATTTTCCTACATATTGTTTCCGGCATAGTGTGCATACTAGGAGGTTAATTATGTTATGACTTCTACAGTTAGAGTCGTGGTAGATTTTGAAGGTATATTTAGTGACTGAGCTTGTGAATGAATTCGTGTGTCTAATGTTGTTGCCGCATAAACTCCGTTTGTTGTTAAATGGTTGGGAAAATCCTGTTGTTTTCTTTTTATTACGGATTTCCTTGCTCCCTGAAATGTTGTTACTACCTATGATTTTTTTTAGGTACTTAGGTCTCCGATATGAGAGAAGGCCGGGTTCCGCAAACAATTTTTAGGTCTGGTTTTAGATGTAGTATTTCCCAGCGACTTTTGAATATTTGGGATAGTGGAGGCAGAGCAGGGTTGAAAGTGGTGACTAGATAGATGCGGTTGGGTTTATTTTTTAATCTTGTACATTAGGGTGTCTTCTATAGATATGGAAATTGTTTTATTTATTTGTTCCCTGATTAGATGGAGTTTATAGCCACTAGTTGTGAATTGATGCTCCAGATTTTGAAGTGTTTATTTACTTCTTCATTGTTAGAACACATCCTCCTGAGACTCAGTGCTTGTGAATACGGAATGTTCTCTTTGAGGTGTTTAGGGTGGAAAGACTTAAAGTATAGATAGTTGTGGGTGTCGGTGATTTTGGTGTTTAGTGTCGGTTCTAGTTTCCTGTTTTCATCTATGTAAATGCGGGTGTCTAACAATGTTACTGATCTTGTTGATTTTTCATAGTCAAACTTAATTGAGTCGTGCAGTGGGTTTAATATCATGAGGAATTGGATAAGTCTGTCGTCACTGCCCGTGTATACAAAGAATATATCATCGATATATCTTGCATAGAATACGCATATATATATATATATGTATGTATGTATGTATGTATGTATGTATGGAAATTTTTTATTAAAGATGCGTTTTGCCGGAGAAACCTATGGTATCTTCAGTTTACATACACATACACACACGCATCTACACATCACAGACGCTTTCTTTATTCAGAAGCGAAATATATTGGAGAATAAACCATAAGCTTAGCACCTATGGCTACATTTATCAATTTCTACTGAAAAGTATGAGACCTATATGCCAATCTAATACTGCGCTTAAATTCGCAAAGTCGTGCTGTCAAAGTGGAAAATTCCTCAAAACAATTACCATGCAAACTACCTTACGGCGCTGGGAAAGTGACCGAAGGAGATAACATTGTAGTTTCTTTGATTTTATCAATAATCTCTAAATAGATAGCGTGAGATATTAATACTTACTTGATCCATTTTGTTTGACATTTAGAGAATTATAGCCGAACTGACTTACCTAGAAAATAAAAGAAAAACATTTTTAGTTTCATAGTATGAACGTTTTTGCTTATATACTGGAAATAAATATAAATCTATTTCTATAACGAATCATATCTTGAAAAATGATAATCTCTATGGCACACATATAGATCTGAAAACACAAGTATTTTCCCGTAACATATTTGACGACAATGTACTACATCTTCATCAAAATTCCAACACACTTACCTTACACAAAGCTTTCTCTCTCACATTCCAACACAGAGACGACTTCTAAAATGAGGTGAAACGCGTTATCTGCATAGGTTTCGATTTTGTTTCATTATCTCCATAGATCCCTTGATTCTAAACCGCAAACTTAATAGCGTAGAAATAAACTTCTCTTAATGTTTTAGATGAAATATATTCGCCATATATATTTCAGAATTTTTGTTTGTTTTTGATTTTACTCTTTATCACCACTAAGTTACAAATGCAGTATGAATCAGAAATAGCTATCAGCATCTTTGGATATTTGAAATCGCACAGCGGATATTCTTGGAGATTATACGATATGGAAAGGAACCTCTATCCATTAGCTTGCAAAGTGATGTAGCATAATTAAGGACGATAATATGTCCCCATTCACATATATACAGTAGTAAATACTGTATGTTGGTCTGCAGTTGTAGATTCTGTCTGTAGGCAAAGAGGATCCCCAGACGAGGCTGTCGAAGGTCAGAATCTCGTCTCGGGAAATAGCTACCTGACCCCGTTTTATACTGTGTCTATGGGAGATTTTTGTCCGAGCCTACGGGCTCGGATACCCCACATTATATTTAGCCTTGTGCCACATCTGACTGCGTGGGGTAGTTGTTAAATATGCTGCAGTTGGAGATTCATTGTTGAATTCACTTGACTCACTTCTAGCAGTTGATTACTTCTTCAAAGCGCCGCTGGCGAATCTTATGTGTTGTTCTTGTCCTAGGTATTATAGTTCATTACCAACCTTCGTGTGGTTATTCTAATCAGTAGCCTTCTCTAGGTTACAACACAAACACTGCAAGGCATCGCAAAATGAAATGTTTTCTATTGTTCCAACGTCCTTTATTCCCCAATATTGTTTATTTGTTTCGTTTATTTTAACCTTCAAGTAATATGCTAGGTTTGAACTTATGTGAATTCATTTAATAAAATATTTTATCAATTCTTAGCTATTTCTTTTATCAGCAGTTAGTTCGTTTTAGTTTTCTGAAGGACTTTGATATTAATAATGTCTGCTTCATTAGATTAATTCATTGCTATATTATTTTGCAGACACTGGAATAATTTCATTAGTTCTTCCTTTTTATGTGCCGTGTCCTTTCAGGACGTAGGTTATCATGGCTCTCCACCCACCTATATCCTTTGCAGCTCTCAACAAGTTCATTAACTCTGCTTACTCACCCAGATCACGCTCTGTCATCTACTTGCTTAAGCCCGCCAGGTATATCACGCGTTGTTTTCCCTTGTCTCTCTTTCCCTCTATTCGACCTGTGAGTATCAGATTCTCTAGGTCCTCCTTCCTAATCATGTGTCCCAGAAATTTCAGCTGCCTTTTCCTGATATTAAGTACAAGCCTACTCCTTGTTTGTGACCTCTCTAAGACTTCATCGTTGCTCAGACGCTCGGTCCATAACATCCTTCTGTAGAACCATATCTCAGTCGCCTCAAGTCTCTTCTTCATCTTTGAGGAAATCGTCCAACATTCGCTGCCGTAAAGGAAGAGAGATGTCACGTAGAAGCTCAGTATTATTTTCTTTGTTACCTAAGAAATCCTCCTGACTCGCAATAATCTGCCCAGCTTTTGGAATGTATCTTCGGCCATCCCAATACGTCTACGGATCTCAGTGCCACAACATTACTGTTTCCATAACGAACTCGTGTGGATTATTTGTAAAACGTGTATGTTCATAATATTTAATCCCAGTTATTTTGCTTAGCATCACAAAAGAACAGATAAATTATATGCAAAATTTGGAAACATTTTAAAGAAAAGGTGCACACAATATCTTGGTATAGTACAAATCACTCCCAGTGTTAGTAATCTATTAAGTGTCATTATTATTTTTATTATTAGTACACATTACAAATCCAGACACAATTCATTAAAGATAAAAGAAATTTAAAAAGACTAAAAGAAATTTACGTGATTCGGCAGATTACAGGGATATCTATTTAAGAAACAATAGACAAATTGATAAAAAAAACTTCAGAATATAATCGACTACTTTAACTTTGTGGACAATGAAAATGCACTTGACAAAGCACAACACGCGACCCTCTTAAACATTTACGGGAAATTTAATGAATATGATGTGGAATTTATAAGGAACATGCAACATTAATACATTTTTATGAAGACAGACGTGAAATAAACTTTGGAAACGAGAGTATAGAATATCACCAAAACAATGTACAACTGGCCTTTGAAGTAACTTCCGGTAAATGAGTTGTAATTGGATGTGAGTAAATATAAACGAACACTACTTGGAACATTTACGATATGCTGACGAGGAAAATTAACAGATTTAATGGATGAATTACAAGAAAGATTGTACGATCTAAAATTCCATTTTAATTCAGTTTTAGAAAGTAGCACAAGTTTTAACGCTCCGACAAATTTCATAAGAACAAAAGTCACATAACGAGATGTATTATGCATTGGATACGTTAAAACATTATAAACAAATGATAAGGAAGAACAAATTAAACAAAGATTGAAAAGCATTTATCAAAATGGGAACTATAAAGAAAAAGCTCTTGCCAAGATACAGTGTAAGTAAATTGAAATATAAATGTGAAAAGAGAAATTGTCGATAGATTTGGATAAAGCAAGAAACCGGGAGAGATTTCCTTAATCAAGAAATGCATGAGATGAAAACATAAGCATAAAACTTACGGTTAAATGTACTCAAGGTACAAAAGAGGAAAGCTTATCGGAACAATTAACATGAATCTTTATATATATATATATATATATATATATAAATATATATATATATATATATATATATATATATATATATATATATATATATATATATATGAACACACAGAAATTACGCCATAGCGGTGGGAAAGTTACTGATTCCAAGAAGCCATGGCAGGGAATATAACTATAACTTGGATTTCGTTAAAAATATCTAGATGATGGCAAGATATAGTCTATTCATGGAGGAATTGTAAACTTCAAAATTATACAAGATAGGTTCTGGCTGAAACAAATAATTACTGGTACGACAGTGAATTAACATCATAACAAATTTAGTAATTGATTCAATATAATTATTCCAATTTCTACCAGTGGAAACTATCAGACCGACAAGGCGCAATGAATTACTCTCCTGAAGGTTAGCATCAGCCCTGCTTACGGAAGATAAAAACAAAATGGTTCTCAATAGCTATTAAAAAATAAAAAAATAACAAAGCATTCCTTGCCCCAGTTAACACCAGATTAAATGTTATTTTCGAGATCAGTTATAAATCTGCCCCATATCGAATTATCAGATTTACCTTTAATCCTGGTGTAAATAATTGTGTCGTCAGCATAGATACAGAGTTGGAAGGTAATGACATTGTGAAGGACGTTGATGAATGTAAGGAATAAAGTAGATCCAAGGATAGAACTCAAAGGGCATTGACATTAATTCAAAAAGATCACAGAAATATAAATTAAGCGTATCGAGTGAGCCTAAAAGCAAATTTAGATGAGTGTAAATAGTTTGAATAGTAGCAATTTTAATTTATGGAAAATGCTTTTTCCCCTGGTGCCCCGACTACATGAATTTAAGCGTTCTACTATGTTGGCATTTAGGCCCTACCCTTTTACTTTTACTTTTTAATTGGTTAAATCAACCGCCACTGCCACTCCAACAGTTTCTTTTGGCGCATTTCCCGCCTGTGGAACTCCCTTCCGTTTGTTTCCTGACTTCCCTCATAACTTCTCTCTTCAAACATTTAAATGCATCATCAATCGCTATCTTCTATTTTCTTGAAGACCATTCAGCTTTTATTCTTTCCACCGTCCACACTATACCCAGTCTCTTGTCTCACCTTCGTTCTCTGTAACACTCTGCGTACGAGTGGTATTCCGTTGCTTGGTGTGAAACGATTTAAAAAAAAAAAGGCGGGCAGACATAAGTGATTAAACGCAACAATGTTACGAAAGGCCGAAGCAGTAATGTTTGGAATAAAGCATTGGCCAATTGGTAGCAAATAGAATGCATTAAAATCCACATACAATAGGAATATACTAAGATAACGATGTTTGTTCGTAAGGGATAATATACGAGCAATAAAGATTTTTAATTAAAGCATTTCAATTCGTTTCATAGAAATGATATCGTACTAAAAAAAAAACCCACATAATTTTAGTTAAGACTAGGCACGAATATAATAGTATAGATATAGCCCCGAATATTCCTATCGAGACACATGCATGTCTTAAAACGGATAATTTAAGTAGTGATTTGGTGTGAGGTCTCTCGTTTCGGAAAGGATAAATACGCCGTGTTTGAACAGGTTTTCCTCTTGTAAAGGAATACAGGTTCGATTATGGCGAGAAATATATTATATTTTATTAGACAATCGATTGCCCTGTTAGCGAAATGTTAATTTCACAGTTTATAAAAACAGTGATATCTCTTCTAACATGTATACAAAACACACACACACACACACACACACACACACACACACACACACACACACACACATATATATTTATATTTATATATACACATATTATGTATACATAAATATAGAGTTTATTGTAATAATAAATAATAACGCATTCAAAAAGTGATTACTTGTTTAAAAATGATTTTATTTACATTTCGTTTACCCAAATAAATTTAGTAGATATAGTAATCGAGGTGTGCGTTGCAAATGTGTCTCCTCAGACTGGAAATTAAGCATATTCAGATTAAATGACATTATCTAAGATAAAATGTATCCATGTTAGATTCCCGGCGAAAGGCAGGGTGTTTGAAAAGGTCGTATTCATTGCATGAATTATACGCGGATTAAATATACTATTAAAGTCCGTGAACTTCTGCAGTGTCATCCTGGCAACATGTGCCCATCCATTGACTTGAAGCAGTATTGGACCTCGTCGATTAAATATTGGCCACTTCATTTTGTTTAACTGAATGTGCATTTCAACCAGTTGCTGGCAGCGAACTTTAGCAGCGATGCTCTGGACAGATTCCTGAACCATTTTCCCAATCATATGTTGGTGGAATTACGCTTTTGAAAAGTGTTTGACCGATTCCACATCATCAATCGATTTAGCTTACGATTGACGGAAAGGAACCATTTCACACCTCAAGTCAAGAAACGGATAATTCGAATTTCGCAGACACTGAATCGAACACTCTTCAAAAAGACAAGCTCTTTGACATTCACTGAATTCATGCGTAACAGATTTATCGAGTTTCTTTAAATTGCTAATTTTCAGTAGATGGTTTGATATTCTGGAAATCCTGACAATTATTATGTAAGACATTTCTCTGACAACTTGATTTGTCCGATTCGTGTTTTCAAATGTTGAAGGTTAATTGCAAATGAGCATATTATACCACCTTGAGCTTCTAGAATTTTATCTCCTCGGTGGAACTTCAGGCACCAGTGCTGTACTATCTGACCACGAATGAAACCATCGCCTGATGCTCTGTTAATCTTGACAGCATTTTAGAAGAATTCTGTGCATGTTTGAAATCATCCAAATAAAGCAAACCGATCTATTATTTATTCATGTTGCAGATGAGATTTATATGATGTTTAATTTAAATTCTGAAAGAATTTGATATAAAATTAACAAAGGGAACATTTTATTAATTAGGAATGGGTATTATATTTCTGTCCGGCTTTTTCTAATAATAATAAAAAACAGAAATAATATGTTTATTCTGAAATCGGGATTTATTTTCCGAGGAATTTTATAAAATGGATGTTTTTTTTTCTCAATTAAACCTTCAAACATTCCGTCTGTTTTCATATTTTTGATGACTATCATTTTTGCTAATTCTGTTGATATATTTGTCCTTCTGAAAACACTGACAGTAGGATCATCTAGGGAAATTTAAATATCAGATGTAAACATGTGGAGATTGCAATACCTGAACTTCAATCTACTCAGGTCAACCATTCTGACAGTAAACTAATTCTAAAGGACCAAAGTTATCTACGTAAAAACTGTCTCCTATTACTTTCGTAATACAGACCACCACATTAATGTCACCAATGGCATGGAGACATTTGCATCTAATGCTTGAGTCAGTCAAGCCATACACTGCATCTCACATTAAATTATACAAGCGGACTGAGAATTTTCCTACGCTACAAGATCAGGCAACAGAAGCCGGAGAAAGTTACAGCAATGACAATATGTATATATATATATATATATATATATATATATATATATATATATATATATATATATATATGAAGAAATATAGTCTTAAAGTGTGCTATATTTATGGGATAAAGTGCTCAATATCAGAGATAGAGCGTGTGTAAATATAAAAGTGGACATGGAAGTCAGGACTTAGAGGCGACAGTCTGTTTCATGCTAGTGCAATCGTCAGGGTCGCCTGACGATTGCACTAGCATGAAACAGACTGTCGCCTCTAAGTGCTGACTTCCATGTCCACTTTTATATATATATATATATATATATATATATATATATATATATATATATATATATATATATATATATATATATATATATACATACACACAAACAATAAAATAGATAGAATTTCGCCAGCAGAGGGTTTTATGGCGGTACGAGAATAATAATAATAATAATAATAATAATAATAATAATAATAATAATAAAGAAAATTAGATTATGAAGGAAACAACTTTAACACTTTTAAGAATTAAACTTTCTCTCATCCTCTTTATAATTATGTATCACTCAACGCGCGGGGTGTGTCACATTCTCTTACTATCACTTTCTGACTTTATCTCGGTTTGTGTCACAATCTTTCACTCACGTTCTCTCTCTCTCTCTCTCTATATATATATATATATATATATATATGTGTGTGTGTGTGTGTGTATATATCTTGTCCCTTCTAGCGCCTGGAGATTGTCAATCAGTCGCATAATTATTTAGATGTCCACGTGAGACTTTAAGTCGATAACAATAATAGCATTTTTTATAGTTATTATATTCATTCTGTTTGTATATATTTAATATTTTACTTCGAGCAAAGGTCTTGTAGCGTCTATGTGTTTTTCTATTATACCATATATATATATATATATATATATATATATATATATATAAATTGTTAGGAGGATGTGATAATCATAATTAATTAATTGAGTCTGAAAGAAACCTCAACAGAATGCAGAATCAGCACTACCGAGAATTGAAACCCGGACAGTAAGGTTATCAAGTAAACGTCATACCATCTGTTCAACGGGCCTCGGTGACGAAGTGGTAGCAAATCAGACTCAATATAGCGCCGCTCGCTCACATATTCCGTGGTGGAACTCAACTGAAATTCTGTGTAAACATGGGACAGTGCTCCCGGGAGCCACGACTACTATCACCAAGCTGCTCAAACTGAAGCATTAGAAGCCGGATCAAGCAATGATATAGACATGATAGAAATTGTTAGGTGGATTTGATAATTATAATTAATTTTCGCCGGGTATATATATATATATATATATATATATATATATATATATATATATATATATATATATATATATATATATATTCCCAGCGAAACAGCCAAACTTTCCAAATCGTATAAAAACAGAGTTGTCAATTTGTTGATTAACTTTGAACTATTGTACTTAAAAATGATTAATTATATCTTACTAGAATTCTCCAAAGATTTTAAAACACGTCTGGCTTCTAATTTCAGCAATAAAAATGTGTAATTAATCTTCAAGCTTAACTGAATATCGTGATGAAATAGATCATAAACAAAAATGTCATGTTCATCATTAATTAATCCTAGGTAAGGAAAGACCAAACAAATGTCGCATTTTATTTAAACTTTCGGCCCAAATTCACAAATGAATTAAATTATTTTTTAATACATTTTTTTTAGAAAATCTTGCCAAAGATTTTCTTTTACGTATGTTACCCACACTTCCTTAATTTCATGAATTTTCATTAGTAAACATTATTTTAGTTAAAAACAGGATTCTTTGTAACTACGACTCATTTCCCGAAAATTTGCTCTGATTCACAAAATAAGAAATACAATAAAACAATGACGTTATTTAATTAGAAAAGCTTATAATTGCTTTTATAAATAAGATTTATTAAGGGCACTATAGCCTTAAGAAAAAATCGATCAATAATGAATTTTTTATAAGAATCTTTTCATTTTATTTAATAAAATTGTAATTACAATAATTGATAACATATAAGTCGTTTAAAATTCTGCATTACTTTAATTAGATTAGGGGATATTGTTAGAAATTGAAAACTTTATTTACAAATCAAAAATTGAAAAGCTTAATGAAACTCGTTTTGCAATAAGATTTTGGAAATAATTTTTAATTATTTTCATAAATATAAAATATTCATTTGCATGCGTTTCTTTGAAAGTATGGTCGACCATACGCGACATCATCAGAAAATAAGAGTGATGACTATAGTAAATTTAAAGTTAAAATTCATAACATTCAATTACGGAGAATATTTGTCAACAATTTTAAGATTTTTAGTACGCAAATATTATGTAAAAATGGCGTTCAAACGCAATTTTCATAATTATATTTTAACAGATAAATTCTCCAAAGAACAACAATAAAGGTGTTGACACATTTATCAGCATTTATCAAGTGATATTGCAGTGACAAGCGACGGTGACAAGCGCGTAATCGCCGCTACAGTTTGTTTTTTTAAAAAACATTTCTCTATTATTTAAAGTTAAAATAAATAATTTTTTTCAAATCACATTTATTATACATTAAATCAAATAATATTCCTGAAATAATGTTTCAGAAGTGGATATTTTTATGTGTCGATGATTTTTGAAACCGTGAATTTACATTGTTTTTTTTTTTACAAATGCGTCAAATTGTGTTTAAAATGGCCTATTTTAAGGACTTTACTGTAAGCGACCAAAAATTTGAGATACCAATCAATAGAATTTCAATTTAAAATGCACCAATTTTCTGCTTACTGGTAAAAGGAAATTTAATCATTTAGGCTTCAAGTAAACCTATGAATAAAGCTTCAAAAATAATTTTCATTTTTAAAAAAGAGACGGGAGAGTCCACTTTCTATCTCTGTCTCACTCTCTCATTCTCTTTCTCTCCCTATCTATACATATATATATATATGTTCAAGCTCAAAGTCGAAAGAAAAAAAACAAAACGAGTAAAAAGACAACAATGTAATGTAATCAATACACTAAGTAGAGCAAAACCGAAGGAGCCAGACAAAATTACTTAGGTTTCATCTAAACGGATCTTCAGGATAATATATATATATATATATATATATATATATATATATATATATATATATATATAGATAGATAGATAGAGAGAGAGAGAGAGAGAGAATATGCAGAAATGTGAAGGGAAATAACGAGATTAATGGGATGAGGAAATTCACAGAAAATAATGAAAGAAATATTTATATAACCCGGAGTAACGCAATAATTTTTATAATCATTTCACCCCAAGCAATCCTAGAAAACGCTACGAATCAAAGCGTTACTGGGTCCGACGGAAAATAAAAAGATTTTAGTCAAATGACAGGAGAATAAAAGTTTGATGTAGTATTAAAATATTTAAAGAACGTGGTTTGCAGGATGGCTACTAACCAGAAGAAATTTCAACTGGTAGGAAAATAAAATATTAGCATAGAACATGCGATATCTCAAATTCCTTCATTTGTAAGGATATTGTTTTCTACTGGCAAGAGTGAGAGCCTATAGCTGGCTGCCACGAATAGGCAGGAAGATTCTATTGGCCAGCGTGAGAGCCAACAGCTGACTGACACGAATGTTAACTAGCATGCTAGCATGCCAAAAAATCGATAGCTGCATTCGTCACGAGCGGGAAAAATTTAAATCTGCATGGCACTTTACTCCAATTGGCTCATTCGCTTGCTTAAACTCAACGTTGATTCTGATTCCGCAGAACTGGGTTGGGTGTGAAAAAGTAATTGTTGTTAACATTCTTTTTTCATTCGGTTTTTCCAGTTACGAGTCCTTTTTTTAAAACTAATCGTTTTGTGTTCATTTTGTTTAGTTCTTTTTTCGTAACAGATTTAATGTTTAGTATAGAGCTTAGAAAGGATTCGCAGTGTGACATAGGAAAGCAGTAAGGCATGTAGGAACATCAGCACGGCAAAGGGCCCTCCTTTAAAGGCAAGGAAGAGCAGAAATATTTTAAGTTAAGTGATAGCGATTACTGTACGTGTCGTACGATTTATGAATCAAGCACACCGTTTCTATTCCGTCTATTTGTTAACATTGTTGTTACTAAAGTGTATTTAAATTATTAGTTGTTTGATTTATTTCTTCGTTTTGATACCACAGGCAATTTTTCTTGGTCATTTTTTTCTCTCGTTTGATCTCTGCTGCAACACCAACTTCCCTTCACTCAAAAGGGGATTAGTAGTAAACGTCTTTACAGTGAAAACAAGACAGAAACCTTCAGCAGCAACATCCGATGAAAGAAATAAACATTAACAGCTGCCCATCTAAGTGATATATCACTTCCTACATATTAATGGAAGAGAAAAAATCTCTTTACAAGGGCGACCACTAGTGGCAGAATGTTGACCTCTTGATTAATGCCAAGAATCACATGTAGAGGTAATAAAAGCAATGATAGTGGCTTTAAAATAATTGGAACTACGATGAAGCTTTCTAGCGACCAGAAAATCTGTAAGTAAACGTCTGACAGCTCTTTGAAAAGTAAGCCGCTCTACTAGGTTAGCTCTTAATACTTTTTGCTGACTCCTGTCCAAATGCATTGTTTGTTTGTTCAGCCAGGTGGTTAGAACGTTATAGGGTTCGAGTGTTACGGACACTATCGTTCAGAGCGCATGAGACCCCAGATATAACCTTACGATGATCGAGACGTCAGTGAGGTTATTACCAAATAATAACAAGCGGATACCGACGTTTGAAAGTGCCTGGAAACCATTCTACCGGTTGCATTGTGAGTAAAATTAGGTGCATACGAAAGTTCGAAAACGCACTGTGTTTGAGGTAGCACGATATCGCAGAGAGGTTTTCAGCTTGCCTTAAAAATTGAAGATCACGCTATGTTATTTGATTTCTTTAAGAAACAGAATCTGAAACAACCAGAAAATGTTGGCATCAAATTAAAGTACATGTAATCAGGGAATCGGGCCGAGATAATTTCACACTCACACGACATATTGAAATCAAGAAGTGGAAATGATGCTTCCAAAAAATAAGGGAGATATATTCAAATCTTTGTCAGAGCAACAGGAAATTGTGTAGAAACATGACCTCTGACATAATTTTAATCATTAGGCCACCAGCAAGGCAAAAATAACACTAAGATAAAAGGAGTTACTCCCGGCGAGAGAATATTAGAAAAAGTAAACATTAGTAAACAGAGAGAGAAAGAGAGAGAAAGGGAGAGAGATAGAGAGCAATAAAATTACAGTAATTAGAAAGAGAGAAGAGAACGATTACATTACATTTCAAAGATGGCTGAAAACCAAGAAAATAAAAGAAACTTCTACAAACGATAAATGCGAGAGTAGAAATTCTTACCTATTTCAACCCTATAAAGATGTGTTCATTTTGTTCGTCTAGAACTGCGCTTAAATTCATGATGCCTCGGTAACAACGAGAAAAGCTCAGCAGAACAATTACCATTAAAATAATTCGAGAAGAAACAGAGGGCTATGTTACAGCGCTGGGGAAGAGACTGACGCTGAGATGCCAGGTCAGGACCAATAAAATTGCAGATACTTCTTTGATTTTTAACTAGAATGTCTAAATAACATAGCATAAAAACCAGACCAGATGTAAGAGCAATATATATCATTAAAGGGATATGGTACAGCCAAGAAGAAAACGAATAAAGACAAAACTATACATGATGAAAAGCAAAGATCTAATTAATAAATTACGGCCAAGAAGATGAGGATTCTGTCGGAAATCCAACATTGTGTTCGATTTACGAATTACCAACCTTTACATTACATTATACGTAACATATTTTACCTGGGAGTTTTGATAATGACGTAATGTATATCTCTACGCGCGTAGCGAACGAATCGATGGCAAAATCGATGTAGTATGTTGGTGTCAAAAAGAAAAAAGAAATTGATGATACAGAAAAATATTCTATGCCATGCAAAAACGTCGCCACTTTGTCTCATAAAATATTAATCATATTCGCAGAATGGAAGGTTAGCACCTTATTGAAGATGTTAATCTTTTGGGAGTATTTTTAAAAAATTCTTCATCTATCTACATCAGCACACAAACACACACACACACACGCATACATATACACACAGACACACACAAATATATATATGTGTGTGTGTATGTGTGTGTGTGTGTGTATGTGTGTGTGTGGTTGTGGGTGTGTAATACAATTTTTTTTTTTTGGTGGGGGTTGACAGTAATTGATCGAGTCCAGAAGATTCTGCACTATAGTGAGTCACCAGTTGGTCCAGTGGTTTGACGCTTTCATTTTATCGTAACGGTCCGGGTTGGACACTCGGTAGTAGATAGACACTGCCGCGTAGTCCCAAATAGCAAGAAGCGGCCCACCCGTGCTTTCTGCATTCTGTTGAGTATTCTTATAGACCCGATGAATTAATCTGTGTATGTATATCTATCTATCTATCTATCTATCTATCTATATATACATATATATATATGTATATATATATATATGTATATATATATATATATATATATATATATATACATATACATACATACATACATACATACATATTTATATATATATATATATATATATATATATATATATATATATATATATATATATATATATATATATATATGAGCACCTCTAACTACCAAACATGTTTATAATGGATTCGCCTGTCTTCACTACATTTTGATAAATTATGAATATATTTTGAATGAGAAACATTAAAGTAAACTTTTTGAGATACCAAAAAAGCTGGAGATCTTATTCAAGTCAAGGGAATAAGAAAATAAAGAAAAATATAATTCCATTTTGCAAAGACATCCTATAATATCTGGTATAATTGGAATTAAAATTCTCTTTCCAAACAAGACATCGATTAAAAATTACCGTGTCAAAAAAATGAAGACAATGTGGAAATTATTACATGCCAGCTTCAAACTTCTGATATCTCTCCCATTGAAATAGTATAGGATTAATCGAATAGAAGAAATCGAATATAATACCCTAAGAGTGATCGTGAGATTTTTCAGTTCTTCAAAAATGCTTGGGAATGTTGGTTGTCTATATCTTTTCAGAAACTGCTGGAAAGAATGCTAAGAATTTGTAAAGTAGTAATTAAGATAGGTGGTGATTTTATTCACTATATAGAATGTTTTTTCTGTGATAAATGTGTTTAGTTAGTTGCTTATTTTATCATATTAAAAGGAAATGCATTGTCGTTCCGTAAAAGTCTCTTTAAATAAATGCATTAATATCGCATTTGAAGTTATTTATTAAACAACGTAAAGGCTGGCAACAAAACCTTTGTATATGCACAAGGTGGTGTAGTTGAGTCTCTTATATAATTTCTCATATATTCGTATAATGTTTTTCTTTTATGGACATAAAATATATAAAATTATCCGTATGTTTTTGAAAAGGTTTCGGCTATACATTTAGCCATTACCAAGGTTGAATTAAATTTTACTTTCAACTGAATATATAGATTGGTTTATGTATATATATATATATATATATATATATATATATATATATATATATATATATATATATATATATATATTGATATGATAAAAATAATATGTATACAGGCACATACACTTGCACGTACGTATAAACATATTCCTTCGTCAGGTGTTATATATACAATGCTCAGTTAATGATTTTCTTTCACCAAGGAGACCTGTTTATAAGTAATATAAAACAATTTGCGAAATGTTTGAAAATGTAGAACATTTCAAAAATTAAGTTACGGGGAGGGCGGGTAACAGATGTAAAAAACAATATTTTTACCAAGATTTTCTAAAAATACAAATTTCAAAATTAAATTAATTCATTTCGTAATAAGTTCTGAAAGTTTAGTTAAAATCAGGCAATTATTTGATTTTTGAAAGAATTTCCAAATTAATGGATTTCCAATTAATGAAACTGTTTCACTAAAATGCACCCCCCACAAAAAAAGAAGAAAAAAAAGGAAACGAGGTTTTTACGCTATAGTGATTTTTAGCGAATTATTGAAGGTACATAAAATAATAGATCGGCACTATATATCTAATGTGTTTGGAACCAAGGCTTAGACATATAAAAGTGAAATTATATATACACACGTTATAAATTAATGGAGTACTGTCATATGGGGTTATTTGTGTGTTTTGATATATAAGAAATGATGGGTTCGAAGAATATTAATAGTTGTTGAAAATTATATTAGTATTCGCAAAATCTAGTTTCTAGTTTCTTTTAATGGGGGTCAATGTGTTTGAGCAGTTGTTTGGGTTATGGATACATGTAGACATTAATTCGAATCTTGGGTCCAGCAAGTTTATGTCTTCATGTATCCATAAATGGCAAAGATATCATATGTTTCGATTGCCTCCCAAGGCGAATAACATCAAGGTGAACTTCCTGACATGCTGAGATTTGCACCCGGGTCTTATATTCAGAAATCGCATTGGTTAGCATCATAGATAGATAGATAAATATATATATATATATATATATATATATATATATATATATATATATATATATATATATATAGATAGATAGATAGATAGATAGATAGATAGATATAGATATATATAAATAGATAGATAGATAGATAGATATAGATATATATAAATAGATAGATAGATAGATAGATATAGATATATATAAATAGATAGATAGATAGATATAGATATATATAAATAGATAGATAGATATAGATATATATAAATAGATAGATAGATAGATAGATATAGATATATATAAATAGATAGATATAGATATAGATATATATAGATAGATAGATAGATAGATAGATATAGATATAGATATATATAGATAGATAGATAGATATAGATATAGATATAGATATATATAGATAGATAGATAGATATAGATATAGATATATATAAATAGATAGATAGATAGATAGATAGATAGATAGATAGATAGATAGATAGATAGATAGATACAATTCAGCATTTCAAAACATTTTATAGGGAAATCAGAATAGAAAATATTCCTTTTTTCAGAGATTATACATGTTATTATGAGGATTTCAACAAAGGATACATTGCTAATACTGACGATTGCCCTGCGAAACCGAAGGATATTATAGTGGCGTGGGGTTTACAGGTTAAAATGAGCAGCTGATACACCCATGCCAGGAAGATTAATTGAGTATGATAATGACGAGGAAACACAGGGTTAATTTTAACAAAATATGTTAAGGAATTCATTTACGAATGTAGACGCTTCGTGCAGTATCAGTAGATCTTTTCAGAAAAATAGAAAATAAATTTTTACAGTCCGTAAGTTGATGAATATAAATACTTCATAAAACAGACTAAATGATCTGATACATAATAATATTAAACATGTTTAAAACAACGGTGAGAGAGTGCATTGTTTACAGAAGGGATATATGCTTTGCATATGTTCAAAAGTAAACGAAGTGATTTAATTTGAAATCTTTAGCTTTTTGTTGAAAGAAAATTATTTGAGGCGTCACCTGCTTAGCTAAATTGGCGAGTAATTTTACACTAGCAAGAGATTGAATGCTAGATACGTGAACAGAATCGAAAGAGTTCACGTTACTTCCGAAACACATTTAAATTTAATTTTTTTCCTCATTTTATATAAAAAGGATTTCGCATAGTTTCACTATTTCATTCCTTTCCTTTTCTTGGCTCAACGGTTAATTCTTAGGCGTATGCTAATGGCTCAATGCAAATGTGTATTTACCATTTCCGAACAGCTCGCATTTTCACACTGTCATTTTTTAATGACTTTCGAGTTTTGCAAGATTAATTTTCTTGAAATATCGATATTATCATGAGGATATTACAAATCCTAATCCAATTAAGGTTATTGGATAGTAAAACACCGTGAAAACGTAAGACAGGCGGGTGGCTGGATTGGAAATGAATACAATGCAATTATCATTTGTTCTATAATTTTGTATTTAGACACGTTTTGTTATTTGCCATGTTTGCATTTCATTGTCAGTAGATACATTCTTCCTTATTCAGTATGGCTTCCTTATGAGCTTGTATATCTATTTCCTGTGCACGATGAAGAGATTTTATCTCGGTTCAAATGAAATCTCTTTATTGTGTTAACTCGAGACTCTTATGAAAATATGCGTGTACTTTTCAATGCGCCCGTCATTTATTATGAAGACACATACAGAAACGCATGACGCGTGTTGATTGTTGCTTAAATACTATTTAAATAAAAAAAAATCCTGTTCCCGCAAATGATTTTCTTTGCCTCATTCGTGAAAAAAATAGCGACACTATTCCACTCCGATACTACGTATAATGGGAGAAAAGATATTCGACATTAACCAATGAGAAAAACTGAGAAATTGTTACTAATCAGGTAGCCTCACTTGTGGGGTATAGGACTACATATTCCCAAAAATAGGTTGCCCTGATTTGTGTCCTATGCAAGTATTTTTACGGTTTAGTGTGTGTCTGTGGATATATGCACTGTTGTCAAATTCAATAAGAAAGCTTTTAACGCAAATATATATTTTGATAGTATTCTTCACTCCGTACATGGTTCAAGATCAGCTCAGTGTAGCAGATTCCTGAATGAGGTCATTAAACGTCGTGAAATAACAAGTATTGCCTATGACGATATACTGGATAGCTAACGCTTGACTCTAGATTTGCCACTTTTTATTCAATTGATCAACGAAGCATGCTTTTAAAGAGTTTTCTTTTTCACAATGTAGCATTTCTCAAGTAGAAGCTGTCATTGTTTAACTTCTTACCAGTATCATGTGAAGGGATCATCATTTATCTCGTCTGTGTTCTAGGTATGAACTTCTGAAATGGTGAAACTAAGGAATGTTGCTCTTCCGACTATCCATCATGAAAACCCCAATAGAGTAGTCAGAGAGTAGCAATCTTTTGATAGTGGGCAAGGTGTGGCATGACTGAAAATAATTAATCACTCGCAAGTCCGCGTGATATATGAAAATATTAACCGCCAAATTTTGTGAACACATTGACTATTGACTATTAGATAATTTTTTTTTTTTAATCATATCACCCCAAGCAAGGCCGGAGGCCACTATCACGCAATGGGTTAAAGAAGGGTTGGAGGAAGAGCAGATAGGAGTGGCAAGGGAGGGGATGTGGAGAAAGAGAAAGACAGTGGGTCGATCAAGGCAAGGGGTCCACAAAAGATCCGGAGCGAGAGCAGATAGGAATGAAAAATGAAAGGATGTGGAGAAGGGAAGTGTATAGATCAAGGCAACTGGAGATGTCGATTGACGCTACACTTGAACCGTTGGAGATTGTATTTGTCAGGGAAACAGTAATAAGGAAGGGAGTTCCATAGGAGAGATGTGCGAGATGATGAAGCTATTGGAGTAGAAGAGACGTCTACATCTAACAGTTTCCACGGTGTAGGGGTGGGAGCGGGATGCCAGCCTGGTGGGGCGTTTAAATTCACGAGGCCTGGGGACAAGCGAACGCAACTCCTCAGAGCAATTACCGTGGAAGTACTTGTAAAAAAGGCAGAGCAACATCGCGTCTGTGAGAGAGCGACTGCAAGCGAGATGACAGTTCAGGGCCAATCACGTTGCCTATCCGTCTCTGGATCTTATCAAGAACCCCGAGGCAAACAGCAGGGGCCCCAGACCATATATGGCAGCAATACTCCATGCAAGGGCGAATGGTCGATTTATAGACTTGAAGGATCGATTCCGGGGAGAAATATTTCCTGGCTCGGCACAGAGAACCAACTTTCTTTGCGGTGGCTGATGCAACTGACTCGAT
Organism: Acanthosepion esculentum; assembly: GCA_964036315.1. Lineage (NCBI taxonomy): Eukaryota > Metazoa > Mollusca > Cephalopoda > Sepiida > Sepiidae > Acanthosepion > Acanthosepion esculentum. The sequence continues at coordinate 65,183,233 of OZ038491.1, forward strand.
GTATTTTTGGAATCTCATTGTTTCCAACAAAGGACATAGAATTGTATGAGGCACTCTTGTTCAAGCACACAAAATAAAGGTGATTAAATAAATTATATAGAATTAATAAATATGTTTCATCATAGTAATTCCTACATTATATTTATTTGTTTAATATTCGTGTTAAAAAAGCCAATTTAGTGAACAGCCATGGATATTTTCCTGAGTATGGTATGCTAAAAATAATAGGGTTTTTGTACTATATTTTATTATTCATATCCTCTTACCGACAGTTTAAAATGACGCATTCTTTATTTTTGCATACTAATTTGATCAATTTAATTAAATTTCCTATTTTTTAAAAAATGCCAGATTAAAAACTAGACAGTTTCTAATATATTTCAAGAGAGAATATTTCAGCTTAAAATGTTATATTTTATAATTATATTTTAAATTATGGAAAATATAAATAGGTTTATATTAATATAAGTAGGATATGGAAAATAGGAAATATATTTCACAATCTGATTACATTGTGCTTAGAATAACTGAATCCTTTGTTTCTATAAAAGATATTAATTCTTTTAATGTCTTTTGTTTTATTACTATTGATAGCCATCAAGTATGGCCAAATCAAAGTGAAATTTCGATGGTATTAATTAACATAAACGTAATCATAATTTCAGTACGCCAATATAAATTTTATTTTTCCCGACTATGTTTGAGAGATTTTCAAAATTGATTAAGACATGGAAAGAGACATTGCGTGGATTTTGCAATTAATTATTTGCGACCAATATTCCAATAAGAGTAAGAGCAGAAATATTGATTTTAAAAAATTATGTTGTCACTCATCAATTGACGCATTATTTGGTTGGTTGTTGATTTGGTCGGTTAACGAAGTAACCTCCTTAGGTATATATATATATATATATATATATATATATATATATATATATATATATATATATATATATATATATATATATATATATATATATTTCTTCTCCAATGCTACCTGGATTTACTGAAAACAATCAAATTTCCATGCCTTAGGATGACTATATACAGTTGAAAGTACTAGCAGATTAATAAAAGAACTTATACAACTTGTAGTTATTAAAAACAATTATCATAAAATTCATCGAGTGGTTCGTAGGTTAATTCAACTTTAAAATTTTGTTTGCGAAGAGTTTTCGCCATTTTATATCATTAACTTTACTAATCTACATTTTGTATGAAAGATTCATTGTGATATAAATTGAACAGCACCACATATTTGATATGTATATACAGTGCGGTTCGATAAAAGTGACTCACCTTATTTTTTTTTACTAAATGTTCTATTCTCCGACGAAACAAAATTTGAGCTAAATTCAAAGGATAAGCCATCTAAAATCCGAGGAAGAAGCTTTTAAAACTCTTTGAATTTAGCAGTAAGTACTGTCAAGTATCCGTTAAGTATAATGTTCTGGGAATGCTTTTCTTTTCCTGGAACTGATTTCTTAAAACCTATTGAAAAGACCCTCAGGAGCGAGCAGTACAAGAGAATTTTAGAGTCTTATCTGCTCCATTCTGCTGAAAGGGTACAAATCGACTCCACCAAGCTCATTTTTATGCAGGATAATGCTCCCTGTCACAAATCAAAATTGATGAAGGAATACTTTGATGAGAAGCATGTTAGTGTTATGACATGGCCGCCCCAATCTCCTGACCTCAACCCCATAGAAAACATATGGGGCATTATAAAGTGCAGGCTCTCGAGAAAGCAGTTGAGCAACAAAGAGGATTTGATTGTGAAGTTCATATCCGAATGGAATTCAATGCCTGGAGATGATATTTGCCAGAACCTAATCAAGTCAATGCCAAAGAGGGTTGAAAAGGTTATTCAAAATAAAGGAGGACCCATAGATTATTAAATATTTCGAACTATATTACCTATTATAAATAAATTATATTATTCTTTATTTAAAGCTGTTCGGTTGTTTTTATTG
>OZ038491.1:65190205-65192705 GCA_964036315.1 Acanthosepion esculentum
AACAGGTAGACATATTTAGATATATAAACACGCAAAAATCCGAAGGAAACAGGAAATAGATATCCCGTCCCTTAAAAAAACAACATATAAATATATAAGCGATCGTACAGACATACATTGTTAAAGTGATACGCATTGTATGAGTGTGGAAGACTATGTACGTATGTGCATATATATATATATATATATATATATATATATATATATATATATATATATATATATATATATATATATGTATATATATATATATATATATATATATATATATATATGTATATATATATATATATATATATATATATATATATATATATATATATAAATATATATGTTCATTGACGATTATTTGTTTTTCTATTCTACCTATATTAAATTTTATCTATTAAACTGTTTTATCTATATATATTTGCCCGTGTAAGTTATATTTTAATAGTATATTTGAATTCTTTTTCTAGCACTTTCAACTTTGAATATTTCTTGGTGTGTATATGTGTATGTCTTTATCAATGTATGTGTGTATGATCGCTTATATATGCCTTTCATTGTATGTATTTGTCTTTTTAAAAATTAATACAGATTAAATTTAAAATTTAATATTGGTAATTTTTAATTTTATAATAAAATTTAATAATAATTAGAATGATTTCTATTTTAGTCAAACTCTAGTATTAAACATTAATTATTATAAACAAGGTTCGTTGTCAAATTTTTTGAATTCTCACATACTTCTTTATTGATTCGTCATTTCAGCTTATGTAACTGCGTTTCCACTAGTGAGGAGTTTTTGATTGATTTGAACATTTTAAAACGCGTTATTCTATATTCAACACCATCACTTGATAAGATACCAGAAGTATTGAAACAAAATGACTATTTTTGAGGTGATTTCATAACATATTTATGTTATAATTTTCGAATAAACACGCACTAATACTTGCAGAAATGCTAATAATGATGTGTTTTAACATTATATTACATATATTACATATTATATTAATATTTTTAAAAACTATTTTGCAATTTCCTTTGAGCAGGTACTTGAATTTATGGATGCATGTAGACATTAATTCGCACCCTGTGTTCAGCAATTTAGGTTTATTTAAGTGTTTTAATATAATAAGTTTCTCCAACGAACAAACGTTACATCTGTCTCTCTTTCCATTGTACTTAGCTTTTATCTTAGCGATTATCTCTCAGATAATGGTTTGGGTTATTTTTTTTTAAAATCGCCAAACATACTTTGAAAGTGTTGCGCAGTTTTTGTACTTGACATTGCTCAGTACCATGTTGTGGTGGTAAAAATGCGATATCCAGCAGTTCTCGGTGGATCCAAAGTAATGTTTAACATCATCCTCGTAATTGATGCTAGCTCTGTATATAATGCCTTCAGTCATGCACTGACCGTTTAATGGTTAGGTTATGTCTTTACGGCAGTTACATTGACTTTTAGTAGGAGTAGATTTTAGTGTTTTGTTTGAGAGTTTGCTTAATACATTATTGTCATGTTGGGATATGCAATTATCTATGTTCTTTTGTACAGCTATAGCTAACATAATGTCATTCCTGTTGAAAATCATTTTTAGTGTTTGAGAATGACCGATCAAAGTGTTTGTGAATTAAATTCAGGAAAATTCTACCTACATTCATTTTGACATTACTGTTGTATGCAGTCTTGAAGTATATTATGTTACATTTGCATAGTTTTATCTTATTTTTATTTTGGTTGTTATTTCTTACTACATACCCCAATTTCACTTTATGGTTGCTGTGTTCTAGCGATTTGTATATCTAGCTTTCTTATTTTCGAATATTTGTATACTACTGGAGTTGGTCGATAATTTATTTAGTACCGATTTGGGCAAATTGTTGGGTATCCATTTATGGTGATTGTATCTTCTATCTACATACATATGGTTGTGTAAATCTTTATCGTATGGTTTGTACATGCCCTTACTCAGGTCAAATGTAATGTCTTAGTGCTGTTATTGGTGTAATGTTTATGGTCCTTAAAGAATTTGGCTATGTCATTTCTCATCCTGTCTGCATGACTTGGAAAGATTACGAAGGAAGATTATCCATCGTCTCTCTCTATACTGTTGTTCTTTTTTATATTTTGTAATTTATATCATGAGTTTCTTTAGTAATGGAATCGCAACAACTTCACACGCTTTAGCAGAATCATGTACTCCCAATTAAACGCAAAAGCCTTGGTTATCATCCTTAGTACATAGAGTTTCATCGTGGTATAAAATCGGTTTTTGCGCCTTTCTTATATTTACCTATTGGCCAAAGATATGACAGTAGTTCCTTGTTAAATAAATAACGGACATCAGAATTATGTGACGGGTGGGCAGAAGTCGCAGATATCGAACTGTAGAAATGTGCATTCTTCCTCCTTATTTCTATTAATGAACCATTCTATGGCGTCGGCTGTATTTCGTCACATGTTGACACCTAAAGCCTTATTGGCTTATTTCACGCCATTTCCTCAATGGTT
>OZ038491.1:65197705-65202705 GCA_964036315.1 Acanthosepion esculentum
CCCGTGCCACGTTCTGGGCTATCTTCTTTCTTATTCATAAATTTCCCACTAACATAAAAACGAAGCGCAAAATCAGTTTTGTGATTATTTTTACATTCAAGTTTTAACTGTTGCGATATCATCTGGACTTACTGCCATATTTCTTTGCAATTGCGTGATCTCATACTGATAATAGCGATGCATTTATGAATTTATTTTTAATAAATTGTTAATACCTTTTTTGATAGTTGTTTCCATTGAGTTAATATGGTTTCTAAAATTAATAATGTTACTTTAAAAGTGTCCCTTATCTTCTACGTCAACGGACTGACTGAATATTTTCTATTTATAGGCGCCCAGTATATACCTCACTACTTTTCGAAATGTTTGCATAATATCATTCACTGAATTCAATTGTAATATTTCAATCATAGAGTTTAAGAAAGATATCAAAAATAAGAAACATCGAAAAAAGTCGTAATATCGGGAAAAGTGTTTAAATTTCTGGGGTAAAATGAGTTAAGACGGCTAAGAAATTTCGATACTCACAAGGCAGATTGAAAGCATATGCGAGAGATGAAAACGACGCATAAGCTAATCAGCGAGCTTGAGTAAATGGTTGACGGATCGGTGTTTAAGTGAGATAACAAAAAAATTCTCAGGATATACAAATGAAATGATATTGTGGATAGCCATGAGGGCCGATGTCCCGAAGTGACACGACAAGTAAAAGAAAGGAGACTACTGTCAAAGAACGCTGGATACGCAATTCTTGAATGGATCACCGAAGTCAAGAATCGTCGAGCCTGGACAATACTTAGATGGAAGACGACTTTGGAACACCAATTAATGTAAGCAACCTCCAACAAACCACATAAGCCGTAAAGAACAAATCAATCTTTCCATCACGCAGCATAGCCAAACTTTACTCAGGAGGTGCTCAAAAGTTCAGTGGATTTAGTTGTTTTGCATATTTTGGAATGTATTCCTGTCTATTCAATATTATTATTATTATTATTATTATTATTATTATTATTATTATTATTATTATTATTATTATTATTATTATTTCATTTGAATTCTGTCGAATACTCATTTCCTCCCGGGTATCAAAGAATGTTCTAAGGTCAGAAATGGCATAATGATATTTCACTAAAATTCACTTTTACAAAAAGTAAAAATAAAAATAAAACAACTCATGATCACACACATTTTACAATGATAAAGCTTTCGAAAGGTGACAGCTGAAACTGTGCGAGGACTATTTTTTTTATTTTTAAGGCATTTCCCAATCAACAACCACAATTAGAATTATTAATGTCTTCATGTGACACATTTATGAGATGTCCACTTCAAGATTATCACAGCGACATGTTACTTTGTTATTCTTGTTTCAACAAATTGACTCTTTTAATTTAGACTTGAACAGTTTGTTCATGTTTATTAATTCTGAATATCGATCCGGAAACATTTTAAGCTGGTTATCTAAAATCGGTGCTATTTCCTTCCTGTTCGTACAATTGTTATTTTTGTGACTTTCATTATAACCTGGAGTAGCGTCAAAACCCTCCGCTGTTGTAAGAAGAAGAAAAGAAGAAAGATTATTAGTATTATGCGAACAACTAGTGATCTCCAGGGACCAACTGACTCCTGCCGACCGCGTCTTCTACCAATCCACTCGGCGATTCATGTTTCACTCCGTGCTGTTCATCACCTCGCTGATGACCGTAGTTACAACTGCCTAACCTCGGCTAAGACTGCCTGATAGTACCAGGTCAACACGCCGACTGTCTATCGATCTTCGCTGACTACCTATCGTCATTTAACACCTCCCAAATCGTTTCGTCTTCATTTTCTGGTTGCCATCAACCGTCTGTCCTGTGCTACAACTGCCAAGTCGCATCAACCCAATACATCACCTGTTTATCAACCTTGGATTACACTCAATTTGCGCCGGTCATCATCAACTGTCGACGCATCTAAGACCAACAATTACCTAACAGCACGACGACACAATGTATGTGAAACATCTAGATTCGTCAAATCTATTTTTCTCTAAATAATAAATGTTGGCAAATTTTAACTAAACTCCTTGTTCTCGTTATCTTTGCCTTGGCCTCTATCGCTTGTTCAATTTTACTGTCTGCCTGGTTCGTCTAACTCAACATTTGGATCCCACAACAAGATCCTTGTATTTTGCTAATTTTTTAAGGTCTTCAAATACTAAATATCTTTATTAAAATTATTTTATTTAATTCATTTTATTAATTAATTATTTTTTATTATTCCTAATTCGTATTATTAGAATAAGCAAACGCATAATTCTCACAGTCCGAATAAACCATCAGCTCTAATTAGCTGAAAGCAAAAAAAAATGTATTAATACACATTTCAAAATATTTATGTATGAGATATTTTTTATAATTTTATATGTCCGTCGATCTAAAAATCGTATAATAATCATATCAGGTATTATAAAATATTTATAAGATGAACAAAATATTTGATAAACACATGTTTATCAAATTCACAATAAACGCACAGATACAAATACACGCACATATCACACACACTTACTCATATCTGTGCGTATATATATATATATATATATATATATATATATATAGAACCCCCATATATATATATATATATATATATATATATATATATATATATATATATATATATATATATATATATATATATATATATAAGTACATGCATGATTCGGATATATTATTCTCAGTCGTTTTCTCATTTTCGCAATTATGATAAATACTAACATTTTGTGGACGGTATCAACCCCCACGCATGCGCAGAAATAAATACTTAACTAGAGAATTGTAGTAGCAATGGTATTTTTCTCTTTTGCATGTCGTTTATTTATTCCTTTCCTTTTGCATATTCTATTTCATTGGGTTGTTTTTTTTATTGTTTTTTTTCATCCGAACGCACGAGATGAATTAAGTGCTGTACTTACTGGCCGATATTCTAATAGTTTCCGCAGTTCGACTTCAAAGAAATATCCGGGGAAATTATTTAAACGTAGAAGAAGGGCGATGACGTTATTAAAAAAAAGAAAAGAAGAATAAGGCGACAACGTTATCAGTTACAGATATATTCTAACTCTTAATGACTATAAGAACGTTTTAGCAGCTTATCGTCATAAGGTTTGAGTCTATTCGCACACATGTAAGAGTACTCACTTGAACGTCTGCACACACATGCTCACTCGCGGATATAGATCAACATAAATATCACCACACGCAAACATATGAATCTTATACTTTGTTTTAGTATACATGTCTATAGATAAACATAGACATAGAAATACGAATATATGTATACCATATATTTCCATATATTTCCTTGTTATTGGCATGTCGTTTATTTATTCCTTGTGTGTGAAAAAGAGTGATAGCGAGAGAGAGAGGAAAAGGACTTGTCTTAATATACCCTGTTTATTCTTGCCTAGAGGATCTTAAGCAGTGTATCACTGAGGCACTGGAGAATGTTACGCAAGACATGCTACAACGTCTTTGGCAGAACCTGGACTGCCGACTCGACGTGTGTCGTGTAACAAGTGGTGCGCATATTGAATATTTGTATTACCTTCGTGAAATCGGTTATATAATCTAAATTATTTTGCTAAATAAATTTAATTCGATCGTCAAGTAGTTACTCTGATATTCTCATTTTAGCTGATATAAATGACTTGCCGGTTATATATATATATATATATATATATATATATATATATATATATATATATATATATATATATATATATATATATATATATAAAATAAGTGGATAGAATTCAGGTAGAACTCCATGTCCAGGGCAGAGTAAGGATATAATAAAAAGGCTTACACATTAATATTCCATGGTCATAATTTATATATATAATGATAAAAACGGAGTCCTTAGAAATCCATTGGTCATAATTTATTTCACGGGATCAAACGGCCATGTCATCAGGCCATCAATTTTACAACAATAAATGGATTTAAATTTATACAGACACAAGCAAAAAAACAGAAAAAAAGAAAAAAAAAAGAGAAAAGACCTTTTTCCTCTTGTTTTGTTTCTTTTTTCTATTTTCTATTTTTTGGTTGTGTCTGGATGAATTTTAACTCCATTTATTGTTTTAAAATTTTAATAAAATATAATATACTGCGTTACTTATAAGTCGAAAATCAAAAAGTGAAAACATACAGTGTAACTAATAAATAACATCAAGTATAATAAATTGATCTAAATACATCTAAATATATAAACAAACTAACAAACGATACCGATAAACTAGCCGTTTAGAAAAAACAAATAAAGATAATCAACACAAATAAATAAATTAAAAACTGTTCCCACCAAAATAGTAGTCAGAACAAACCACAACGTTCAACCCCAAAATTCAACATATAGCTTTCCTTTAATCAATGACAAATAAACAAATATATAAGATAAAAAATAAAAATAAAAATAAATAAAAACAAGCAAAACAATTTGACCCAAATAAATGAGCAAATAAAAGACTTCCGGCAAATGACCGCCATAATAGACTACCAACAATAAGCTATATAAACAAGTTTTTACTACGTTAATAAAAAACAGCGATCAAAATAAAAAAAATAAATAATTATATAAGATAAAAAATAAAAATAAAATTTAAAAAAAACAAGCAAAATAATTTGACATAAATAAACAAATAAGCGTTCCGGTAAAAGTAACCGCCAAAATAGACTATCCACAATGCACCACTGCCCCTTATATATAAATAGCCCAGAAAAATAACAGCACTAGTTACCTGACGATTGCACTAGCATGAAACAGACTGTCGCCTCTAAGTGTTGACTTCTATGTTCACTTTTATATTTACACACGCTCTATCTCTGATATTGAGCATTTTATCCCATAAATATAGCACACTTTAAGACTATATTTCTTCATATATATATATATATATATATGAGTGATATAAATTATTAGGTGGATTTGAGATTATAATATTTAAGTAATTC
>OZ038491.1:65215205-65217705 GCA_964036315.1 Acanthosepion esculentum
TTTTTAAATTTAAGTAACCTGTCGGGAAAAAAATTATAAGTGTTTTCCAATTGTCATTTTTAGACCAATTTGTCTCATCCAACTAATTATCCTTGGAAATATATATATATATATATATATGTATGTATATATATATATATATATATATATATATATATATATATATATATATATATATATATATATATATGTGTGTGTGTGTGTGTGTGTGTGTGTGTGTGTGTGTGTGTGTGTGTGTGAATTTATTCATATGCGCGGTACTTAGTGGAGAGTGCTCAATATCTGTGATAGAGCTAACATATTCTGTTGTATGGATATTAGTATCTAACAAAATAATGGTATAAATTAATATACATAAAATTGAATATATATATATATATATATATATATATATATATATATATATATATATATATATATATATATATATATCAGCAAAATGTTTGTGAAAGATACAATTCGCCCGGTCCAGCCCATCTCTCATCTCTTGTCCATCACTTGTAAAAATGAATAACCAACGGTTTCGATTGCATGTGAAGATCGTGTTTTGTCGCCGAACTGAATATTAGTTTAGCCAGTATATCCTGACTCACTCAGGAAGCTGAAAGAAAACCCACACAATGTTAGGGAGCAACACCAACATTTACTGTTCAAATTAAAGTCCATCCTTCTTGACGATCTCCTTCCAGCGATCAGCCAGCCTCCAGATCTGTTCCAGATACCAGTGCGCTGGATCTGAATAAAAGAAGCGTCCTTCCCTTCTTCAATTTTGTTCAATCGCTGCTGGTAGATAAAGTGTTCCATTGAGCAAAAGAGTCAGTCTCTCGCAGCAGCATCGGTACTGGATGGTAGATGTGGAAAAATCTCAACACCTACCATCTTTTTGAACTTCTCGTTAGTCCAACTGACAGTGGCTGGCCTCGCATTTTCTTGCTGAAACAAAGCCCGATCGCCTGACCAAATCTGGATACTCCCTCTTTACTTTGTCATTAATGCTGTCAAGCTTCTGGCAATATAGTTTAGCATTGATGGCGTGACCGTACTGAACAGTCTCGAAATGCAGTACTCCTTCGAAATTCCACCAAACAGAGATCAAGATTTGTTGATTTATTTTTTCTGCTTCCTAAGTGAGTTAGGACAATCTGGTCAATCCAATACTTATATCACCTGTGTAATATCCTTCCCTTAATATGGTGTCACTTCCATTAAAATAACAAATAAAGCATTGAATTTTGAGTTTGTCAAAATAGTTTCTGGAATTCCTGTCTATTTCTTTTTTATATAGATTTGACATTGACAAGCCCAACAAATGATGATATATCATTGACTTAAGCATAATTCCTACAGTGGGGAGATTAATTGAACGGTTTATATTCGGAATCAGAACACAGAATGTGAAACCTTTTCCCACAGGCTTTTTTCAGCCAATGGTTGTTCTTTTCAGTTGTGACTTTGTAATCAAGGTTTGTGCAACAGTAAGGTGAGTATGTAAACTAATATTGTTTCAGGTTTTAGTATTTCATTCACCTCATCGCTTTTTCGAGATATATAACTACTGATCATCATCCTGATTTACGGACATATAAAGCTAAAACAGCGGGTCAAGTGCGATTATCGACGTTAAGTAACGTCGAACCTGGTTAGTAATTGGTGAAAACTTATCAACGCTTTGCAGCTTACTTCAAGACAAAATATTGAAGATTGTGAGATTTTTTTTTTTTTTTTAGATAATAATGATTTACTGATAAAGGTTTTAATAATTATCCCAGTGGAACTGGATTCATACCATTCCTAAGGATATTTGTGCGTAAGTGAATATAAGGAAACCAACTGAAAGTGAAACTCAGCTCTCCGATTTCCAATGCCGACCCGTTATCAATTACACCATTCCTGCATCCAAATTTAACGCGACTCGTATTCCAAAGCGGTCAAACATTTGGTAATGAGAAAACTCGACAGTTCTTAGCTTTGTACGAGAACCGTTTTTTCAATGTGTTATATCCTGTAAGCCGTACAACACAAAGCCCGACTGTGACGATATTCGATTTTTTACATTCCTATAGCAGAGTGGATACGCTTGCACTTTAGAGTATCTGATATGTCCTGGAAAGGGGTATATTTGTTCGAAGGAGCTAAGCGGTTTTGGCTACTGTTACCGAGTAGTACAATCTAGCAGGTAGCCGTAATAGACTGGTACACGTCGTAGTTGTAGTCAATAGGAGTCGTCAATGACATAGTCCAATGGCGTCCTCCAATACCTCCACATCAGCCTGAATTTAAGGCTGACACCAGCCAATCATTACTGTGAGGGGGAACCCAGGTGTATGCATATTCATTACATCAGTATCCCAGACTGGACATATACAAACAAAAAAGATAACGATATTCTACTGTATAAATTGTGGGAATTAAATGATAATTTTATTAAAGTATTTTTAAATTACCTTATTTTATTCTTTACATAATGTGGAATAGGGAAATTCAATTAATTCTAGACTTT